>OY743225.1:60500750-61002194 GCA_963555765.1 Orthonevra nobilis | reverse complement strand
CAGAGCTAAATTTTCTAATTTGTACTTAATAAGAGATACTCTTTATAATCAGCGCATCAGAAACCGTAATTTTTGATTTCAGGAAAAAAGTGCATTTTGAAATCATGGGCTATAGTCCAGCAGAATTTTGCAAAAAAGCCTCGGATTCCATATCTCTATATTTTTGTCAATTAAAGGTTCCCAGAGCTAAATTTTCTAATTTGTACTTTATAGAGATACTCTTTATTATCAGCGCATCAGAAATCGTATATTTCGATTTCAGGAAAAAAGTGCATTTTGAAATCATGGGCTATAGTCCAGCAGAATTTTGCAAAAAAGCCCCGGATTCCATATCTCTATATTTTTGTCAATAAGAGGTTCTCAGAGCTAAACTTTCTAATTTGTACCTAATAAGAGATACTCTTTATTATCAGCGCATCAGAAATCGTATATTTCGATTTCAGGAAAAAAGTGCATTTTGAAATCATGGGCTATAGTCCAGCAGAATTTTGCAAAAAAGCCTCGGATTCCATATCTCTATATTTTTGTCAATAAGAGGTTCTCAGAGCTAAATTTTCAAATTTGTACCTAATAAGAGATACTCTTTATAATCAGCGCATCAGAAATCGTTATTAACGATTTCAGGAAAAAAGTGCATTTTGAAATCATGGGCTATAGTCCAGCAGAATTTTGCAAAAAAGCCTCGGATTCCATATCTCTATATTTTTGTCAATAAGAGGTTCTCAGAGCTAAATTTTCAAATTTGTACCTAATAAGAGATACTCTTTATAATCAGCGCATCAGAAATCGTATATTTCGATTTCAGGAAAAAAGTGCATTTTGAAATCATGGGCTATAGTCCAGCAGAATTTTGCAAAAAAGCCTCGGATTCCATATCTCTATATTTTTGTCAATAAGAGGTTCTCAGAGCTAAATTTTCAAATTTGTACCTAATAAGAGATACTCTTTATAATCAGCGCATCAGAAATCGTAATTAACGATTTCAGGAAAAAAGTGCATTTTGAAATCATGGGCTATAGTCCAGCAGAATTTTGCAAAAAAGCCTCGGATTCCATATCTCTATATTTTTGTCAATAAGAGGTTCTCAGAGCTAAATTTTCAAATTTGTACCTAATAAGAGATACTCTTTATAATCAGCGCATCAGAAATCGTTATTAACGATTTCAGGAAAAAAGTGCATTTTGAAATCATGGGCTATAGTCCAGCAGAATTTTGCAAAAAAGCCTCGGATTCCATATCTCTATATTTTTGTCAATAAGAGGTTCTCAGAGCTAAATTTTCAAATTTGTACCTAATAAGAGATACTCTTTATAATCAGCGCATCAGAAATCGTATATTTCGATTTCAGGAAAAAAGTGCATTTTGAAATCATGGGCTATAGTCCAGCAGAATTTTGCAAAAAAGCCTCGGATTCCATATCTCTATATTTTTGTCAATAAGAGGTTCTCAGAGCTAAATTTTCAAATTTGTACCTAATAAGAGATACTCTTTATAATCAGCGCATCAGAAATCGTTATTAACGATTTCAGGAAAAAAGTGCATTTTGAAATCATGGGCTATAGTCCAGCAGAATTTTGCAAAAAAGCCTCGGATTCCATATCTCTATATTTTTGTCAATAAGAGGTTCTCAGAGCTAAATTTTCAAATTTGTACCTAATAAGAGATACTCTTTATAATCAGCGCATCAGAAATCGTAATTAACGATTTCAGGAAAAAAGTGCATTTTGAAATCATGGGCTATAGTCCAGCAGAATTTTGCAAAAAAGCCTCGGATTCCATATCTCTATATTTTTGTCAATAAGAGGTTCTCAGAGCTAAATTTTCAAATTTGTACCTAATAAGAGATACTCTTTATAATCAGCGCATCAGAAATCGTAATTAACGATTTCAGGAAAAAAGTGCATTTTGAAATCATGGGCTATAGTCCAGCAGAATTTTGCAAAAAAGCCTCGGATTCCATATCTCTATATTTTTGTCAATAAGAGGTTCTCAGAGCTAAATTTTCAAATTTGTACCTAATAAGAGATACTCTTTATAATCAGCGCATCAGAAATCGTTATTAACGATTTCAGGAAAAAAGTGCATTTTGAAATCATGGGCTATAGTCCAGCAGAATTTTGCAAAAAAGCCTCGGATTCCATATCTCTATATTTTTGTCAATAAGAGGTTCTCAGAGCTAAATTTTCAAATTTGTACCTAATAAGAGATACTCTTTATAATCAGCGCATCAGAAATCGTAATTAACGATTTCAGGAAAAAAGTGCATTTTGAAATCATGGGCTATAGTCCAGCAGAATTTTGCAAAAAAGCCTCGGATTCCATATCTCTATATTTTTGTCAATAAGAGGTTCTCAGAGCTAAATTTTCAAATTTGTACCTAATAAGAGATACTCTTTATAATCAGCGCATCAGAAATCGTTATTAACGATTTCAGGAAAAAAGTGCATTTTGAAATCATGGGCTATAGTCCAGCAGAATTTTGCAAAAAAGCCTCGGATTCCATATCTCTATATTTTTGTCAATAAGAGGTTCTCAGAGCTAAATTTTCAAATTTGTACCTAATAAGAGATACTCTTTATAATCAGCGCATCAGAAATCGTTATTAACGATTTCAGGAAAAAAGTGCATTTTGAAATCATGGGCTATAGTCCAGCAGAATTTTGCAAAAAAGCCTCGGATTCCATATCTCTATATTTTTGTCAATAAGAGGTTCTCAGAGCTAAATTTTCAAATTTGTACCTAATAAGAGATACTCTTTATAATCAGCGCATCAGAAATCGTATATTTCGATTTCAGGAAAAAAGTGCATTTTGAAATCATGGGCTATAGTCCAGCAGAATTTTGCAAAAAAGCCTCGGATTCCATATCTCTATATTTTTGTCAATAAGAGGTTCTCAGAGCTAAATTTTCAAATTTGTACCTAATAAGAGATACTCTTTATAATCAGCGCATCAGAAATCGTAATTAACGATTTCAGGAAAAAAGTGCATTTTGAAATCATGGGCTATAGTCCAGCAGAATTTTGCAAAAAAGCCTCGGATTCCATATCTCTATATTTTTGTCAATAAGAGGTTCTCAGAGCTAAATTTTCAAATTTGTACCTAATAAGAGATACTCTTTATAATCAGCGCATCAGAAATCGTATATTTCGATTTCAGGAAAAAAGTGCATTTTGAAATCATGGGCTATAGTCCAGCAGAATTTTGCAAAAAAGCCTCGGATTCCATATCTCTATATTTTTGTCAATAAGAGGTTCTCAGAGCTAAATTTTCAAATTTGTACCTAATAAGAGATACTCTTTATAATCAGCGCATCAGAAATCGTAATTAACGATTTCAGGAAAAAGTGCATTTTGAAATCATGGGCTATAGTCCAGCAGAATTTTGCAAAAAAGCCTCGGATTCCATATCTCTATATTTTTGTCAATAAGAGGTTCTCAGAGCTAAATTTTCAAATTTGTACCTAATAAGAGATACTCTTTATAATCAGCGCATCAGAAATCGTTATTAACGATTTCAGGAAAAAAGTGCATTTTGAAATCATGGGCTATAGTCCAGCAGAATTTTGCAAAAAAGCCTCGGATTCCATATCTCTATATTTTTGTCAATAAGAGGTTCTCAGAGCTAAATTTTCAAATTTGTACCTAATAAGAGATACTCTTTATAATCAGCGCATCAGAAATCGTATATTTCGATTTCAGGAAAAAAGTGCATTTTGAAATCATGGGCTATAGTCCAGCAGAATTTTGCAAAAAAGCCTCGGATTCCATATCTCTATATTTTTGTCAATAAGAGGTTCTCAGAGCTAAATTTTCAAATTTGTACCTAATAAGAGATACTCTTTATAATCAGCGCATCAGAAATCGTAATTAACGATTTCAGGAAAAAAGTGCATTTTGAAATCATGGGCTATAGTCCAGCAGAATTTTGCAAAAAAGCCTCGGATTCCATATCTCTATATTTTTGTCAATAAGAGGTTCTCAGAGCTAAATTTTCAAATTTGTACCTAATAAGAGATACTCTTTATAATCAGCGCATCAGAAATCGTTATTAACGATTTCAGGAAAAAAGTGCATTTTGAAATCATGGGCTATAGTCCAGCAGAATTTTGCAAAAAAGCCTCGGATTCCATATCTCTATATTTTTGTCAATAAGAGGTTCTCAGAGCTAAATTTTCAAATTTGTACCTAATAAGAGATACTCTTTATAATCAGCGCATCAGAAATCGTAATTAACGATTTCAGGAAAAAAGTGCATTTTGAAATCATGGGCTATAGTCCAGCAGAATTTTGCAAAAAAGCCTCGGATTCCATATCTCTATATTTTTGTCAATAAGAGGTTCTCAGAGCTAAATTTTCAAATTTGTACCTAATAAGAGATACTCTTTATAATCAGCGCATCAGAAATCGTAATTAACGATTTCAGGAAAAAAGTGCATTTTGAAATCATGGGCTATAGTCCAGCAGAATTTTGCAAAAAAGCCTCGGATTCCATATCTCTATATTTTTGTCAATAAGAGGTTCTCAGAGCTAAATTTTCAAATTTGTACCTAATAAGAGATACTCTTTATAATCAGCGCATCAGAAATCGTTATTAACGATTTCAGGAAAAAAGTGCATTTTGAAATCATGGGCTATAGTCCAGCAGAATTTTGCAAAAAAGCCTCGGATTCCATATCTCTATATTTTTGTCAATAAGAGGTTCTCAGAGCTAAACTTTCTAATTTGTACTTTATAGAGATACTCTTTATTATCAGCGCATCAGAAATCGTATATTTCGATTTCAGGAAAAAAGTGCATTTTGAAATCATGGGCTATAGTCCAGCAGAATTTTGCAAAAAAGCCTCGGATTCCATATCTCTATATTTTTGTCAATTAAAGGTTCCCAGAGCTAAACTTTCTAATTTGTACTCAGTTACGGATACTCTTTATTATCAGCGCATCAGAAATCGTATATTTCGATTTCAGGAAAAAAGTGCATTTTGAAATCATGGGCTATAGTCCAGCAGAATTTTGCAAAAAAGCCCCGGATTCCATATCTCTATATTTTTGTCAATAAGAGGTTCTCAGAGCTAAACTTTCTAATTTGTACTTTATAGAGATACTCTTTATTATCAGCGCATCAGAAATCGTATATTTCGATTTCAGGAAAAAAGTGCATTTTGAAATCATGGGCTATAGTCCAGCAGAATTTTGCAAAAAAGCCTCGGATTCCATATCTCTATATTTTTGTCAATAAGAGGTTCTCAGAGCTAAACTTTCTAATTTGTACTTTATAGAGATACTCTTTATTATCAGCGCATCAGAAATCGTATATTTCGATTTCAGGAAAAAAGTGCATTTTGAAATCATGGGCTATAGTCCAGCAGAATTTTGCAAAAAAGCCTCGGATTCCATATCTCTATATTTTTGTCAATTAAAGGTTCCCAGAGCTAAACTTTCTAATTTGTACTTTATAGAGATACTCTTTATAATCAGCGCATCAGAAATCGTTATTAACGATTTCAGGAAAAAAGTGCATTTTGAAATCATGGGCTATAGTCCAGCAGAATTTTGCAAAAAAGCCTCGGATTCCATATCTCTATATTTTTGTCAATAAGAGGTTCCCAGAGCTAAATTTTCTAATTTGTACTCAGTTACGGATACTCTTTATTATCAGCGCATCAGAAATCGTATATTTCGATTTCAGGAAAAAAGTGCATTTTGAAATCATGGGCTATAGTCCAGCAGAATTTTGCAAAAAAGCCTCGGATTCCATATCTCTATATTTTTGTCAATAAGAGGTTCTCAGAGCTAAACTTTCTAATTTGTACTTTATAGAGATACTCTTTATTATCAGCGCATCAGAAATCGTATATTTCGATTTCAGGAAAAAAGTGCATTTTGAAATCATGGGCTATAGTCCAGCAGAATTTTGCAAAAAAGCCCCGGATTCCATATCTCTATATTTTTGTCAATAAGAGGTTCTCAGAGCTAAACTTTCTAATTTGTACTTTATAGAGATACTCTTTATTATCAGCGCATCAGAAATCGTATATTTCGATTTCAGGAAAAAAGTGCATTTTGAAATCATGGGCTATAGTCCAGCAGAATTTTGCAAAAAAGCCTCGGATTCCATATCTCTATATTTTTGTCAATAAGAGGTTCTCAGAGCTAAATTTTCAAATTTGTACCTAATAAGAGATACTCTTTATAATCAGCGCATCAGAAATCGTTATTAACGATTTCAGGAAAAAAGTGCATTTTGAAATCATGGGCTATAGTCCAGCAGAATTTTGCAAAAAAGCCTCGGATTCCATATCTCTATATTTTTGTCAATAAGAGGTTCCCAGAGCTAAATTTTCTAATTTGTACTCAGTTACGGATACTCTTTATTATCAGCGCATCAGAAATCGTAATTTACGATTTCAGGAAAAAAGTGCATTTTGAAATCATGGGCTATAGTCCAGCAGAATTTTGCAAAAAAGCCTCGGATTCCATATCTCTATATTTTTGTCAATAAGAGGTTCTCAGAGCTAAATTTTCAAATTTGTACCTAATAAGAGATACTCTTTATAATCAGCGCATCAGAAATCGTAATTAACGATTTCAGGAAAAAAGTGCATTTTGAAATCATGGGCTATAGTCCAGCAGAATTTTGCAAAAAAGCCTCGGATTCCATATCTCTATATTTTTGTCAATAAGAGGTTCCCAGAGCTAAATTTTCTAATTTGTACTCAGTTACGGATACTCTTTATTATCAGCGCATCAGAAATCGTAATTTACGATTTCAGGAAAAAAGTGCATTTTGAAATCATGGGCTATAGTCAAGCAGAATTTTGCAAAAAAGCCTCGGATTCCATATCTCTATATTTTTGTCAATTAAAGGTTCTTAGAGCTAAATTTTCTAATTTGTACTTAATAAGAGATACTCTTTATAATCAGCGCATCAGAAATCGTTATTAACGATTTCAGGAAAAAAGTGCATTTTGAAATCATGGGCTATAGTCCAGCAGAATTTTGCAAAAAAGCCTCGGATTCCATATCTCTATATTTTTGTCAATAAGAGGTTCTCAGAGCTAAATTTTCAAATTTGTACCTAATAAGAGATACTCTTTATAATCAGCGCATCAGAAATCGTTATTAACGATTTCAGGAAAAAAGTGCATTTTGAAATCATGGGCTATAGTCAAGCAGAATTTTGCAAAAAAGCCTCGGATTCCATATCTCTATATTTTTGTCAATTAAAGGTTCTTAGAGCTAAATTTTCTAATTTGTACTTAATAAGAGATACTCTTTATAATCAGCGCATCAGAAATCGTTATTAACGATTTCAGGAAAAAAGTGCATTTTGAAATCATGGGCTATAGTCCAGCAGAATTTTGCAAAAAAGCCTCGGATTCCATATCTCTATATTTTTGTCAATAAGAGGTTCCCAGAGCTAAATTTTCTAATTTGTACTCAGTTACGGATACTCTTTATTATCAGCGCATCAGAAATCGTAATTTACGATTTCAGGAAAAAAGTGCATTTTGAAATCATGGGCTATAGTCAAGCAGAATTTTGCAAAAAAGCCTCGGATTCCATATCTCTATATTTTTGTCAATTAAAGGTTCTTAGAGCTAAATTTTCTAATTTGTACTTAATAAGAGATACTCTTTATAATCAGCGCATCAGAAATCGTTATTAACGATTTCAGGAAAAAAGTGCATTTTGAAATCATGGGCTATAGTCCAGCAGAATTTTGCAAAAAAGCCTCGGATTCCATATCTCTATATTTTTGTCAATAAGAGGTTCCCAGAGCTAAATTTTCTAATTTGTACTCAGTTACGGATACTCTTTATTATCAGCGCATCAGAAATCGTAATTTACGATTTCAGGAAAAAAGTGCATTTTGAAATCATGGGCTATAGTCAAGCAGAATTTTGCAAAAAAGCCTCGGATTCCATATCTCTATATTTTTGTCAATTAAAGGTTCTTAGAGCTAAATTTTCTAATTTGTACTTAATAAGAGATACTCTTTATAATCAGCGCATCAGAAATCGTTATTAACGATTTCAGGAAAAAAGTGCATTTTGAAATCATGGGCTATAGTCCAGCAGAATTTTGCAAAAAAGCCTCGGATTCCATATCTCTATATTTTTGTCAATAAGAGGTTCTCAGAGCTAAACTTTCTAATATGTACTTTATAGAGATACTCTTTATTATCAGCGCATCAGAA
This sequence comes from Orthonevra nobilis, assembly GCA_963555765.1. NCBI lineage: Eukaryota > Metazoa > Arthropoda > Insecta > Diptera > Syrphidae > Orthonevra > Orthonevra nobilis. The sequence continues at coordinate 60,993,996 of OY743225.1, read as the reverse complement.
ATCGTATATTTCGATTTCAGGAAAAAAGTGCATTTTGAAATCATGGGCTATAGTCCAGCAGAATTTTGCAAAAAAGCCTCGGATTCCATATCTCTATATTTTTGTCAATAAGAGGTTCTCAGAGCTAAATTTTCAAATTTGTACCTAATAAGAGATACTCTTTATAATCAGCGCATCAGAAATCGTTATTAACGATTTCAGGAAAAAAGTGCATTTTGAAATCATGGGCTATAGTCCAGCAGAATTTTGCAAAAAAGCCTCGGATTCCATATCTCTATATTTTTGTCAATAAGAGGTTCCCAGAGCTAAATTTTCTAATTTGTACTCAGTTACGGATACTCTTTATTATCAGCGCATCAGAAATCGTAATTTACGATTTCAGGGAAAAAGTGCATTTTGAAATCATGGGCTATAGTCCAGCAGAATTTTGCAAAAAAGCCTCGGATTCCATATCTCTATATTTTTGTCAATAAGAGGTTCTCAGAGCTAAATTTTCAAATTTGTACCTAATAAGAGATACTCTTTATAATCAGCGCATCAGAAATCGTAATTAACGATTTCAGGAAAAAAGTGCATTTTGAAATCATGGGCTATAGTCCAGCAGAATTTTGCAAAAAAGCCTCGGATTCCATATCTCTATATTTTTGTCAATAAGAGGTTCTCAGAGCTAAATTTTCAAATTTGTACCTAATAAGAGATACTCTTTATAATCAGCGCATCAGAAATCGTTATTAACGATTTCAGGAAAAAAGTGCATTTTGAAATCATGGGCTATAGTCCAGCAGAATTTTGCAAAAAAGCCTCGGATTCCATATCTCTATATTTTTGTCAATAAGAGGTTCTCAGAGCTAAACTTTCTAATTTGTACTTAATTAGAGATACTCTTTATAATCAGTATCTCAGAAATCGTATATTTCGATTTCAGGAAAAAAGTGCATTTTGAAATCATGGGCTATAGTCAAGCAGAATTTTGCAAAAAAGCCTCGGATTCCATGTCTCTATATTTTTGTCAATAAGAGGTTCCCAGAGCTAAATTTTCTAATTTGTACTCAGTTACGGATACTCTTTATTATCAGCGCATCAGAAATCGTAATTTACGATTTCAGGAAAAAAGTGCATTTTGAAATCATGGGCTATAGTCCAGCAGAATTTTGCAAAAAAGCCTCGGATTCAGTATCTCTATATTTTTGTCAATAAGAGGTTCTCAGAGCTAAATTTTCAAATTTGTACCTAATAAGAGATACTCTTTATAATCAGCGCATCAGAAATCGTTATTAACGATTTCAGGAAAAAAGTGCATTTTGAAATCATGGGCTATAGTCCAGCAGAATTTTGCAAAAAAGCCTCGGATTCCATATCTCTATATTTTTGTCAATAAGAGGTTCTCAGAGCTAAACTTTCTAATATGTACTTTATAGAGATACTCTTTATTATCAGCGCATCAGAAATCGTATATTTCGATTTCAGGAAAAAAGTGCATTTTGAAATCATGGGCTATAGTCCAGCAGAATTTTGCAAAAAAGCCTCGGATTCCATATCTCTATATTTTTGTCAATAAGAGGTTCTCAGAGCTAAATTTTCAAATTTGTACCTAATAAGAGATACTCTTTATAATCAGCGCATCAGAAATCGTTATTAACGATTTCAGGAAAAAAGTGCATTTTGAAATCATGGGCTATAGTCCAGCAGAATTTTGCAAAAAAGCCTCGGATTCCATATCTCTATATTTTTGTCAATAAGAGGTTCTCAGAGCTAAACTTTCTAATTTGTACTTAATTAGAGATACTCTTTATAATCAGTATCTCAGAAATCGTATATTTCGATTTCAGGAAAAAAGTGCATTTTGAAATCATGGGCTATAGTCAAGCAGAATTTTGCAAAAAAGCCTCGGATTCCATGTCTCTATATTTTTGTCAATAAGAGGTTCCCAGAGCTAAATTTTCTAATTTGTACTCAGTTACGGATACTCTTTATTATCAGCGCATCAGAAATCGTAATTTACGATTTCAGGGAAAAAGTGCATTTTGAAATCATGGGCTATAGTCCAGCAGAATTTTGCAAAAAAGCCTCGGATTCCATATCTCTATATTTTTGTCAATAAGAGGTTCTCAGAGCTAAACTTTCTAATTTGTACTTAATTAGAGATACTCTTTATAATCAGTATCTCAGAAATCGTATATTTCGATTTCAGGAAAAAAGTGCATTTTGAAATCATGGGCTATAGTCAAGCAGAATTTTGCAAAAAAGCCTCGGATTCCATGTCTCTATATTTTTGTCAATAAGAGGTTCCCAGAGCTAAATTTTCTAATTTGTACTCAGTTACGGATACTCTTTATTATCAGCGCATCAGAAATCGTAATTTACGATTTCAGGAAAAAAGTGCATTTTGAAATCATGGGCTATAGTCCAGCAGAATTTTGCAAAAAAGCCTCGGATTCAGTATCTCTATATTTTTGTCAATAAGAGGTTCTCAGAGCTAAATTTTCAAATTTGTACCTAATAAGAGATACTCTTTATAATCAGCGCATCAGAAATCGTTATTAACGATTTCAGGAAAAAAGTGCATTTTGAAATCATGGGCTATAGTCCAGCAGAATTTTGCAAAAAAGCCTCGGATTCCATATCTCTATATTTTTGTCAATAAGAGGTTCTCAGAGCTAAACTTTCTAATATGTACTTTATAGAGATACTCTTTATTATCAGCGCATCAGAAATCGTATATTTCGATTTCAGGAAAAAAGTGCATTTTGAAATCATGGGCTATAGTCCAGCAGAATTTTGCAAAAAAGCCTCGGATTCCATATCTCTATATTTTTGTCAATAAGAGGTTCTCAGAGCTAAATTTTCAAATTTGTACCTAATAAGAGATACTCTTTATAATCAGCGCATCAGAAATCGTTATTAACGATTTCAGGAAAAAAGTGCATTTTGAAATCATGGGCTATAGTCCAGCAGAATTTTGCAAAAAAGCCTCGGATTCCATATCTCTATATTTTTGTCAATAAGAGGTTCCCAGAGCTAAATTTTCTAATTTGTACTCAGTTACGGATACTCTTTATTATCAGCGCATCAGAAATCGTAATTTACGATTTCAGGGAAAAAGTGCATTTTGAAATCATGGGCTATAGTCCAGCAGAATTTTGCAAAAAAGCCTCGGATTCCATATCTCTATATTTTTGTCAATAAGAGGTTCTCAGAGCTAAATTTTCAAATTTGTACCTAATAAGAGATACTCTTTATAATCAGCGCATCAGAAATCGTAATTAACGATTTCAGGAAAAAAGTGCATTTTGAAATCATGGGCTATAGTCCAGCAGAATTTTGCAAAAAAGCCTCGGATTCCATATCTCTATATTTTTGTCAATAAGAGGTTCTCAGAGCTAAATTTTCAAATTTGTACCTAATAAGAGATACTCTTTATAATCAGCGCATCAGAAATCGTTATTAACGATTTCAGGAAAAAAGTGCATTTTGAAATCATGGGCTATAGTCCAGCAGAATTTTGCAAAAAAGCCTCGGATTCCATATCTCTATATTTTTGTCAATAAGAGGTTCCCAGAGCTAAATTTTCTAATTTGTACTCAGTTACGGATACTCTTTATTATCAGCGCATCAGAAATCGTAATTTACGATTTCAGGAAAAAAGTGCATTTTGAAATCATGGGCTATAGTCAAGCAGAATTTTGCAAAAAAGCCTCGGATTCCATATCTCTATATTTTTGTCAATTAAAGGTTCTTAGAGCTAAATTTTCTAATTTGTACTTAATAAGAGATACTATTTATAATCAGCGCATCAGAAATCGTAATTTTTGATTTCAGGAAAAAAGTGCATTTTGAAATCATGGGCTATAGTCCAGCAGAATTTTGCAAAAAAGCCTCGGATTCCATATCTCTATATTTTTGTCAATAAGAGGTTCTCAGAGCTAAACTTTCAAATTTGTAGTAAATTAGTGATACTCTTTATTATAAGCGCATCAGAAATCGTATATTTCGATTTCAGGAAAAAAGTGCATTTTGAAATCATGGGCTATAGTCCAGCAGAATTTTGCAAAAAAGCCTCGGATTCCATATCTCTATATTTTTGTCAATAAGAGGTTCTCAGAGCTAAACTTTCTAATTTGTACTTAATTAGAGATACTCTTTATAATCAGTATCTCAGAAATCGTATATTTCGATTTCAGGAAAAAAGTGCATTTTGAAATCATGGGCTATAGTCAAGCAGAATTTTGCAAAAAAGCCTCGGATTCCATATCTCTATATTTTTGTCAATAAGAGGTTCCCAGAGCTAAATTTTCTAATTTGTACTCAGTTACGGATACTCTTTATTATCAGCGCATCAGAAATCGTAATTTACGATTTCAGGAAAAAAGTGCATTTTGAAATCATGGGCTATAGTCCAGCAGAATTTTGCAAAAAAGCCTCGGATTCCATATCTCTATATTTTTGTCAATAAGAGGTTCTCAGAGCTAAACTTTCTAATTTGTACTTAATTAGAGATACTCTTTATAATCAGTATCTCAGAAATCGTATATTTCGATTTCAGGAAAAAAGTGCATTTTGAAATCATGGGCTATAGTCAAGCAGAATTTTGCAAAAAAGCCTCGGATTCCATATCTCTATATTTTTGTCAATAAGAGGTTCCCAGAGCTAAATTTTCTAATTTGTACTCAGTTACGGATACTCTTTATTATCAGCGCATCAGAAATCGTAATTTACGATTTCAGGAAAAAAGTGCATTTTGAAATCATGGGCTATAGTCCAGCAGAATTTTGCAAAAAAGCCTCGGATTCCATATCTCTATATTTTTGTCAATAAGAGGTTCTCAGAGCTAAATTTTCAAATTTGTACCTAATAAGAGATACTCTTTATAATCAGCGCATCAGAAATCGTAATTAACGATTTCAGGAAAAAAGTGCATTTTGAAATCATGGGCTATAGTCCAGCAGAATTTTGCAAAAAAGCCTCGGATTCCATATCTCTATATTTTTGTCAATAAGAGGTTCTCAGAGCTAAATTTTCAAATTTGTACCTAATAAGAGATACTCTTTATAATCAGCGCATCAGAAATCGTATATTTCGATTTCAGGAAAAAAGTGCATTTTGAAATCATGGGCTATAGTCCAGCAGAATTTTGGAAAAAAGCCTCGGATTCCATATCTCTATATTTTTGTCAATAAGAGGTTCTCAGAGCTAAATTTTCAAATTTGTACTTAATAAGAGATACTCTTTATAATCAGCGCATCAGAAATCGTAATTAACGATTTCAGGAAAAAAGTGCATTTTGAAATCATGGGCTATAGTCCAGCAGAATTTTGCAAAAAAGCCTCGGATTCCATATCTCTATATTTTTGTCAATAAGAGGTTCTCAGAGCTAAATTTTCAAATTTGTACCTAATAAGAGATACTCTTTATAATCAGCGCATCAGAAATCGTAATTAACGATTTCAGGAAAAAAGTGCATTTTGAAATCATGGGCTATAGTCCAGCAGAATTTTGCAAAAAAGCCTCGGATTCCATATCTCTATATTTTTGTCAATAAGAGGTTCTCAGAGCTAAATTTTCAAATTTGTACCTAATAAGAGATACTCTTTATAATCAGCGCATCAGAAATCGTAATTAACGATTTCAGGAAAAAAGTGCATTTTGAAATCATGGGCTATAGTCCAGCAGAATTTTGCAAAAAAGCCTCGGATTCCATATCTCTATATTTTTGTCAATAAGAGGTTCTCAGAGCTAAATTTTCAAATTTGTACCTAATAAGAGATACTCTTTATAATCAGCGCATCAGAAATCGTTATTAACGATTTCAGGAAAAAAGTTCATTTTGAAATCATGGGCTATAGTCCAGCAGAATTTTGCAAAAAAGCCTCGGATTCCATATCTCTATATTTTTGTCAATAAGAGGTTCCCAGAGCTAAATTTTCTAATTTGTACTCAGTTACGGATACTCTTTATTATCAGCGCATCAGAAATCGTAATTTACGATTTCAGGAAAAAAGTGCATTTTGAAATCATGGGCTATAGTCCAGCAGAATTTTGCAAAAAAGCCTCGGATTCTATATCTCTATATTTTTGTCAATAAGAGGTTCTCAGAGCTAAATTTTCAAATTTGTACCTAATAAGAGATACTCTTTATAATCAGCGCATCAGAAATCGTAATTAACGATTTCAGGAAAAAAGTGCATTTTGAAATCATGGGCTATAGTCCAGCAGAATTTTGCAAAAAAGCCTCGGATTCCATATCTCTATATTTTTGTCAATAAGAGGTTCTCAGAGCTAAATTTTCAAATTTGTACCTAATAAGAGATACTCTTTATAATCAGCGCATCAGAAATCGTAATTAACGATTTCAGGAAAAAAGTGCATTTTGAAATCATGGGCTATAGTCCAGCAGAATTTTGCAAAAAAGCCTCGGATTCCATATCTCTATATTTTTGTCAATAAGAGGTTCTCAGAGCTAAATTTTCAAATTTGTACTTAATAAGAGATACTATTTATAATCAGCGCATCAGAAATCGTAATTTTTGATTTCAGGAAAAAAGTGCATTTTGAAATCATGGGCTATAGTCAAGCAGAATTTTGCAAAAAAGCCCCGGATTCCATATCTCTATATTTTTGTCAATAAGAGGTTCTCAGAGCTAAACTTTCTAATTTGTACTTTATAGAGATACTCTTTATTATCAGCGCATCAGAAACCGTAATTTTTGATTTCAGGAAAAAAGTGCATTTTGAAATCATGGGCTATAGTCCAGCAGAATTTTGCAAAAAAGCCTCGGATTCCATATCTCTATATTTTTGTCAATTAAAGGTTCCCAGAGCTAAATTTTCTAATTTGTACTTTATAGAGATACTCTTTATTATCAGCGCATCAGAAATCGTATATTTCGATTTCAGGAAAAAAGTGCATTTTGAAATCATGGGCTATAGTCCAGCAGAATTTTGCAAAAAAGCCTCGGATTCCATATCTCTATATTTTTGTCGATAAGAGGTTCTCAGAGCTAAACTTTCAAATTTGTAGTAAATTAGTGATACTCTTTATTATAAGCGCATCAGAAATCGTATATTTCGATTTCAGGAAAAAAGTGCATTTTGAAATCATGGGCTATAGTCCAGCAGAATTTTGCAAAAAAGCCTCGGATTCCATATCTCTATATTTTTGTCAATAAGAGGTTCTCAGAGCTAAACTTTCTAATTTGTACTTAATTAGAGATACTCTTTATAATCAGTATCTCAGAAATCGTATATTTCGATTTCAGGAAAAAAGTGCATTTTGAAATCATGGGCTATAGTCAAGCAGAATTTTGCAAAAAAGCCTCGGATTCCATGTCTCTATATTTTTGTCAATAAGAGGTTCCCAGAGCTAAATTTTCTAATTTGTACTTAATAAGAGATACTCTTTATAATCAGCGCATCAGAAACCGTAATTTTTGATTTCAGGAAAAAAGTGCATTTTGAAATCATGGGCTATAGTCCAGCAGAATTTTGCAAAAAAGCCTCGGATTCCATATCTCTATATTTTTGTCAATTAAAGGTTCCCAGAGCTAAATTTTCTAATTTGTACTTTATAGAGATACTCTTTATTATCAGCGCATCAGAAATCGTATATTTCGATTTCAGGAAAAAAGTGCATTTTGAAATCATGGGCTATAGTCCAGCAGAATTTTGCAAAAAAGCCCCGGATTCCATATCTCTATATTTTTGTCAATAAGAGGTTCTCAGAGCTAAACTTTCTAATTTGTACTTTATAGAGATACTCTTTATTATCAGCGCATCAGAAATCGTATATTTCGATTTCAGGAAAAAAGAGCATTTTGAAATCATGGGCTATAGTCCAGCAGAATTTTGCAAAAAAGCCCCGGATTCCATATCTCTATATTTTTGTCAATAAGAGGTTCTCAGAGCTAAACTTTCTAATTTGTACTTTATAGAGATACTCTTTATTATCAGCGCATCAGAAATCGTATATTTCGATTTCAGGAAAAAAGAGCATTTTGAAATCATGGGCTATAGTCCAGCAGAATTTTGCAAAAAAGCCCCGGATTCCATATCTCTATATTTTTGTCAATAAGAGGTTCTCAGAGCTAAACTTTCTAATTTGTACTTTATAGAGATACTCTTTATTATCAGCGCATCAGAAATCGTATATTTCGATTTCAGGAAAAAAGTGCATTTTGAAATCATGGGCTATAGTCCAGCAGAATTTTGCAAAAAAGCCTCGGATTCCATATCTCTATATTTTTGTCAATAAGAGGTTCTCAGAGCTAAACTTTCTAATTTGTACTTTATAGAGATACTCTTTATTATCAGCGCATCAGAAATCGTATATTTCGATTTCAGGAAAAAAGTGCATTTTGAAATCATGGGCTATAGTCCAGCAGAATTTTGCAAAAAAGCCTCGGATTCCATATCTCTATATTTTTGTCAATAAGAGGTTCTCAGAGCTAAACTTTCTAATTTGTACTTAATTAGAGATACTCTTTATAATCAGTATCTCAGAAATCGTATATTTCGATTTCAGGAAAAAAGTGCATTTTGAAATCATGGGCTATAGTCCAGCAGAATTTTGCAAAAAAGCCTCGGATTCCATATCTCTATATTTTTGTCAATAAGAGGTTCTCAGAGCTAAACTTTCAAATTTGTAGTAAATTAGTGATACTCTTTATTATCAGCGCATCAGAAATTGTAATTTTCGATTTCAGAAAAAAAGTGCATTTTGAAATCATGGGCTATAGTCAAGCAGAATTTTGCAAAAAAGCCTCGGATTCCATATCTCTATATTTTTGTCAATAAGAGGTTCTCAGAGCTAAATTTTCAAATTTGTACCTAATAAGAGATACTCTTTATAATCAGCGCATCAGAAATCGTTATTAACGATTTCAGGAAAAAAGTGCATTTTGAAATCATGGGCTATAGTCCAGCAGAATTTTGCAAAAAAGCCTCGGATTCCATATCTCTATATTTTTGTCAATAAGAGGTTCCCAGAGCTAAATTTTCTAATTTGTACTCAGTTACGGATACTCTTTATTATCAGCGCATCAGAAATCGTAATTTACGATTTCAGGAAAAAAGTGCATTTTGAAATCATGGGCTATAGTCCAGCAGAATTTTGCAAAAAAGCCTCGGATTCCATATCTCTATATTTTTGTCAATAAGAGGTTCTCAGAGCTAAACTTTCAAATTTGTAGTAAATTAGTGATACTCTTTATTATAAGCGCATCAGAAATCGTATATTTCGATTTCAGGAAAAAAGTGCATTTTGAAATCATGGGCTATAGTCCAGCAGAATTTTGCAAAAAAGCCTCGGATTCCATATCTCTATATTTTTGTCAATAAGAGGTTCTCAGAGCTAAACTTTCTAATTTGTACTTAATTAGAGATACTCTTTATAATCAGTATCTCAGAAATCGTATATTTCGATTTCAGGAAAAAAGTGCATTTTGAAATCATGGGCTATAGTCAAGCAGAATTTTGCAAAAAAGCCTCGGATTCCATGTCTCTATATTTTTGTCAATAAGAGGTTCCCAGAGCTAAATTTTCTAATTTGTACTTTATAGAGATACTCTTTATTATCAGCGCATCAGAAATCGTATATTTCGATTTCAGGAAAAAAGTGCATTTTGAAATCATGGGCTATAGTCCAGCAGAATTTTGCAAAAAAGCCCCGGATTCCATATCTCTATATTTTTGTCAATAAGAGGTTCTCAGAGCTAAACTTTCTAATTTGTACTTTATAGAGATACTCTTTATTATCAGCGCATCAGAAATCGTATATTTCGATTTCAGGAAAAAAGTGCATTTTGAAATCATGGGCTATAGTCCAGCAGAATTTTGCAAAAAAGCCTCGGATTCCATATCTCTATATTTTTGTCAATTAAAGGTTCCCAGAGCTAAATTTTCTAATTTGTACTTTATAGAGATACTCTTTATTATCAGCGCATCAGAAATCGTATATTTCGATTTCAGGAAAAAAGTGCATTTTGAAATCATGGGCTATAGTCCAGCAGAATTTTGCAAAAAAGCCCCGGATTCCATATCTCTATATTTTTGTCAATAAGAGGTTCTCAGAGCTAAACTTTCTAATTTGTACTTTATAGAGATACTCTTTATTATCAGCGCATCAGAAATCGTATATTTCGATTTCAGGAAAAAAGTGCATTTTGAAATCATGGGCTATAGTCCAGCAGAATTTTGCAAAAAAGCCCCGGATTCCATATCTCTATATTTTTGTCAATAAGAGGTTCTCAGAGCTAAACTTTCTAATTTGTACTTTATAGAGATACTCTTTATTATCAGCGCATCAGAAATCGTATATTTCGATTTCAGGAAAAAAGTGCATTTTGAAATCATGGGCTATAGTCCAGCAGAATTTTGCAAAAAAGCCTCGGATTCCATATCTCTATATTTTTGTCAATAAGAGGTTCTCAGAGCTAAACTTTCAAATTTGTAGTAAATTAGTGATACTCTTTATTATAAGCGCATCAGAAATCGTATATTTCGATTTCAGGAAAAAAGTGCATTTTGAAATCATGGGCTATAGTCCAGCAGAATTTTGCAAAAAAGCCTCGGATTCCATATCTCTATATTTTTGTCAATAAGAGGTTCTCAGAGCTAAACTTTCTAATTTGTACTTAATTAGAGATACTCTTTATAATCAGCGCATCAGAAATCGTAATTAACGATTTCAGGAAAAAAGTGCATTTTGAAATCATGGGCTATAGTCCAGCAGAATTTTGCAAAAAAGCCTCGGATTCCATATCTCTATATTTTTGTCAATAAGAGGTTCCCAGAGCTAAATTTTCTAATTTGTACTCAGTTACGGATACTCTTTATTATCAGCGCATCAGAAATCGTAATTTACGATTTCAGGAAAAAAGTGCATTTTGAAATCATGGGCTATAGTCCAGCAGAATTTTGCAAAAAAGCCTCGGATTCCATATCTCTATATTTTTGTCAATAAGAGGTTCTCAGAGCTAAACTTTCTAATTTGTACTTTATAGAGATACTCTTTATTATCAGCGCATCAGAAATCGTATATTTCGATTTCAGGAAAAAAGTGCATTTTGAAATCATGGGCTATAGTCCAGCAGAATTTTGCAAAAAAGCCTCGGATTCCATATCTCTATATTTTTGTCAATTAAAGGTTCCCAGAGCTAAACTTTCTAATTTGTACTCAGTTACGGATACTCTTTATTATCAGCGCATCAGAAATTGTAATTTTCGATTTCAGAAAAAAAGTGCATTTTGAAATCATGGGCTATAGTCAAGCAGAATTTTGCAAAAAAGCCTCGGATTCCATATCTCTATATTTTTGTCAATAAGAGGTTCTCAGAGCTAAATTTTCAAATTTGTACCTAATAAGAGATACTCTTTATAATCAGCGCATCAGAAATCGTTATTAACGATTTCAGGAAAAAAGTGCATTTTGAAATCATGGGCTATAGTCCAGCAGAATTTTGCAAAAAAGCCTCGGATTCCATATCTCTATATTTTTGTCAATAAGAGGTTCCCAGAGCTAAATTTTCTAATTTGTACCTAATAAGAGATACTCTTTATAATCAGCGCATCAGAAATCGTAATTAACGATTTCAGGAAAAAAGTGCATTTTGAAATCATGGGCTATAGTCCAGCAGAATTTTGCAAAAAAGCCTCGGATTCCATATCTCTATATTTTTGTCAATAAGAGGTTCTCAGAGCTAAATTTTCAAATTTGTACCTAATAAGAGATACTCTTTATAATCAGCGCATCAGAAATCGTTATTAACGATTTCAGGAAAAAAGTGCATTTTGAAATCATGGGCTATAGTCCAGCAGAATTTTGCAAAAAAGCCTCGGATTCCATATCTCTATATTTTTGTCAATAAGAGGTTCCCAGAGCTAAATTTTCTAATTTGTACTCAGTTACGGATACTCTTTATTATCAGCGCATCAGAAATCGTAATTTACGATTTCAGGAAAAAAGTGCATTTTGAAATCATGGGCTATAGTCCAGCAGAATTTTGCAAAAAAGCCTCGGATTCCATATCTCTATATTTTTGTCAATAAGAGGTTCTCAGAGCTAAATTTTCAAATTTGTACCTAATAAGAGATACTCTTTATAATCAGCGCATCAGAAATCGTATATTTCGATTTCAGGAAAAAAGTGCATTTTGAAATCATGGGCTATAGTCCAGCAGAATTTTGCAAAAAAGCCTCGGATTCCATATCTCTATATTTTTGTCAATAAGAGGTTCTCAGAGCTAAATTTTCAAATTTGTACCTAATAAGAGATACTCTTTATAATCAGCGCATCAGAAATCGTATATTTCGATTTCAGGAAAAAAGTGCATTTTGAAATCATGGGCTATAGTCCAGCAGAATTTTGCAAAAAAGCCTCGGACTTCATATCTCTATATTTTTGTCAATTAAAGGTTCCCAGATCTAAATTTTCTAATTTGTACTCAGTTACGGATACTCTTTATTATCAGCGCATCAGAAATCGTATATTTCGATTTCAGGAAAAAAGTGCATTTTGAAATCATGGGCTATAGTCCAGCAGAATTTTGCAAAAAAGCCTCGGATTCCATATCTCTATATTTTTGTCAATTAAAGGTTCCCAGATCTAAATTTTCTAATTTGTACTCAGTTACGGATACTCTTTATTATCAGCGCATCAGAAATCGTATATTTCGATTTCAGGAAAAAAGTGCATTTTGAAATCATGGGCTATAGTCCAGCAGAATTTTGCAAAAAAGCCTCGGATTCCATATCTCTATATTTTTGTCAATTAAAGGTTCCCAGAGCTAAATTTTCTTATTTGTACTTTGTTACAGATACTCTTTATTATCAGCGCATCAGAAATCGTATATTTCGATTTCAGGAAAAAAGTGCATTTTGAAATCATGGGCTATAGTCCACAAAAAATGCAGAAAAAAGGCAATTTTTGCCTTTCGCTGATTTTTCGATATTTTATTAAAAAATGGGTTGTTTTTCCGAAATTAAGTATAAATGAGCTCAGTTTGAAGCATCTGTGCTTATCGATAGCTCAGTTTAAGTAAAGCCCAAAATCATGAAAAAAGTGCATTTTGAAATCATGGGCTATAGTCCACAAAAAATGCAGAAAAAAGGCGATTTTTGCCTTTCGCTGATTTGTCGATATTTTATTAAAAAATGGGTTGTTTTTCCGAAATTCAGTATAAATGAGCTCAGTTTGAAGCCTCTGTGAGGACCGATAGCATAGTTGAAGTAAAACCCAAAATCATGAAAAAAGTGCATTTTGAAATCATGGGCTATAGTCCACAAAAAATGCAGAAAAAAGGCGATTTTTTCCTTTCGCTGATTTGTCGATATTTTATTAAAAAATGGGTTGTTTTTCCGAAATTCTGTATAAATGAGCTCAGTTTGAAGCCTCTGTGAGGACCGATAGCATAGTTTAAGTAAAACCCAAAATCATGAAAAAAGTGCATTTTGAAATCATGGGCTATAGTCCACAAAAAATGCAGAAAAAAGGCAATTTTTGCCTTTCGCTGATTTTTCGATATTTCCTTCAAAAAAGGGTTGTTTTTCTTAAATTCAGTATAGATGAGCTCAGTTTGAAGCCTCTGTGAGGACTGATAGATTAGTTTAAGTCAAATACAAAATCATGAAAAAAGTGCATTTTGAAATCATGGGCTATAGTCCAGCAGAATTTTGCAAAAAAGCCTCGGATTCCATATCTCTATATTTTTGTCAATTAAAGGTTCCCAGATCTAAATTTTCTAATTTGTACTCAGTTACGGATACTCTTTATTATCAGCGCATCAGAAATCGTATATTTCGATTTCAGGAAAAAAGTGCATTTTGAAATCATGGGCTATAGTCCAGCAGAATTTTGCAAAAAAGCCTCGGACTTCATATCTCTATATTTTTGTCAATAAGAGGTTCTCAGAGCTAAATTTTCAAATTTGCACTTAATTAGAGATACTCTTTATTATCGGCGCATCAGAAATCGTATATTTCGATTTCAGGAAAAAAGTGCATTTTGAAATCATGGGCTATAGTCCACAAAAAATGCAGAAAAAAGGCAATTTTTGCCTTTCGCTGATTTTTCGATATTTTATTAAAAAATGGGTTGTTTTTCCGAAATTAAGTATAAATGAGCTCAGTTTGAAGCATCTGTGCTTATCGATAGCTCAGTTTAAGTAAAGCCCAAAATCATGAAAAAAGTGCATTTTGAAATCATGGGCTATAGTCCACAAAAAATGCAGAAAAAAGGCGATTTTTGCCTTTCGCTGATTTGTCGATATTTTATTAAAAAATGGGTTGTTTTTCCGAAATTCAGTATAAATGAGCTCAGTTTGAAGCCTCTGTGAGGACCGATAGCATAGTTGAAGTAAAACCCAAAATCATGAAAAAAGTGCATTTTGAAATCATGGGCTATAGTCCACAAAAAATGCAGAAAAAAGGCGATTTTTTCCTTTCGCTGATTTTTCGATATTTTATTAAAAAATGGGTTGTTTTTCCGAAATTAAGTATAAATGAGCTCAGTTTGAAGCATCTATGCTTATCGATAGCTCAGTTTAAGTAAAGCCCAAAATCATGAAAAAAGTGCATTTTGAAATCATGGGCTATAGTCCACAAAAAATGCAGAAAAAAGGCGATTTTTGCCTTTCGCTGATTTGTCGATATTTTATTAAAAAATGGGTTGTTTTTCCGAAATTCAGTATAAATGAGCTCAGTTTGAAGCCTCTGTGAGGACCGATAGCATAGTTTAAGTAAAACCCAAAATCATGAAAAAAGTGCATTTTGAAATCATGGGCTATAGTCCACAAAAAATGCAGAAAAAAGGCAATTTTTGCCTTTCGCTGATTTTTCGATATTTCCTTCAAAAAAGGGTTGTTTTTCTCAAATTCAGTATAGATGAGCTCAGTTTGAAGCCTCTGTGAGGACTGATAGATTAGTTTAAGTCAAATACAAAATCATGAAAAAAGTGCATTTTGAAATCATGGGCTATAGTCCAGCAGAATTTTGCAAAAAAGCCTCGGATTCCATATCTCTATATTTTTGTCAATTAAAGGTTCCCAGATCTAAATTTTCTAATTTGTACTCAGTTACGGATACTCTTTATTATCAGCGCATCAGAAATCGTATATTTCGATTTCAGGAAAAAAGTGCATTTTGAAATCATGGGCTATAGTCCAGCAGAATTTTGCAAAAAAGCCTCGGACTTCATATCTCTATATTTTTGTCAATAAGAGGTTCTCAGAGCTAAATTTTCAAATTTGCACTTAATTAGAGATACTCTTTATTATCGGCGCATCAGAAATCGTATATTTCGATTTCAGGAAAAAAGTGCATTTTGAAATCATGGGCTATAGTCCACAAAAAATGCAGAAAAAAGGCAATTTTTGCCTTTCGCTGATTTTTCGATATTTTATTAAAAAATGGGTTGTTTTTCCGAAATTAAGTATAAATGAGCTCAGTTTGAAGCATCTGTGCTTATCGATAGCTCAGTTTAAGTAAAGCCCAAAATCATGAAAAAAGTGCATTTTGAAATCATGGGCTATAGTCCACAAAAAATGCAGAAAAAAGGCGATTTTTGCCTTTCGCTGATTTGTCGATATTTTATTAAAAAATGGGTTGTTTTTCCGAAATTCAGTATAAATGAGCTCAGTTTGAAGCCTCTGTGAGGACCGATAGCATAGTTGAAGTAAAACCCAAAATCATGAAAAAAGTGCATTTTGAAATCATGGGCTATAGTCCACAAAAAATGCAGAAAAAAGGCGATTTTTTCCTTTCGCTGATTTGTCGATATTTTATTAAAAAATGGGTTGTTTTTCCGAAATTCAGTATAAATGAGCTCAGTTTGAAGCCTCTGTGAGGACCGATAGCATAGTTTAAGTAAAACCCAAAATCATGAAAAAAGTGCATTTTGAAATCATGGGCTATAGTCCACAAAAAATGCAGAAAAAAGGCAATTTTTGCCTTTCGCTGATTTTTCGATATTTCCTTCAAAAAAGGGTTGTTTTTCTCAAATTCAGTATAGATGAGCTCAGTTTGAAGCCTCTGTGAGGACTGATAGATTAGTTTAAGTCAAATACAAAATCATGAAAAAAGTGCATTTTGAAATCATGGGCTATAGTCCAGCAGCATTTTGCAAAAAAGCCTCGGATTCCATATCTCTATATTTTTGTCAGTTAAAGGTTCCCAGAGCTAAATTTTCAAATTTGCACTTAATTAGAGACACTCTTTATAATCAGTATCTCAGAAATCGTATATTTCGATTTCAGGAAAAAAGTGCATTTTGAAATCATGGGCTATAGTCCAGCAGAATTTTGCAAAAAAGCCTCGGATTCCATATCTTTTTAATTTTTTCAATTAAAGGTTCCCAGAGCTAAATTTTCTAATTTGCGCACAAATAGAGATGCTCTTTATAATCAGCGCATCAAAATTCGTAATTTTCAATTTCAGGAAAAAAGTGCATTTTGAAATCATGGGCTATAGTCCAGCAGAATTTTGCAAAAAAGCCTCGGATTCCATATCTCTATATTTTTGTCAATAAAAGGTTCTCAGAGCAAAATTTTCAAATTTGTACTTAATAAGAGATACTCTTTATTATCAGCGCATCAGAAATCGTAATTTACGATTTCATGAAAAAAGTGCATTTTGAAATCATGGGCTATAGTCCACAAAAAATGCAGAAAAAAGGCGATTTTTTCCTTTCGCTGATTTGTCGATATTTCCTTCAAAAAAGGGTTGTTTTTCCGAAATTAAGTATAAATGAGCTCAGTTTGAACCATTTGTGCTTATCGACAGGTCAGTTTAAGTAAAATACAAAATCATGAAAAAAGTGCATTTTGAAATCATGGGCTATAGTCCACAAAAAATGCAGAAAAAAGGCAATTTTTGCCTTTCGCTGATTTTTCGATATTTCCTTCAAAAAAGGGTTGTTTTTCCGAAATTAAGTATAAATGAGCTCAGTTTGAAACATTTATGCTTATCGATAGCTCAGTTTAAGTAAAATACAAAATCATGAAAAAAGTGCATTTTGAAATCATGGGCTATAGTCCACAAAAAATGCAGAAAAAATGCGATTTTTGCCTTTCGCTGATTTGTCGATATTTCATTCAAAAAAGGGTTGTTTTTTGCACAATCGGTGAATATGAGCTCAGTTTGAAGCCTCTGTGAGGACCGATAGCACAGTTTTAGTAAAACCCAAAAGCATGAAAAAAGTGCATTTTGAAATCATGGGCTATAGTCCACAAAAAATGCAGAAAAAAGGCGATTTTTTCCTTTCGCTGATTTGTCGATATTTCATTCAAAAAAGGGTTGTTTTTTGCACAATCGGTGAATATGAGCTCAGTTTGAAGCCTCTGTGAGGACCGATAGCACAGTTTTAGTAAAACCCAAAAGCATGAAAAAAGTGCATTTTGAAATCATGGGCTATAGTCCACAAAAAATGCAGAAAAAAGGCGATTTTTTCCTTTCGCTGATTTGTCGATATTTCCTTCAAAAAAGGGTTGTTTTTCCGAAATTAAGTATAAATGAGCTCAGTTTGAACCATTTGTGCTTATCGACAGGTCAGTTTAAGTAAAATACAAAATCATGAAAAAAGTGCATTTTGAAATCATGGGCTATAGTCCACAAAAAATGCAGAAAAAAGGCAATTTTTGCCTTTCGCTGATTTTTCGATATTTCCTTCAAAAAAGGGTTGTTTTTCCGAAATTAAGTATAAATGAGCTCAGTTTGAAACATTTATGCTTATCGATAGCTCAGTTTAAGTAAAATACAAAATCATGAAAAAAGTGCATTTTGAAATCATGGGCTATAGTCCACAAAAAATGCAGAAAAAATGCGATTTTTGCCTTTCGCTGATTTGTCGATATTTCATTCAAAAAAGGGTTGTTTTTTGCACAATCGGTGAATATGAGCTCAGTTTGAAGCCTCTGTGAGGACCGATAGCACAGTTTTAGTAAAACCCAAAAGCATGAAAAAAGTGCATTTTGAAATCATGGGCTATAGTCCACAAAAAATGCAGAAAAAAGGCGATTTTTTCCTTTCGCTGATTTGTCGATATTTCATTCAAAAAAGGGTTGTTTTTTGCACAATCGGTGAATATGAGCTCAGTTTGAAGCCTCTGTGAGGACCGATAGCACAGTTTTAGTAAAACCCAAAAGCATGAAAAAAGTGCATTTTGAAATCATGGGCTATAGTCCACAAAAAATGCAGAAAAAAGGCGATTTTTTCCTTTCGCTGATTTGTCGATATTTCCTTCAAAAAAGGGTTGTTTTTCCGAAATTAAGTATAAATGAGCTCAGTTTGAACCATTTGTGCTTATCGACAGGTCAGTTTAAGTAAAATACAAAATCATGAAAAAAGTGCATTTTGAAATCATGGGCTATAGTCCACAAAAAATGCAGAAAAAAGGCAATTTTTGCCTTTCGCTGATTTTTCGATATTTCCTTCAAAAAAGGGTTGTTTTTCTCAAATTCAGTATAGATGAGCTCAGTTTGAAGCCTCTGTGAGGACTGATAGATTAGTTTAAGTCAAATACAAAATCATGAAAAAAGTGCATTTTGAAATCATGGGCTATAGTCCACAAAAAATGCAGAAAAAATGCGATTTTTGCCTTTCGCTGATTTTTCGATATTTCCTTCAAAAAAGGGTTGTTTTTCTCAAATTCAGTATAGATGAGCTCAGTTTGAAGCCTCTGTGAGGACTGATAGATTAGTTTAAGTCAAATACAAAATCATGAAAAAAGTGCATTTTGAAATCATGGGCTATAGTCCACAAAAAATGCAGAAAAAATGCGATTTTTTCCTTTCGCTGATTTGTCGATATTTCCTTCAAAAAAGGGTTGTTTTTCCGAAATTAAGTATAAATGAGCTCAGTTTGAAGCCTCTGTGAGGACCGATAGCATAGTTTAAGTAAAACCCAAAATCATGAAAAAAGTGCATTTTGAAATCATGGGCTATAGTCCAGCAGAATTTTGCAAAAAAGCCTCGGATTTCATATCTCGATATTTTTGTCAATTAAAGGTTCCCAGAGCTAAATTTTCAAATTTGCACTTAATTAGAGATACTCTTTATTATCGGCGCATCAGAAATCGTATATTTCGATTTCAGGAAAAAAGTGCATTTTGAAATCATGGGCTATAGTCCACAAAAAATGCAGAAAAAAGGCAATTTTTGCCTTTCGCTGATTTTTCGATATTTCCTTCAAAAAAGGGTTGTTTTTCTCAAATTCAGTATAGATGAGCTCAGTTTGAAGCCTCTGTGAGGACTGATAGATTAGTTTAAGTCAAATACAAAATCATGAAAAAAGTGCATTTTGAAATCATGGGCTATAGTCCACAAAAAATGCAGAAAAAAGGCGATTTTTGCCTTTCACTGATTTGAAGATATTTCATTCAAAAAAGGGTTGTTTTTCCGAAATTAAGTATAAATGAGCTCAGTTTGAACCATTTGTGCTTATCGAGAGTCAGTTTAAGTAAAATACAAAATCATGAAAAAAGTGCATTTTGAAATCATGGGCTATAGTCCACAAAAAATGCAGAAAAAAGGCGATTTTTGCCTTTCGCTGATTTGTCGATATTTTATTAAAAAATGGGTTGTTTTTCCGAAATTCAGTATAAATGAGCTCAGTTTGAAGCCTCTGTGAGGACCGATAGCATAGTTTAAGTAAAACCCAAAATCATGAAAAAAGTGCATTTTGAAATCATGGGCTATAGTCCAGCAGAATTTTGCAAAAAAGCCTCGGATTTCATATCTCGATATTTTTGTCAATTAAAGGTTCCCAGAGCTAAATTTTCTTATTTGTACTTTGTTACAGATACTCTTTATTATCAGCGCATCAGAAATCGTATATTTCGATTTCAGGAAAAAAGTGCATTTTGAAATCATGGGCTATAGTCCACAAAAAATGCAGAAAAAATGCGATTTTTGCCTTTCGCTGATTTTTCGATATTTCCTTCAAAAAAGGGTTGTTTTTCTCAAATTCAGTATAGATGAGCTCAGTTTGAAGCCTCTGTGAGGACTGATAGATTAGTTTAAGTCAAATACAAAATCATGAAAAAAGTGCATTTTGAAATCATGGGCTATAGTCCACAAAAAATGCAGAAAAAATGCGATTTTTTCCTTTCGCTGATTTGTCGATATTTCCTTCAAAAAAGGGTTGTTTTTCCGAAATTAAGTATAAATGAGCTCAGTTTGAAACATTTATGCTTATCGATAGCTCAGTTTAAGTAAAATACAAAATCATGAAAAAAGTGCATTTTGAAATCATTAGCTATAGTCCACAAAAAATGCAGAAAAAAGGCGATTTTTGCCTTTCGCTGATTTGTCGATATTTTATTAAAAAATGGGTTGTTTTTCCGAAATTCAGTATATATGAGCTCAGTTTGAAGCCTCTGTGATAACCGATAGATCAGTTTAAGTAAAATACAAAATCATGAAAAAAGTGCATTTTGAAATCATGGGCTATAGTCCACAAAAAATGCAGAAAAAAGGCGATTTTTTCCTTTCGCTGATTTGTCGATATATTATTAAAAAATGGGTTGTTTTTCCGAAATTCAGTATATATGAGCTCAGTTTGAAGCCTCTGTGATAACCGATAGATCAGTTTAAGTAAAATACAAAATCATGAAAAAAGTGCATTTTGAAATCATTAGCTATAGTCCACAAAAAATGCAGAAAAAAGGCAATTTTTGCCTTTCGCTGATTTTTCGATATTTCCTTCAAAAAAGGGTTGTTTTTCTCAAATTCAGTATAGATGAGCTCAGTTTGAAGCCTCTGTGAGGACTGATAGATTAGTTTAAGTCAAATACAAAATCATGAAAAAAGTGCATTTTGAAATCATGGGCTATAGTCCACAAAAAATGCAGAAAAAATGCGATTTTTTCCTTTCGCTGATTTGTCGATATTTCCTTCAAAAAAGGGTTGTTTTTCCGAAATTAAGTATAAATGAGCTCAGTTTGAAACATTTATGCTTATCGATAGCTCAGTTTAAGTAAAATACAAAATCATGAAAAAAGTGCATTTTGAAATCATTAGCTATAGTCCACAAAAAATGCAGAAAAAAGGCGATTTTTGCCTTTCGCTGATTTGTCGATATTTTATTAAAAAATGGGTTGTTTTTCCGAAATTCAGTATATATGAGCTCAGTTTGAAGCCTCTGTGATAACCGATAGATCAGTTTAAGTAAAATACAAAATCATGAAAAAAGTGCATTTTGAAATCATGGGCTATAGTCCACAAAAAATGCAGAAAAAAGGCGATTTTTTCCTTTCGCTGATTTGTCGATATATTATTAAAAAATGGGTTGTTTTTCCGAAATTCAGTATATATGAGCTCAGTTTGAAGCCTCTGTGATAACCGATAGATCAGTTTAAGTAAAATACAAAATCATGAAAAAAGTGCATTTTGAAATCATGGGCTATAGTCCACAAAAAATGCAGAAAAAAGGCGATTTTTTCCTTTCGCTGATTTGTCGATATTTCCTTCAAAAAAGGGTTGTTTTTCCGAAATTAAGTATAAATGAGCTCAGTTTGAAGCCTCTGTGAGGACCGATAGCATAGTTTAAGTAAAACCCAAAATCATGAAAAAAGTGCATTTTGAAATCATGGGCTATAGTCCAGCAGAATTTTGCAAAAAAGCCTCGGATTTCATATCTCGATATTTTTGTCAATTAAAGGTTCCCAGAGCTAAATTTTCAAATTTGCACTTAATTAGAGATACTCTTTATTATCGGCGCATCAGAAATCGTATATTTCGATTTCAGGAAAAAAGTGCATTTTGAAATCATGGGCTATAGTCCACAAAAAATGCAGAAAAAAGGCGATTTTTGCCTTTCGCTGATTTGTCGATATTTTATTAAAAAATGGGTTGTTTTTCCGAAATTAAGTATAAATGAGCTCAGTTTGAAGCCTCTGTGAATCATGAAAAAAGTGCATTTTGAAATCATGGGCTATAGTCCACAAAAAATGCAGAAAAAATGCGATTTTTTCCTTTCGCTGATTTGTCGATATTTCCTTCAAAAAAGGGTTGTTTTTCCGAAATTAAGTATAAATGAGCTCAGTTTGAACCATTTGTGCTTATCGAGAGTCAGTTTAAGTAAAATACAAAATCATGAAAAAAGTGCATTTTGAAATCATGGGCTATAGTCCACAAAAAATGCAGAAAAAAGGCGATTTTTGCCTTTCGCTGATTTGTCGATATTTTATTAAAAAATGGGTTGTTTTTCCGAAATTAAGTATAAATGAGCTCAGTTTGAAGCCTCTGTGAATCATGAAAAAAGTGCATTTTGAAATCATGGGCTATAGTCCACAAAAAATGCAGAAAAAATGCGATTTTTTCCTTTCGCTGATTTGTCGATATTTCCTTCAAAAAAGGGTTGTTTTTCCGAAATTAAGTATAAATGAGCTCAGTTTGAAGCCTCTGTGAATCATGAAAAAAGTGCATTTTGAAATCATGGGCTATAGTCCACAAAAAATGCAGAAAAAAGGCGATTTTTTCCTTTCGCTGATTTGTCGATATTTCCTTCAAAAAAGGGTTGTTTTTCCGAAATTAAGTATAAATGAGCTCAGTTTGAAACATTTATGCTTATCGATAGCTCAGTTTAAGTAAAATACAAAATCATGAAAAAAGTGCATTTTGAAATCATGGGCTATAGTCCACAAAAAATGCAGAAAAAAGGCGATTTTTGCCTTTCGCTTGTTTGTCGATATTTCCTTCAAAAAAGGGTTGTTTTTCCGAAATTAAGTATAAATGAGCTCAGTTTGAAACATTTATGCTTATCGATAGCTCAGTTTAAGTAAAATACAAAATCATGAAAAAAGTGCACTTTGAAATCATGGGCTATAGTCCACAAAAAATGCAGAAAAAAGGCGATTTTTGCCTTTCGCTGATTTGTCGATATTTTATTAAAAAATGGGTTGTTTTTCCGAAATTAAGTATAAATGAGCTCAGTTTGAAGCCTCTGTGAATCATGAAAAAAGTGCATTTTGAAATCATGGGCTATAGTCCACAAAAAATGCAGAAAAAAGGCGATTTTTTCCTTTCGCTGATTTGTCGATATTTTATTAAAAAATGGGTTGTTTTTCCGAAATTCAGTATATATGAGCTCAGTTTGAAGCCTCTGTGATAACCGATAGATCAGTTTAAGTAAAATACAAAATCATGAAAAAAGTGCATTTTGAAATCATGGGCTATAGTCCACAAAAAATGCAGAAAAAATGCGATTTTTTCCTTTCGCTGATTTGTCGATATTTCCTTCAAAAAAGGGTTGTTTTTCCGAAATTCAGTATAGATGAGCTCAGTTTGAAGCCTCTGTGATAACCGATAGATCAGTTTAAGTAAAATACAAAATCATGAAAAAAGTGCATTTTGAAATCATGGGCTATTGTCCACAAAAAATGCAGAAAAAATGCGATTTTTTCCTTTCGCTGATTTGTCGATATTTCCTTCAAAAAAGGGTTGTTTTTCCGAAATTCAGTATAGATGAGCTCAGTTTGAAGCCTCTGTGATAACCGATAGATCAGTTTAAGTAAAATACAAAATCATGAAAAAAGTGCATTTTGAAATCATGGGCTATAGTCCACAAAAAATGCAGAAAAAATGCGATTTTTTCCTTTCGCTGATTTGTCGATATTTCCTTCAAAAAAGGGTTGTTTTTCCGAAATAAAGTATAAATGAGCTCAGTTTGAAACATTTATGCTTATCGATAGCTCAGTTTAAGTAAAATACAAAATCATGAAAAAAGTGCATTTTGAAATCATGGGCTATAGTCCACAAAAAATGCAGAAAAAAGGCGATTTTTTCCTTTCACTGATTTGTCGATATTTCCTTCAAAAAAGGGTTGTTTTTCCGAAATTCAGTATAAATGAGCTCAGTTTGAAGCCTCTGTGAGGACCGATAGCATAGTTTAAGTAAAACCCAAAATCATGAAAAAAGTGCATTTTGAAATCATGGGCTATAGTCCACAAAAAATGCAGAAAAAATGCGATTTTTTCCTTTCGCTGATTTGTCGATATTTCCTTCAAAAAAGGGTTGTTTTTCCGAAATTAAGTATAAATGAGCTCAGTTTGAAACATTTATGCTTATCGATAGCTCAGTTTAAGTAAAATACAAAATCATGAAAAAAGTGCATTTTGAAATCATGGGCTATAGTCCACAAAAAATGCAGAAAAAAGGCGATTTTTGCCTTTCGCTTGTTTGTCGATATTTCCTTCAAAAAAGGGTTGTTTTTCTCAAATTCAGTATAGATGAGCTCAGTTTGAAGCCTCTGTGAGGACTGATAGATTAGTTTAAGTCAAATACAAAATCATGAAAAAGGTGCATTTTGAAATCATGGGCTATAGTCCACAAAAAATGCAGAAAAAATGCGATTTTTTCCTTTCGCTGATTTGTCGATATTTCCTTCAAAAAAGGGTTGTTTTTCCGAAATTAAGTATAAATGAGCTCAGTTTGAAACATTTATGCTTATCGATAGCTCAGTTTAAGTAAAATACAAAATCATGAAAAAAGTGCATTTTGAAATCATTAGCTATAGTCCACAAAAAATGCAGAAAAAAGGCGATTTTTGCCTTTCGCTGATTTGTCGATATTTTATTAAAAAATGGGTTGTTTTTCCGAAATTCAGTATATATGAGCTCAGTTTGAAGCCTCTGTGATAACCGATAGATCAGTTTAAGTAAAATACAAAATC
Organism: Orthonevra nobilis; assembly: GCA_963555765.1. Classification (NCBI taxonomy): domain Eukaryota; kingdom Metazoa; phylum Arthropoda; class Insecta; order Diptera; family Syrphidae; genus Orthonevra; species Orthonevra nobilis. The sequence goes on along the minus strand of OY743225.1, from coordinate 60,969,339 downwards.
ATGAAAAAAGTGCATTTTGAAATCATGGGCTATAGTCCACAAAAAATGCAGAAAAAAGGCGATTTTTTCCTTTCGCTGATTTGTCGATATATTATTAAAAAATGGGTTGTTTTTCCGAAATTAAGTATAAATGAGCTCAGTTTGAAGCCTCTGTAAGGATCTATATCTCATATTAAGTAAGATACAAAATCATGAAAAAAGTGCATTTTGAAATCATGGGCTATAGTCCACAAAAAATGCAGAAAAAAGGCAATTTTTGCCTTTCGCTGATTTGTCGATATTTCCTTCAAAAAAGGGTTGTTTTTCCGAAATTAAGTATAAATGAGCTCAGTTTGAAACATTTATGCTTATCGATAGCTCAGTTTAAGTAAAATACAAAATCATGAAAAAAGTGCATTTTGAAATCATTAGCTATAGTCCACAAAAAATGCAGAAAAAAGGCGATTTTTGCCTTTCGCTGATTTGTCGATATTTTATTAAAAAATGGGTTGTTTTTCCGAAATTCAGTATATATGAGCTCAGTTTGAAGCCTCTGTGATAACCGATAGATCAGTTTAAGTAAAATACAAAATCATGAAAAAAGTGCATTTTGAAATCATGGGCTATAGTCCACAAAAAATGCAGAAAAAAGGCGATTTTTGCCTTTCGCTGATTTGTCGATATTTTATTAAAAAATGGGTTGTTTTTCCGAAATTCAGTATATATGAGCTCAGTTTGAAGCCTCTGTGATAACCGATAGATCAGTTTAAGTAAAATACAAAATCATGAAAAAAGTGCATTTTGAAATCATGGGCTATAGTCCACAAAAAATGCAGAAAAAAGGCGATTTTTGCCTTTCGCTGATTTGTCGATATTTCCTTCAAAAAAGGGTTGTTTTTCTCAAATTCAGTATAGATGAGCTCAGTTTGAAGCCTCTGTGAGGACTGATAGATTAGTTTAAGTAAAATACAAAATCATGGAAAAAGTGCATTTTGAAATCATGGGCTATAGTCCAGCAGAATTTTGCAAAAAAGCCTCGGATTTCATATCTCGATATTTTTGTCAATTAAAGGTTCCCAGAGCTAAATTTTCTTATTTGTACTTTGTTACAGATACTCTTTATTATCAGCGCATCAGAAATCGTATATTTCGATTTCAGGAAAAAAGTGCATTTTGAAATCATGGGCTATAGTCCAGCAGAATTTTGCAAAAAAGCCTCGGACTTCATATCTCGATATTTTTGTCAATTAAAGGTTCCCAGAGCTAAATTTTCAAATTTGCACTTAATTAGAGATACTCTTTATTATCGGCGCATCAGAAATCGTATATTTCGATTTCAGGAAAAAAGTGCATTTTGAAATCATGGGCTATAGTCCACAAAAAATGCAGAAAAAAGGCAATTTTTGCCTTTCGCTGATTTTTCGATATTTCCTTCAAAAAAGGGTTGTTTTTCTCAAATTCAGTATAGATGAGCTCAGTTTGAAGCCTCTGTGAGGACTGATAGATTAGTTTAAGTCAAATACAAAATCATGAAAAAGGTGCATTTTGAAATCATGGGCTATAGTCCACAAAAAATGCAGAAAAAATGCGATTTTTTCCTTTCGCTGATTTGTCGATATTTCCTTCAAAAAAGGGTTGTTTTTCCGAAATTAAGTATAAATGAGCTCAGTTTGAAACATTTATGCTTATCGATAGCTCAGTTTAAGTAAAATACAAAATCATGAAAAAAGTGCATTTTGAAATCATTAGCTATAGTCCACAAAAAATGCAGAAAAAAGGCGATTTTTGCCTTTCGCTGATTTGTCGATATTTTATTAAAAAATGGGTTGTTTTTCCGAAATTCAGTATATATGAGCTCAGTTTGAAGCCTCTGTGATAACCGATAGATCAGTTTAAGTAAAATACAAAATCATGAAAAAAGTGCATTTTGAAATCATGGGCTATAGTCCACAAAAAATGCAGAAAAAAGGCGATTTTTTCCTTTCGCTGATTTGTCGATATATTATTAAAAAATGGGTTGTTTTTCCGAAATTAAGTATAAATGAGCTCAGTTTGAAGCCTCTGTGAATCATGAAAAAAGTGCATTTTGAAATCATGGGCTATAGTCCACAAAAAATGCAGAAAAAAGGCGATTTTTTCCTTTCGCTGATTTGTCGATATTTTATTAAAAAATGGGTTGTTTTTCCGAAATTCAGTACATAGAGCTCAGTTTGAAGCCTCTGTGATAACCGATAGATCAGTTTAAGTAAAATACAAAATCATGAAAAAAGTGCATTTTGAAATCATGGGCTATAGTCCACAAAAAATGCAGAAAAAAGGCGATTTTTGCCTTTCGCTGATTTGTCGATATTTTATTAAAAAATGGGTTGTTTTTCCGAAATTCAGTATAAATGAGCTCAGTTTGAAGCCTCTGTGATGACCGATAGCTCAGTTTAAGTAAAATACAAAATCATGAAAAAAGTGCATTTTGAAATCATGGGCTATAGTCCACAAAAAATGCAGAAAAAGGCGATTTTTTCCTTTCGCTGATTTGTCGATATATTATTAAAAAATGGGTTGTTTTTCCGAAATTCAGTATATAGAGCTCAGTTTGAAGCCTCTGTGATAACCGATAGATCAGTTTAAGTAAAATACAAAATCATGGAAAAAGTGCATTTTGAAATCATGGGCTATAGTCCACAAAAAATGCAGAAAAAAGGCGATTTTTTCCTTTCGCTGATTTGTCGATATATTATTAAAAAATGGGTTGTTTTTCCGAAATTCAGTATATAGAGCTCAGTTTGAAGCCTCTGTGATAACCGATAGATCAGTTTAAGTAAAATACAAAATCATGAAAAAAGTGCATTTTGAAATCATGGGCTATAGTCCACAAAAAATGCAGAAAAAAGGCGATTTTTGCCTTTCGCTGATTTGTCGATATTTTATTAAAAAATGGGTTGTTTTTCCGAAATTAAGTATAAATGAGCTCAGTTTGAAACATTTATGCTTATCGATAGCTCAGTTTAAGTAAAATACAAAATCATGAAAAAAGTGCATTTTGAAATCATGGGCTATAGTCCACAAAAAATGCAGAAAAAAGGCGATTTTTGCCTTTCGTCGATATTTCCTTCAAAAAAGGGTTGTTTTTCCGAAATTCAGTATAGATGAGGTCAGTTTGAAGCCTCTGTAAGGATCTATATCTCATATTAAGTAAGATACAAAATCATGAAAAAAGTGCATTTTGAAATCATGGGCTATAGTCCACAAAAAATGCAGAAAAAAGGCGATTTTTCCTTTCGCTGATTTGTCGATATTTTATTAAAAAATGGGTTGTTTTTCCGAAATTCAGTATATATGAGCTCAGTTTGAAGCCTCTGTGAGGACCGATAGCATAGTTTAAGTAAAACCCAAAATCATGAAAAAAGTGCATTTTGAAATCATGGGCTATAGTCCACAAAAAATGCAGAAAAAAGGCGATTTTTGCCTTTCGCTGATTTGTCGATATTTCATTCAAAAAAGGGTTGTTTTTCCGAAATTCAGTAAAAATGAGCTCAGTTTGAAGCGTCTGTGCTTATCGATAGCTCAGTTTAAGTAAAATACAAAATCATGAAAAAAGTGCATTTTGAAATCATGGGCTATAGTCCACAAAAAATGCAGAAAAAAGGCGATTTCTTCCTTTCGCTGATTTGTCGATATTTCCTTCAAAAAAGGGTTGTTTTTCCGAAATTAAGTATAAATGAGCTCAGTTTGAAACATTTATGCTTATCGATAGCTCAGTTTAAGTAAAATACAAAATCATGAAAAAAGTGCATTTTGAAATCATGGGCTATAGTCCACAAAAAATGCAGAAAAAAGGCGATTTTTGCCTTTCGTCGATATTTCCTTCAAAAAAGGGTTGTTTTTCCGAAATTCAGTATAGATGAGGTCAGTTTGAAGCCTCTGTAAGGATCTATATCTCATATTAAGTAAGATACAAAATCATGAAAAAAGTGCATTTTGAAATCATGGGCTATAGTCCACAAAAAATGCAGAAAAAATGCGATTTTTTCCTTTCGCTGATTTGTCGATATTTCATTCAAAAAAGGGTTGTTTTTCCCAAATTCAGTATAAATGAGCTCAGTTTGAAACATTTATGCTTATCGATAGCTCAGTTTAAGTAAAATACAAAATCATGAAAAAAGTGCATTTTGAAATCATGGGCTATAGTCCACAAAAAATGCAGAAAAAAGGCGATTTTTGCCTTTCGTCGATATTTCCTTCAAAAAAGGGTTGTTTTTCCGAAATTCAGTATAGATGAGGTCAGTTTGAAGCCTCTGTAAGGATCTATATCTCATATTAAGTAAGATACAAAATCATGAAAAAAGTGCATTTTGAAATCATGGGCTATAGTCCACAAAAAATGCAGAAAAAAGGCGATTTTTTCCTCTCGCTGATTTGTCGATATTTCCTTCAAAAAAGGGTTGTTTTTCTCAAGTTCAGTGAATATGAGCTCAGTTTGAAGCCTCTGCATAATTTTAACTGCAGTTTTTAGGAGGTTTTTAAAAAACAAGTTTGTTATATTATAAAATCCCGCAGATTTTCCATTTTTAAGACTACCTCAAATATCTTCTAGTTCCATCAATGAAACAAAACCCCATCAAAGCTTACTTGCTGATTGTTTGTGTTTCGAACTGATTCTTCCACCAAATTTTCAATTGGACTTATATCGGACCTGGTTAACGAATAGTTTGAAGCAAATGATTCTGCAAGCATATAAGCTTTTTCTTAGTCAGACAAAACTAAAACGTTTTCACTTTTAAAAGTAGGAACATGGAATCGTTTTTTTTTACAATATTTAATATCCAGAATGGCTTGCAAACTGCTTAGCTTATTATTCCATTGCTTGTTTCTTAATTAAGCCACTTGTTCTTCAATTAAGGCAGTTAAGATTTGAATTTAGTGTATTGCACGGAAGGTGACTTAACGATATCTGCGTTTTCATTGTAAAAATGTACTGCAGAGCTTGGCTTAATGTCCAAGGCTTATATGGCTCCCATACTTGCAAAGATCTGAGTTCCGTAAGATAGGCAGGGATATATCTGAGAAAGCTCATGCAAAATTCTTAAATCATTTATGAGATTTGAGTTCTCTGACCCAACTTTATCCAACGACGAAAATTCAGAAATGGCCAACATACTTTTAACAAGCAGCGATGCTGAATAAAACAGAATTATAAATCCAAAGCTTCAGAAACAGCAACACAAAGAATTGGGTCAAGAAACATTATCAACGAAGAGATATTGAACTTTGATAGCCGCATTAAAATAAGCGTGGATTTTTTTAAGGAACCGGCTGAGCAAATATTTGGATGCTGCGAAAGAAAAAGCCCTCGTTAGATATTTTGTCCTTTTTGTGAGGAGGCATTAACGCGAAACTTAACGAGCTATTCAAAGATGTGGACATAGTTAGAAAAGCAAAAATCCATCGCTAGCACTGGCTCGTCTAAATCGAGAGAAGTAACAATAACGCTCCAGCCAAGAGTCTTCGAATCCAAGGCACTAGATTTAAAAGCAAAATGAAGACCGATTGAACGATCAAGCAAAAGCGGATGCTGGAAAGCTTGGTCTAACCAACCGCAAGCAGAGTGCTCAAGACCGTCATGACTAGATGGCAGCTCTGTCTCAGGCTCTGATCCTTCCTTCGATCATAAGCCGTACAGGAGGAATAAAATCAATTCGAACAAAATATTTTATAAGGAAGCAGTTACCCGAAAAGGTTTTCATAAAAAATTAGCAACAAAATACAACTGTTTTGGCAATAAATGTATTTAAATTAAAAGTGAGGAGAAAACAAAATCTTATTTTCGATGATTGTTTTCAACGCGAACGACTTTTGTGACGTCGCTCCATGTCACGACTGTGGCTCTGTTTATCTCGTCTTTCCTCCCTTCGGTTTCGGTCAACTAACCTGTTCTCTTCTCTTCGTCTATGTGGACTTCTGCTCCTACTCCTTCGTCTGGACTTCTTTGTTTCCTCCATTTCACTTTCTGACGATGATTCATTTTCAGATGAACTCTCGTCTGAACTCGATTCTGCCTTCTTTTTCTTCTTCTTCTTAGCTTTTTTCTCCTTTTTAGCTTTTTTCTCTTTCTTTTCCTTTTTTGATTTTTTATTTTTTTCTTTCTTGATTTTAAGATCTGACTCGGCCTTAAGTTTGACTTTGGTTTTATCTTCTTCTCTTTTTATATTTTCCAGAGGAATTTGTGCCTTAGGAGCGCAGCCCTCCATGTATAATCGCCTCGTCTCCTCGTCGGTTTTATCATTTTCCTTTGGAGGCTTATAATCAGACACATGATCGACACGAAGAGATCTATTGAGAATCTTATAACATAAATGAAAATATTAGAAAACTACTCTAACAGATATATTTATTAACAACGTACCTTGATTCCATTCAAATTATCAACCGCAAGAATTGTAGACCGCTGGTCTTCATAGCAAATGAAGCAGAAACCCTTTGATTTGCCAGAAAGTTTATCCCGAACCAGATTGATATTAACTATCTCTCCGTATTGGGAGAAAACTGCAATGATGTCGCCTTCAGTAAGATCGAATGGCATTCCACCAACGAATATCCACGCAGAGTTGCTGTACATATCGTGCCAGGATGATTTGCCGCCGCGTTTAAGGTCGCTGTCGCTCAGCTTCAAGACGTTTTTCATGTTCCTAAATGGTGATAAGAAACACTCAGTTTAATCTTTGTATTAATTACAATTTAATTCTTACGTTAAGGGATTCATTTTGATGTTTAAATTATTCTTATTTTCGTTAATCAATTTTTCTCCTCGATTTGTAAACAATTGTCTTTTGTAGACTGGCAGTGGAAAATGACAAATGCCAACAGGGTTAGTTCACAATGGGTGCTTTTTATTTCTTTTTCATAATTTCTTATAAGCAGGATCCGCGTTTATATCGTGCTTATTTGACAGCTCTTCGCATCGCGCACGGTTGTGACGCATGGAAAAAGCGAAATGAGAATAGTTTTATTTTATTTTGTTAAACCTCAACATAAAACCTTTTTTCAAACAAATGAATTAAAAAATTCTTTTCAAATGGTATTGAACCTAGTGACTGGATTCTTGTCCATTCGCTGTAATCGTCCAAGACATGTCATTGACGGATTTTTTTTTCGTAATTAGATAGATTTTTAGACACCTCACAAAATCCGCAGTTGAACCTTTGCCGGCAAATGACCTCAACCAGTTATGCAATCAAAAATTGAGCTGTCAAACATTTATGGTATAATATACTGTGTGTTTTTAATCGAAATCACTATGAATACGGATTCATACTCTTTGTCGTAATTTGTTCTGACGTTTTCGTAATAGATAAACAACGAACACTTCTCGTAAATAAGTTTAACATTGTGAACGTTCACTGCCCGCAAAAAAAATGATTAATTTGGCAGCAATTCTCTGTCTTGGCAACCCTTATGATGGCACCACAGCTATCATAAGATTTTGGCAAGTGTCAGCTGACCTGAAGTGGAAAAAATTTCTTCCGTTGTACATTTCGCACTTGATTGAATTATTTTCCGAAATTTTCTGATAAAAAATGGCTCTTCACTCGGCAATGAAAGGAAAACTTATCTCCGTTATTGGGGATGAGGTAAGAACGAAAAAAAAAAAACAAATAAAAGACTCCGATTTCCCAGCGAATTTCTTTATCGATAGGACACCTGTGTTGGCTTCTTACTTGGAGGCGTTGGCGAAATCAACAAGAATCGTCATCCCAACTTCATGGTTGTCGACAAAAGTAAGTTACAGCGAAGCTCATTTATACATTTTGCTTATTAGACTATTTTTCTTATTAAAGATACCCCAGTGAGTGAAATTGAAGATTGTTTCAAGCGTTTCCTAAAGCGCGACGACATCGATATCATTCTTATCAACCAGAATTATGCCGAGTTAATTCGTCATGTGATCGATGCACACACTTCCCCGATTCCAGCTGTTTTGGAGATTCCATCAAAGGATCATCCCTATGATGCTAGTAAGGATTCAATTTTGAGACGTGCCAAGGTAAGTTTACTCTAAATACATACGAATGTTTTCTGTAATGTTTTTTTTTTGTATCGTTTAGGGCATGTTCAATCCAGAGGATTTGGTGCGTTAATAATCTTTAAATGGATACTGAGTATCTTCTTGTGGCAAAGTATTAGTAATCCCGTTTGTTAGTTGTATTATATGGAGTCTCCTTGTTCTTGAAATATTTCATTTTCTGAATCGTTGCTGCTTGTACATTTTCATTCCAATAAAAGACGAAATATGATTTTTGGTTGAAGTGATTGGGTTTTATTTGAAAACTCTTGACATAGTAGCTTCGTAGTTTCAGTAGTTCCACAAAGGATATTCGCAAAGCATTTCAAGTGCGAAATATTGCGAGAAAAAACTTGGCGCTGTAAAATTAACAAAGAAATACTTTCAGAAGGTTGAATGCCCGGTCAAGAATTTTTAAACTAATGTGCATTCAATTTTTGTATAAAAAAATGAATTTTAAAACTTTTTTGTGGGTTTTGATCTTTTTTGAAACACTATGGAGCACATAAAAGTGCACAAAATGCATCAAAACAAATCAATAAAAATTATCTGATATTTTCTTCTAATTGGCTTTCTTTCAAAATCAGGCCGGAGGCCAACTGACCAGCCTAAATCTTTCCGACCAACAAGTCTTAACTGATATTTCCTAATCCCATGGAATAAATAATAGATGGACATACAAGGGACCGCCCTCTGAAAAGATCACCTCCTGACAGTAACCAATATCCTCACCAGTCAGGGAAATCAACCACGCATGCTCTACAGGAGCTTACAGGCCTGTTTAATAAATCCATCAGAGACAAAGAAATCGCGATAGGTTGCTTTCTCGGCGTTGAAGAGTGCCTTCGACAATACTGATTATGCCCAAATACAACGTTGCATCCACAGCATTGGTGTAGAAAATACCACATGCAAATGAATCCAACATTGCTTAGAAACAGGAACAAATCAGTATAAAAGCTGCGAATGGATTTTCTCAACCCTCCTATATTCCATCGTAGTGAATGAACTGATGGTCATTTTTATCAACAAGGCTGTGCTGATGACATTGTGATCCTAATCATAGAAAAATTCGAAGACCCAATCTCGGATCTCCTCCAAATGGCACTCAAGCTTGTTGCTTATTGGTGCATTAAAGTTGGATTAAATGTCAAGCCTAAAAAAAGGACAATAAACGTCTCTACTAAAAGAAGAACCAGACAAAAACTTATTGATTATTATAGGTTGTTTTATATCACTGCTAATCAAATCCAGATATTTAGTCCTGCTCATTTTTGATGGTACGAACTTTACATCTGTTTTACCATATTAGCCAACTCCTGCCCATATCATAACAGTTCCTCCTCCATGTTGCCGACGCGATGATATGGATCCTCTTTTCTTAAATCGGGGTTATAATATTCCAGATCATCGGGACCATCGAGATTAATGTTTTTCTCATCCGTTTCGTTTTCTCCTGTGCACGTGTTCGATAGCAAATTTCAACCTAGCTTCCTTGTGTTTTGCCGTGAGTGGTGGTTTCTTCATCATTTTTTTTACCCTTTATTGTTGCATATTCCTTTAAAATCTCCTAAACGTTTCTGTCATTATTTTCTACACCGGCTTGTCCAGTGATTTTTCTGGCCGTTAAACTAGAATTAGTATCGATTCTTAAAATTGCACGTCTATCCCTTTCGGTGATGGCCCGGAGTCTTTTCTTCCTGTTATTTTCTTTGTCTTTGAGGAAATTTTAAATTACTTTTGGGTTTCTTTCCAGTTTTTCAGCAATAATCCCGATTTTAAAAAAAAAAGTATGTAGTGGATAGAGGAAGACGACATTTGCATTCTATATTATCTATCTATAAAACTTATTTGAACCGTGATGTGATCAGCAGGGGATGAGAGATGATCATAGACGTCTTCGTTAATCGATAGCGAAAGAAGTGAGCAATTCAAAGTTTTTAACTTATGGCAAATTATTCGGTGATAATTTTTCATCTGGCATGAACTTATTAGTGTCCTTATTAAACTTTCAGTTCTTTAGATATCACTTTGATAATGTTTATAGTTGTAGATTCCACATTGTAGCCAGTGCTTTCAAACAGCTTGGTAATGGGACGGAGTTTTTAAATAAGACAATGATATTTATGGCCAGGAAGACATGCCTTGCGTACTTTATGCTATTGATTTCTATGATTTATAAAAGCACAAAAGCCATTTGTGGCATTCATTCAGATTGAAGAAGCTTTTCAGCTTGCGTGAGTGCCTTAAAGTTATTCGGTAAATTAGGGACAAAGATGTACGAATATGTCTGATGATTGTTGTAGTAATGAACTGATTGAGCAAGTTAGTTGGCCATAATTAATTTCTGTAATAACGCAGTGAGTCTTCTCTATCGTACCACGGTGGGACGACTGGACGCGAATATCATACGAATGATCTCATTCTCGAACATCCAAGATACGATCTTTCGGTTGTTGATGACACGATCTTGCATATGTTGACATTGTCTTCATCATTTGGAGGACAGAAAAAAACTTGTTCAGAAAAAGCAAATACAATGTAACAAGATATCACCGTAAACAAGGATGTCGTCTAAATGAAATCCACAGTTTACCCCAAATACGACGTCAGGGCAGAGATTTTACGAAGAAACGCTATTGCTAATTAATGTTTTCGTCCCGGGCGTGGTTTACGCAGCAGAAACATGAAAGTTATGCAATAAATAATAAGGAAGTGAGCAGGACTTCGAGAAAATTTTTTTTGTGTTAATTGTTTGTGCTACTACCTCATATACATATCTACAAGACAAGCATAAAAAATATTCTGTAAAGAGCATTTCGAGCAACAAGGCGATCAGCCACCAACATGAGCAATTGACACGTCAAATCTATTCTGAAGGGGGCCTACTTTGCCTTTAATCATAAAGGGACGCTACTGCTTCATATTCGACCACTGCACGCTTCACCAAGGATTTAAAGCTGTAAATAACATCCAATGAAGATGAAAACCCGAAAAAGACGTCCATCCACGTTCATCAATGAACACAACGTGAAAATTGTCGAAGATGCCGTGTTGATGATCAAAGAGTGACCACAAGCCACCTCACAGTAATTCAAAGAATTAATGCCAACATTCGAAGAAGGTCTCTGCGGATTGCCGAGAATGTTAAGCGACAAGCAAATGAAGAAACGATTCGACATTTCGAGGATGAATCTGGAAAATTTTTAGTCAGATCAGGAGCATTATTCGTGTCGCTTCGCGAGTATGGACAAGACCTGGATCCACCATTTTGGTACAGAAACCAAACTGCAATCGAAGAGCAGGAATAAACTCCCTTCACCGACGCGGATGGAATTCAAAGTGTCGATTTCGGCCGGGATGTTTATGGCTTCATTTTTTTGGGACGCTAAAGCAATAATTTTAGTGGAATATTTGGAATAGAGAGAAACTACATCAGGAGCTTACTACGCAGACCAAATACGAAAGAAGGAATTTCAGGAAAAAAGACAACAAACACCACTCCAACTCGTGGTGTTGCATCAAGACAAGCCTTAGGTCACAAGGCTGCGATTATGATTGCTGTAATTCAAGAAACAGGATTCGAACTTCTTGAACACCCGCCTAATTAAGCTCCCAGTTACTTTTCCCGCTTTCCTCGGCTCGAGGAACACCATCGGGGCAAAAAATTTGAACATGATAGAGCAGTAATGGCCTCTGGACAATGAATATTTTTCTGAGTGTTTGGTTGGTTTGGAAAAAAGCTAGATTTTTTTAAGTCTCGTCACCTTGGTTTATATTCATTATCATTACTTTTGGATCATACCTTGTAAATCGATCTTCCAATGGCTTTCGAAATGAATGATCTGTTTTTATAGGTATTTCTCCAAAATAGAGAATAAGTTCCACAGCTTTCCGCCTATTCAAGGCAGTTTATTGCAACATTCAATTGAATCGAGTTTGTTCTAAAGTAGAAATGAAGAAAATTCAAGAAAACATTGAAAACATCTTCTCCTTCGATGCTGGAAAAGGAAAAAATATTTTGAAGGACTTGTTTGAGTTAGCAGGATTATATTTCAACAATATGAAGGTTTTAAATGTAATTTTATGAATTACTATACAAATGTTGTTTTGTATTACAAGTAAAAAAAGCAGGAAAAAAAATTTAAATATTTAAATAAATACTTATTGAAAATAATGGTCCTTCGTTAAAAGCGTTTTTTAGCAGAACCCCCACCTTCGGACTCGGTAGCTTTGCGTTTTGTTGTATTCGTTTGGGAACGTGTTATCGGACGAGAGAATACCTTCTGACCGAGCGGAGGTTTATCACAATCCTTTTTCACGTCCACGTTTTCCTTGCTACTGCAACTCTGAATGGAAATTTTCCGGGAGGTTCTGCTTTGGGCAGTGTCCGGGGGCTTTTCCCTCTCTGGTGACTGCTGGACGATATTGCAGCGCTTCGAATGGATGGTTAGCGAACGGCAAGTCTTGAAAATCTTTTTACAATTTTGACATTTCATCGATTTGACGATCGTGAGTGGAGCATCATCGGAGTCCAAGTCTGAATTCGAATCCAGTTGAACAGTGGGCTGTTCCGGAGATGTTTCCGCTAAAGTCTCCTCTCTTATTACTTGAAATGGAGTGGGAGTCTTGACTTGATCTTGCTGTTGCTGTACATTACGTCGGGAACTGAACCCCCGACGCTTGCGCTTGAATATCTCGTCTAGTTCGGGAATCTCTGTCTCTGGGTACAGCTGATCGGCATTATTGTTTAAATCGATGTCCTGATTAGTTTCCTGTCTAAGTTGTTCCTCTTCAGCTGTCTGCGTTTGCATTTGGACTTCGAAAAACAAATTATCGGCTCCCGGAATCGTGTACAACTTTTGTTTGCGGCGATCGGCGTTCTTGTAACGCGGTCGTTCTCTTATCATAGGAATGGAGATGGCGCTGGTGTCGAAGTAAGTTGCAAGATCGATGCAGGGACGAGTGGCCGGAAGTTTTCTGGTACGCAGTGGCCGCAGGATCATAACTTCAGACGGTTGTACAAATGTCTGTCGAGGTACAACTCGGGCCCAGTCGAAGGTGGGCGGCTGCATCTCAATGCGCGAACGTTTCTTCGGAGGCGCATCGGTTGGGGGCTCACTCACCATCACGAAATTTATGTTGTTCTCGATGGGAGTTGACGTCGTGTAGAGCTGTCCAGCAGCTTGGGAGCCATCATATGGCTGCGTAAAAGGCGCATGTGCAATTGATGGCGAAAAGTTAAAATGAAAATTAGTGTGCAATTGCATTGGCGCAACAGGTGTCGTGGCTACTATTTGTGGTTCCCCTTGATTCGGACTTTCAATGATTGTAGGCGTGTCACTCGGATTTTCTGGTAATTTCGGCGACGGCGGAGGCGGTGGAGGTGGTGTGGGAACTGTAGTAAGTTGAGGTATTTCTTGCATAATATTCAAGGCTGTTGATGGTGATGAAAGATACTCTGGCCACTGATCCAAGGGCACAAGGTAATCCGATTGATTTGAAAAGCCATTGTAGTCACCTTGCTGGATGCTTATGTCGGGCATGTGAAAGAAATTCGGTGAGGCCATAGGCATGTCCGTCATGGGCGAATACGCTGGAATCTGCACACTAGTTGTGTTTGATGCGGCCTTTTCCATTTCCATGGTTTTGTTCATTTCGCAGATATCGTCCAGGATATCCGAGAATGAACAAGCCGGACTGCATGATCTAAGAGAAAACATAATAAATAGGAAATAGATTTTACATCTTACACAGGACACGAGTATTCCATCAATTTTATTTAACCATAACCTTAACACGTTTTGTGACGAATAATCGGTCAAAAGAAAGAATAAAACATATCAAACCTTATCGGCTCGATTGATGAACTCAGGAGACACTCCTGAGCTTCCGATATAACACGATCCACATCCAAGTTAGAGAAATTCGATTTATTTTCATATTGATGGCCATTCATGGCCCCAATGGAGGTTGTGTTACTAGAACAGGAGACGTCCATACAAATTAAGGCCCAACTTTTTGCTCTAAGGTTCTTACTCAGACATAGCTATTGCCAGCTCTTCCAAATTGTCATCGGATAATTCCATTACAAGTTTGGTTTTTTTACAAAAATTAAACCCGGAAAAAATGTGTTGGAAATGTTTAAATTGTTTTGCGAAAAATTGATGACAGCATAGAAGAAAGAATTGGAATAAAATTTCCGGAGGGAAATTCGAGCGTAACGCTGATTTGACATGTGAATCGAAGTTAACGGTTTCACCTCGTTTTGGAGCTACGTTTGCGTGTTTGCTCCTTCAGCAGGTGATCGGGTCTGTTCGTCTTGGAATTTGATGTACGTTTTTTTTTAGCTTAAACAAATGAGCTTAAAATTATTTTGCTTGCGGCTGTAATGAAGGCTAGTTTTGGGCGAATGTCATGTGATACTCTCTGATATGCTGGGCGATACATCGTGAATTGAATCAGACCACAATATAAAAGATATTCGCATTAAAAAATTAGTCCATTTGCCTTTGCGTCCTTTCATACGTGCTGTTGACTGTTGTCTGGTGATGAGGATCCAAAAGGAGTAATGGGATGTTATGTTTGAAAAGGATGTGGGCTTTTTAGGGATCCTTAGCAGAAGGAATAAGTTGATCTCGGATTGGGATTCAGAAGACTCTGTTGATGATGACGGAAATTTGAGGTTTTGGTGTGCAATCTCGAATTAATCTGTTTTCTTTTCAAGCAAACTCAAATGAACTTCAAGCTACACATTTAATGGTCCTGTTTGTATCAGGGAAGTCTCTTTAAAGAACAACTATCTTTTTCGCGCTACGTAATATTGGATTGTTCGTCCAATTGCTATACCAGCTTAGAATCATTTTAATGTTAAAGTAAGCGAGGTAATTTGTCTTTGATACCAAAGATCATATTTCCAGGCAATTTTGTTGGTTGATGTTGTGCCAAATATTTTGGTAGCTAGAATGTATGATGAAGAATATCGTGGAAAAGACTTTTGAAAGGATCATACTATGTTGTTAGGAAATTAAATTCTGTGTGGCTTTGTTGCTTCTATATGTAGTTCCTTGTGCAATCTTTGAACCCGACACAGAGGGACAGTGCAGAAACGAAATAAATCAGTTATTTTCATCTCAAATAATAATACGATCTTTAAACTCATCAGAAGCTTTTTGTTTTTACAAAGTTTTGTAGGTCCCCTCACAATGACCTGCTCTTCGTGAAACAATGTCTGTCGTAGAACTTACCCAACAATTTGACATTTATTTCTTCATGAGTTGGGGACATGAAACTTTAACGACATTTCACATTTCATAAACATAAATCATAAATAATAATGTACATACTGATCATAATGTATATACACTGATCCTTGTGGAACGCCTAAAGATATGTTGATCTCTTCCGATATTGCTTCTTCCGCCCTCGTTCTTTGCTTTCGTTCCTATAGGTATGACTTGAACTATATATTTTCTATTCCCCTTATACCATATTCATGGAGCTTCATTTCTGGAACCCTCTCTACGGCACGCTATTTTGATACCGTTGATGCCGTTCTGGTAACAAAATTGACTCTTATATCTTCTTTGTTTCTTAAGGGACATAATTGGCTTCCAGATCCTAAGCTTATCTTCCCCCGGAATATATTCTGAGATAGTTCCTTGTTTATTTTTGAGGAACACTCGATTCTTTGCCTTATATTCAGCCACTTTCACATTTGGAGCATTTAATCGATCGTTTCGACTCGGCACCACCATAAAATAACTCCCATGGTCCTTATTTGTAGCTTTTGTAGCCTCCCGATTCATCCTTGCCCACAAAGGAATAGTACCGCTGAGCATTGTTTGAAGAAAAATGTGCATAGATTTATTTAGCACTTAGTTTCATTCATCAATCCTTCAATACTTGATTACTTCCCGATCTGTATTATGAGATATCATCTGCAAAACAATGCTCATGGCACACTCAAATCGATTTCTTCCACTGACTGTTGTATTTGAAAGCAACAAGTTTTCTCGATGTTAAAGAGGTCTCAAACCATTTAAGTTATTTAAGATTAGCCAATTTCTGGCCGTCTGATATTAGTGGTCCCTCCTGAATAAAGACTGTCCCTCCTGAATAAAGACTTTTCCGTCCATCGACAAATAATTTCACAGGTATTCGTTGACCATCTTTTCGAAAACATTTTTTAACATCGAAATCATATTTATTGGCTTAAACTCCACGCAATTAAATGTAAGAAAATGTACGAGGGACATATGGACATATTTTTCCATATTCCATGCCGTAACATTCATTTGAAGAGAGAACACCAAAATCGAAAAAAAAAAAAACGAAAATAGAGCTTCCATTAAGTACCTCAGTTTGAAAAGCATGTCTACCAAAAACATTCACTGCGACTTTGTGGAAACGTAAGGGAACTCTGTTCTTCCATATTCCACCATTGCATGCTATGATACACCACTGAAGATGGACACCGCGAAGGACGTCCATCCACGTCCCTCAATGAAGACAACGTGAAAAAAAATCGAAGATGTCGTGTTGGCAGATCGAAAAGTGACCATCAGGCATTTAGCTGAGCTCACAGGGATCGCCTGTGGTAGTCATCAAAGAATCCTTTCCAACGAATTACATAAGAATGAGCTCTTTGCGCATTGGGAGCTGAGAATGTTAGTCGACGAGCAACAGAAGAAATGAGTCAACATTTCGAAGATGAATCTCGAAAATTTCCCGGTTAGATAAACAGCTGAACTTAATATATTAACTTTGTTTGTTAAATTTCATTACCTTGGTATATGTTCAATATCATTATCGCCCCTCGCATCCCTCGTATCTTCTTCCAAACGCTCTGGATACTTTGCTTGAACTATCGATATGTATAATCTTAGTAAAGCTATTAGCAAAATCGTTCTCTTGTCTTGAATGCCTTTATTTGGTAGCAGACTTCAATGAGTCAATCTTTAGTTCGTCTTTCGAAGCGATATAACGTTTTTTACAACAATTAATAACGACATTTTTTCGAATTAATTTTAAACTGACTCTTCTACTTGCCTTTTCGCTACGCGCTGCGGGATGTCGCTTTATATTCATATCAGCTGATTAGCCATCTGTCATTCCATCAAAACAACTCGCCTCGTTGTTGTCGGATTCAAATACAAATCTTTCTAACTTTATAAAGCAAAATAATTAACTAAAAATAAAATGATTCGCTGTTTAAAGTTTAATAAAATACTCACTGATATTCGAGTGTTGGTGCCTGCCAGGAGCTACAGCTTCAAAAAACACCAACGCGTTGCAAACATTGACGAAGATCCATACGAAAAATTGCCGGCAGAAACAAGACCAAAAATTATATTCAGCTCGTTCCTTGAAATGCAAAAACCTCGATTAGGTTTCAAACGAAAGAAAATCTTTGAAGATCGGCGAGAGCTGGAAAATCAAAAGCTCAATCTAGACAGCATTGCTGTGCGTTCGTTTCCGGTGTCTTTGAAATCGCTTCAACTGGACAAAGATGAGGCTACTCCAGGTTCGAAGAAGAAGAACGAAGGTGAAATTGAAGATGGTTACTACCATCAAAGCTTGTATGCGAAGCAGGATACTATTGATAGTCCGCCAGCCAATTGGATGAATGACTATGAGTTTTATGAGAGTTCACTGGACGAGGATGGAGAAATTGATTCGAAGTATGGAACAGCAGGCAAGAAACAACAAATTTGATAATGAGCTATTGTATAACAACTTCTTCGTAGACCCATCGATTCCTGCCTCAAATGTACCATGCAACGGCTGTGGAGCTCATTTACACTGTGCTAATCCTGGAATACCCGGTTACATTCCAATGGAAATATTCAGAGGACGAAACGATAAGGAACTCAAAGTTTGTTTATTGAAATTGATCGATTGCTATGTAACCATTACCCTTTTCCTTTTAAAGCAAATCATATGCCAGCGTTGTCACTTTTTGAAAAACTATAATATTGCGCTCGACGTGGAGGTTACCGCAGAGACTTACATTGAAACACTGACTGCCATTAAGAACAAATATGCCCTAGCTGTACTGATAGTGGATCTCTTAGACTTTCCCTGTTCAATTTGGCCTGGAATGCAGAAGATTCTGGGAGAGAAACGTCCCGTATTCGTTGTTGGAAATAAAGTTGATTTGCTTCCGAAAGATTCAAGAGGCTACCTGAACCATATCAAGCATTGCTTGAAGGACGAAATTGTCAAGAGTGGTAAGTTTCTCGCAGGCAAGATATTTTGTCCATTTAGCTTTTTGCTTTTTAGGACTAAACGCAATGAACATCAAGAACGTGAGTTTGATATCAGCCAAAACTGGCTACGGCATTGAGGAATTGATTACGCAGTTGCAGAAAATATGGGTTCATAAAGGAGATGTTTACCTGGTCGGATGTACAAATGTCGGCAAAAGTTCACTCTTTAATATTTTACTAAATTCCGATTATTGTAAGGTAATGGTTTGGCGTGTGAAAAACAGCAAGATTCCGTGGTACATTGAAATTTCATTTGCTTGCAGGTCGAGGCCAGTGATCTTGTGAGGCGAGCAACAACGTGTCCGTGGCCAGGGACCACGCTGCAAATGCTCAAGTTTCCAATTCAAAGGCCGTCAGGTAATTAGACCAATTCTGTTATCCTAACAATGTGTTTAAAATAAAATAATCGAGGAACTTAAAATGCAAATACAATGGTAACAAATCGTGAAATGAAATTGGTTTGTGTAAGAAACTGGAACTTTAAACATAGAGTAGTCCATCAAAAACAATATTATTAATTTCTACGCATTTACATTTTTTTAAGACATGACGCTTAAGATTATTCCACACAGTCTTTTGATCCGTTGAACTTTCCATTTTCTGTTTAATAAATCGTTCTTTGCACTTTTTTTATTTCTGACTTATATTTGTCCCTAGTTTCCCCTTTATCCTTTCCAGCCGTTTTCATCCTTCATCATTACTGCTTTTTTATATTTAAATAATTTATCTCGTTTAATATGTAATAGGCTTCCATTGAACCATTCATTGTTGTTTGTTCTTTCTATTTGCCTGACCATGTTCTAGTTTCTAAGCGTCAGCCCCGGTGATAGTTGGGGTGATTCAGCTTACTCTTGTCGAAGTCGTCTATGAATCCTTCTTCATTTGCTATTCTATAGCCCGGGTCCATCATGGAAGGGGCATTGAGATAGCGATTTTCAATATATGGGCTACCTAATTGTTGTTGGAGTGGGAAGGGATTTTGCGTAGCATCTTTGAGGACATTACGCATAGATACTTTTCTATGGATGGCATATTTGCCGTGCCGTACAGTATTTCATTACTATAGAAGTTACTGGTTTCTGGATTTCGGTGCAGACCTGTGCAGTAACGAAGTGCTTTTCGCTCGAATAATTGAATTTTCTTCATTAGGCTTGGGCTTATCGTGAACCATATTGGGAAACAATATGTCACGATGGGACGGATTAGTTGCTTGTATAGCAAGAGTTTGGTTCTTGTATCCAAACCGTTCCTTATTCTCATCAGTGGGAGTATTACGGATAGCGCATGGTTGGCCTTTTTTAGAGTGGCTGTCACATGGGAATTGAACCTGAATCTTTCTTCGAAGTGAATTCCTAGGTATTTGACTTTTTTGTTATGGCCGAATGATCGAGTTATCGGGCATGGTCAGGGCAAGGTTCTTGCACTTGGTGGCTGAACCATTGTATGAGGCGATCCTGAAGCAGATTAGTTCGGTTTTGGTGGTCGTGTTTATTTTTATTCCCCATTTTCGAAAGTAGTCCCAGAGTTTAAGGATAAGTTCCGCAACATTTCGGAGAGCTTCAGAGGGCATTCTGGAAGAAGAATACGTGACTGAGTCATCCGCGAATAGCAGTGTTGTTGTTTTCTCACAATTTCGTGGTTGCTCATTTGTATGGAAATTGAATAGGGGCGGACCAAGCTTTGTACCTTGTGCTACACTTGCATGAGTTTCAACATATTTTGCTTTCCTCCAAGCACTTTCGGAAATAATATTTGTTATACTTCAAAGTAGATATTATTTTTTATTTTATTTATTTTATTTATTAGACCCTCATAAAAATAAGATAAATCATGCTTATCTGCCTTGGTTGCTAATAAGCCACCATTTGCTTCTCCACTTGTAATTTCCATTGGAGCACTGGACAACAATTGCTTCTTGTATCGTGATGAGCGTCTATAGAAGATAATAACAGTATACAACTTACATTTCTGGACATATTAGTATCACAGTCTTCTATGCAATCGATGTTACTGAATATGTGACTGAATGAATGGAAGGAAATTAAAAATAAGGCTGATTCCGATAAAATTAAATCTCAAATAATTTCTGATTAAGGAACTAACCTATTAGAAATTTAAAACATTCCACTACAAGTAGGGGATTTTCCAATTCCGTGGAAGGACTCAATGAATAGATCAGTGGAAAATGAATACCAAAAACTATGAGGAATTCCGGCCAACAAATACATTATAGTCTCTCGAGGAATACCTAGAGAGTAAGGACATATTTTTAATCCACCAATATGGATTCAGAAAAAAATATACTAGTGTAATTCAGCGGTAAACTGGTGCGAGTTATTGAATGGAAGAGCAATGAGGACTAGAAAAAAGCAATGGCACTTCTCTTGGACTTCAAAGGGTAGCATGTTATTAAACAAATTGTCGATGTACGGAATAAGAGATAAAGAGCTTAATTGGATTAAATCGTTTTTCTCAAATAGGCAATGATCGAGGATGAAATAGGATAGAAGTGGACATTGGGGTTCCACATGGATCAATTCTTGGAGCACTACTATAATAAATAATATGCCTGCCATAATACACGAATTGAAAGTTGTACTCTATGCAGGCTATGCTTAAGTTACTATTCAAAAGAAAGACTGCCAATGAATGCAAAGCTTAGCTACTGAATGGTATCCAAAGTTTGAAAAACTAGTTGAAAATGAACAAGCTGCAATTTAAGAAGATTAATACAATTAACGAAAATTAATAGAAATAAACAGTTATAAAATAAAAATTAAATTTTTAGAACACACAAAAAGATTGCTTTTTTCAAAAGGATACGGAAAAAATAGATTCCAACAACACATATTTGAAGGAGAGGAATTTACCAATAGAGTTGTTATTGCTAACAAATTTAATAATTATTTTATGAAAAGCATAAATGAAATTGGAAAGTCCATCGGCCACGTTAAATATATAAATTATATAAATCAAAAGGAAAGCAAATTTAAATTTCATGAAATAGCGGTCAGAGAATTAGCAAATATATGCAAATCTTTAAACAACAAATCAGATTTTGAAAAAATCTGTCCTAAAATGATATTGGATAACTGGGACACAGTGGGATAAACAATACATAAAATTGTAAATACATCGCTTTCGAGTGGAGAATTTCCCAGTTCATGGAAGGAATCCGTGATAACACCAGTTCCAAAAGTAGTGACGAAAAAAATCGAGTTTAGACCCGTAAATACGCTAAAAACGATTGAGAAAATACTCGAAAAAGTGGTCAAGCAGCAACTGATGGAGTATATTGAAAAGGAGAACATATTATCCATATATCAATCCGGTTTTAGGAAAAATTTCTCATGTGACACAGCAATAAACAACATAATAAACGAATGGAAAGATGAAGGAGGTAAAAAAAAAAACAATGGCGCTATTTTTTAGATTTCAAGCGATAGGGAGCTTCTTCTAAAAAAGTTATTTATGTATGACATACAAGAAACTGAGCTCAGGTGGTTTAGGTCATACCTCACAAACAGAACACAAAGGACCAAAGTAAATAATAAATATAGTATGTGTCGGATTACATGGAGTGCCGCAAGGATCAATTTTAGGAGCTTTCTTATTTATAATATACATATATAAACGATTTGCCTGAAGTTATGAAAATGTACAAAATTCTAATGTATGCGGATGACACATTGATCTATTCCGAAGGAAAAGATGAAAAGGAGTGCAAGGATAAGCTAAATTTAGATATAGTACAACTTACTGATTGGCTTAAGATGAATAGATTAGAATTAAATGAAGAAAAAACTAAATTGATGGAAATAAACCTGGGAAACAATACACATATAGAGATAAATGGAAAATTAATAGAGAACGTGAAAAGCATCAAGTATCTGGGAGTTATTATAGATAAAGATTTAAAAATGAACGAACATGTAGATTACGCATGCAAAAAAATAGGCAAAAAAGTGGCTTATTAAAAAGAATAAGAAAACGGATGGACTTTATTACGACGATTACAGTGTATAACACTATTGTAAACAGTGTATAAACTATAGTATTGTTCGAGAGAACAAAATTTGCAGAATAAGGCCATGAGGTGTATTTTAAGATGCAACAGAACGACTCCAATACTATGTTAGCCGTTTTTAAAATAAAATATGGTCATGCGCCGATATATTTAACAAGTGAGGTCAGACATGTGGATGAAGCTCAACCATATCAACTGAGGAATAAAGATAACTTTAGACTTCGTCATCAGAGTTCAAAGGCTGGTAGAAATACTTTAATTTATAAAGGTTTTAATTTATTCAATACTTTACCAAATAATGTTAAAAATCATCAAAATATTAGAACATTTAAAGGAAAATGCATAGAATTTGTCAAAACAAAGTTTTAAAAGCAAAAGTATTTATTAATTATTGATATAAAAGTATTTAAAATACTAATTAAGAAGCTTACCACTACTACTACTCCTACAACCAAGTACAAGTCGCACAACTTCAACAACGTCAGAAACAACACTAGAAATAGTCTCATGTACAAGGGATCGCTTTTATTCAATAAATTGTCAATCATTCTGCTTAATTATACTATTTATAGAAAATTGCGTTAGACTATACCAACAAATAAACTTGTACTATAACCACTGGGTTAATTTCCAAGTGAAAGAGCAATTTCTTTACTCTATCAGAAATGCATTAAACCTCCTTTTCTAAATCGCTTAAACCCTAAGCCGTTTTAAAAATAAATTATTCTTTTCACCAGACTACGCCGTATACAATCGGTTTCGTCGTCTCTTCTCTGAGCGTGGCAAACGAGCAGCAGAGAACAAACTGCGGCGTGATCAAGCAAATGAAACTGGCAGTGTGCAAGCCGCAACTCTAATCGGACACATTGGTAAGTTATTTGTTCGTCTCCAGCCGACGAGGCAAAATGTTCTTATCAAAATCACAAAAACATTTCATAGGACGGACAATAATCGATAGGGAAGACCCTGATGATGGCTTTTCAATGGCCAAGGGAACACAGCCGATTCTGACTTTAGATGAAAGAAGTAAAGAATATTCCACGTGCCGCTGGTGTTTCGACACTCCTGGCGTAATGCAGCCAGAGCAGGTTCGTTTGAGCATCAAAAGACGAAATCAAGTTTCAGTGTTTGTTTTCAGATTCACAATCTCCTAACAACAGATGAATTGCTTAAAATATTTCCGGATCAAATGATTGCACCACGCGGCTTTCGACTTAAGCCCGGAATGACTTTATTTCTTGCTGGTCTGGGACGCGTAGACTTTCTAGAGAGCAACGTCGAGTCGATAAAGTGAGTCTTATAAGCTAAAGCCGCGTGGAACTCATAAAGACTTTTGATTTTTTAGATTGCCAGTGTTCTCATCACACCGGCTTCCTATTGTCGTCACTCCCACTGCCGATGCCGATGACGTTTATGAAGAATATCTAGGAAGTGAACTTTTTGGCCTACCAGTGGGAGATGAGGAGCGTTTAAAGAAGTGGCCCGGCTTAAAGGCTGCGAAAGAAATTACTATATACGGGGAGTCTGATACTTCGGCAACGTGTGGTAATCACCAGAAAACTTGTACAAATCTTGATAAATCTTAAAAAAAGATATTTTTCCTTCTGCAGACATTCTCCTTTCGTCGGCTGGTTGGATTGGAATTCGGATACCTCCAGATCGTTACTGTACTTTCAAAGTTTGGACACCAGAGGCACGCGGCATCATCATCCGCAATCCGCCACTCATCCCCGAAGGCGACCGACTCTGTGGCAAACGTGTGCGCAACTCCATCGTTTATAGAATAGGAAAGCCATTTATTAAAGTTTACTGAATCACAATCTCGTGACATTTATTTTTTAAGTTAAAAGAATGAAAAAAAAAGTCAGCAGGTCTCACTTGTTCATACCAATTTTGTTAAATAGTTTATCTTTGGCAATTTGTGCCATTAGACCATGAATCAACTCAATCGATGCCCTGCTGCAGTCCCTCGTAGCTTTAGAGAGCTTGTCTTCTGTTCGCTTTTCATTGATATCACCGCCTTAAACAAAAAATTGAGATCAAGTTGCTATTATCTCAACTGGCACTCCACTTACCTGTGACTACAAATGGTCCTCTGCCCAAGCTGGACTCGCTCTGTTCCAGTTTCTCTGACAAATCAAAAATCTGACCAGTCGTATACTCTGTATTGGTAAGCAATCCGGAACTGCCCAATGTATTTACCCAATATTTATTCCACAACGAATCCAACAGCTTTCGATCGAGTGCCGACTTGAAGTAGCTTACTTCCAATGGGTAATATTGTTTACAATGAACTCCAAAATCTTCGATTTTATTCAGTGGAATCGTTTGGTATTCGGAGGGCTCTTCGTTTGGTGGCTTATAGCCTTTGGGATATGTACGGAACGCGCCGAGGCATACTTTTCCTGCCGACACCGTTCGTACCGGATCGACGACAATTGCCACGAATGGCTCTTGAAAATTCTGATTGAGCATTTGAGTTGAGACATCGATGCCCGACAGCCAACATCCATAGCCCGGGTGACTGTGATACCAACCGATGGCGTTCTCAAGTCGGCCAACCTCTTTTGCCGAGTCAATATAAGCAGACATGTACTCGTATGCTTGCGATTGAGCGTTGACACGAGTCTCAGTGCCTTCTACTGGCAAAGCAAATGCATCCATAACAATCTAAATAATACAATAAAACGAAAATTTCTTGCCGCACCATTGGGAGAACATACATACCATTGTGTTGTCCTCCACTTTGCCCAAAAGTAGCCCCATTACTTCCAATGTGCCACCGGAACGAGCATGCATAACCATTTTTAACAGGGATAGGGCGGAGATTTTTATATCCTTGAAATAATGCGGATCTTTCTCCCACGGTTTGGAGTCCAAAATCTGTCGCTGCTGATCGGCATCGTAGCGAAATATTTCATCACATGAGGGCAAGGTTTTAACGTTGTTCTCTAGTTCCCAAGATTTGAGTGCCATATCAGATGATGAAGCCATTATAATTGATATTTTGATAGTTTTTCTTATCCTTTTGGCGATTTTTCGTTTAAGTTGAAATAAAGGACGATACAAACGTCCGTTTTTGCACAAAAAGTCGCCGATGAAGTTTTTGTTTCAACTGTCAAAAGCCCCAAGAGTACGTTCCCGGCAAAAGTCATGTGGTGTTTGGTTGCCTTTGTTTATAGGGTAAGGTATGCGATTATTTCTAAAGTAAACTTTATATAGGGAATATTGTGACATGTTCAGTATTTCTGCAATGGAGAAGTTTCAAGATGTTGCAAATACTAAACTAAACGTAATGGTATCAAAATATAGACGAAAACTAATAGATCAGCAAACATTTTTTTTAAATCCATCAATAAATGACTTAGAAATACTTGAAGCTTGACTTGAAGCTTAAGCATTTTCCAATTTGCCTGGGACGTCGTTTTAAGCCTATCCGAGATCGTTGCACCGCAAATCATTCAAGTATTAATGTAGAAACACAATGCGGCGCTTTCGAGCTCGCGCTTTGACAAACTGAGTAGAAACAATGAGATTTTATGTGGTTACACTAAATGTAACCTCGCGCGTTTGGTTGGCGTTTGATCGTAAATATCGTAAGCCCGACCTCAACATCGAAGAAGAGCATTTTTCTACTTTGGTGGCGCGTTTGGCAGCTCACTAGCAGCTCATAATTTTTTTGGATTGAAATTTTCCTTGGACTTGTCCAATTTTAACAACAGTATCAGCCATTGTGTTGGTAATGAGTTCATTTATTATAACTTGGATGCAGAAAGATATTCTTTTGCTTAATTCACATTTATCTTCTGTTTTCAAAAATCAGAACAAGTATCCACATTATAATCTTACCAAGCGACTAAATAGAGAACATATCTACTCTTATATTGGCTGTGAAAACGTGCTCTACGAATGTTAGGGAACAAAACATTATAAGGTCATATTCCTATCCTCTAAACGAGCAACCGTCATGGAGTCACATTGTGTGTTACATTTTTTGAGGTCGTGCGTTGCGACAGAGTTTCTTGTTAGTTGGGAGAAAGAGCTAATGAAAGAGCCAAAGAAAAAACTCATAGAGATACTAGTGGCTGGAAAAAGGTTTATCATTGTTCCTTATTAAACAAAAATGTGATCTGTAAACAAAAACTAGAAATAAAGACAACTTTTTTAAGCCAGTAAGCGTGAAAAAACATTATTTATTTCATTAGCAAATGGAATTTCGAAAATGATCCTTTATGCTTCCAACTTCTTGTTCAGGCTAGCTTTCCTCAGCGTTAGCACCTGTCTCGTAGGAGGAATTGTATACGTCATGTGAACATTAAACGAAAAACACATAACACTTTACGATTTGCGAGCATTTTCGAGACGCATAATAGAGAGCTCTCGCCTTCGAAAAGCAACGAAACCGGGTCATCAAAAGTTCAATGCTTTTTTTTAAATGCAGTGAGTTGAAAGACGCTTCTCTGCTCCCTACCTCCGTTGATCTATAAGGAGTTATTAGTCTGGGGTCAAGTGGATATTCCTGAGTCCTGATTTTAAAATCGCTTTTGGGATTCATCCATATTACCGCTAGTATTCGAATCATTTTCAGAAAAAATATCTTAACTTTTTATTTACGTAATTATGAATTTATTTATAATAACCAATGAATGTTCGAGAAAAAGCTTCTCGTGGATGTATTCATCGTCTAAATATACAACTCGAATGTAAGACGCTTGAACGAATTCATAAATTACAATCCTCGTTCGATTCGACAATGAGCTCCCTTTCAGCATGTGATGTGACTTGGAACTACGAAAAGGGCCCCAGATTTGTTTTGTAAACCACTACAACGCCGAAACCCATTGAAAGACAGCCCTATATCCCTGCGTCCTCGACACCAAGAAGCCCATAATTAAAAGTACAAAAAAGTCACATATTTTATTCCAAAGTCTTATAAATTGCGAATGATTTTTCGTTGTCTTAGTTCTTAGAATGAACAAATGCTAATGATATGATTGTCTGTTGTTACTCTTCACACACGCCGGGGTTGAAATACAATAACTTGTTGAAGCCATGATTGTAAAACGCTGGAGTTTGTAAACTTCCATCTGCCGCACACAACTTCTTTACCTTCTCGCCAATCAATTTCAACATGTCTTCCAGGTGTGTATCGTGTGCGTGCTCTGCCAGGACGCGACAAAATTCTTGAATATACCATGAGCCTGCATCTTTGTCGCGCATTGCCTGAAAATCTTAAACACAAAAAATAGTTTTCTCAACTTGTTCAGAAAGATTAAAATAGTTACGCGTTACCTCTCACTGTAGCATAACATACTAGCATATCAGATCGTGTTGGCGTATTTCGGATAGCCTCCTCTAGTATTTTATTATGCGACAAACTATCTGTCTGCAAATTGGTGAATCCCTTATCGGGTGATTTGCCACTGCAAAGAAATACAATCGTTTGTGTTGGGAAAATAGGCAAGAACCGATAACGCTTACCGACAAAATGGAAATAAAAGAACCTTAGGCTTATTCAACAATTTCAAGCACTCATCATTCGATAAGAGGTCCTCAATCTGCTTGACCTTCACCACAGACCCATCGAAGAATTCCACACGATCATGCATATCATCGCTCATTTCTCCGTGCGTCATCAATGCCATCACAAATGATTCAGTCTTGGCCAGGTAATCCGAAGAGCGAAGCTCATCGAAAATTTCAAAAAATTCCCCACTCGTAAGGTTCTCAAAGGCAAAGCAAGTAAAGCCCAGCTCTTTGAATAAAAACAGCAAAGATTGCCCGTCTATTTCGGCTCCGGAACGCCTCAACATGCGACTCTTGGGAAAGTCGATGATATTGACCATAAAGAGAACACCTCGGTTTTTCGATTTCATCGGATAGAATGGCAGTTTTCGGTCGTAGTAAAGTGCTTTTGATTTTTTGACTTCAAATGGATTTGCCAATTGGATGTCACCCTCGAATGGGATCAACGAAAATCGTGAATCTACTTTGTCTTTCGGTGGATAGCATCCTTCTGGTAGTGATTGTTGTGGACGAATTGGCTCAGATGAACCCACTTGCGACCTTGTTTTGATTGTTGTTGGATTGTGCATTGAAATGTGATTGGAATCATTGTATTTCGGTGCAGCCAGAATGTTTGCAGCTTTGGCAAATTTCAATTGAATCAATATTTTATTAAGTTCATCGTAAGCATTGGGGCCTCGTTGCGTCAGCTTTCTGAAAAGTTGTTCGTGCTTAGTTCTTTCGTCGACATCTGGTTGATTCTGGAATCAAGAATGTTGAAGAATAAATCAAATCTTCGTGAATCTAAATACTTACATCAATCCGCATACGCATCACACTCGAAATTAACATTTTGTTTTCACAGGCAGCAAGTAGTTCCTTATACTTTGTGTACAAGACGAGTGCGCTGATATTCTTCTTAATATGTTCTCGATATCGATCATCCATTTCGCTACTGTTACACTATCACAAATTCTAATCTGTTAAAGGAAAAGTTTTATTTAAGATATGCTATCCTGGTGAAATTCAATTCAGATTAAAAAACAAAGAACAATAGACTCGCATAGAAATGTCCTCCAGCTTAATGCCAATGCCAATGTGAGTCATATTCCATTTGAACAATTTGTTCAGAAACAAAAGATCGTTTTTATCTGTTTAACGAGCCTGTTGTTCGGCTTACCTTATTATCTATTTGATTCTTGTTGGGTTTTGTCAGTACCTCCACTAAATTCCAACATGAATCATATCATTAACTATGCGAAATGTACGTTATTTCCATCCGAAAATGTAGTCAGTTTAGATTGAACAATGCTTTAAATACTAGAATTAAAATATAAAAGCCAATATTTCTTTCAGAACAAAATATATACAATTTTTTTCACTTGTTACAATTGTTGTTTGGCTCAATTTCAAGGTGTATCAAAACTTAATAGTCCACTGTCAAAAAATATGCATTTTGACATTTGTTCATAGCCAAGCAGTTGCATGAGCGACAAAAGTCTACTGACGATTGTAATAAAGTCGATGTCCGCAACTGGATCATTGCATTATATGACATGACATTGAATTTAAACTGCGCGCGTCGAAGGATTTGGAAATTTTTCTTTCTTTTTAGGTTGGTAGTACTGTCAGTGACATCTATGTGAAATTTCATGTCAAAATATATTCATAGTGTTTGAGATACGCGTCGTTTTGTGAGCTGCTAAAAGTG
This sequence comes from Orthonevra nobilis, assembly GCA_963555765.1. Taxonomy (NCBI): domain Eukaryota; kingdom Metazoa; phylum Arthropoda; class Insecta; order Diptera; family Syrphidae; genus Orthonevra; species Orthonevra nobilis. Next base: position 60,939,790 of record OY743225.1, on the reverse strand, counting down.
AGTTTTTCGTTTTTTGCGATGTCGAAATTTATTGAGCAAAGAATTTGCATTAAATTTTGTTGACGGAATCAATTTTCTGCTGCGGATACGTTGGGGATGGTGCAGAAAGCCTTTTGATGATGAGGCTATGTCTAAAAAAAATGTTTACAAGTGGTATAGTGATTTCCCAGCCGGCCGTGAACGTGTCGAAGACGAAGAGCGTTCTGGGCGACCATCAACCTCAACCGATGAAGCTCACGTCCAACAAATCAAAAATTTGGTGTTGAAAAACCATCGATTAACGATTAGAGACCTTGCTGATGAAGTTGGCTTATCGAAAGGCTCAGTCAATACCATTTTGAAGGAAGCTTTGGGCCTCAAGCGCGTCAAATCTCGACTGGTACCGAAAACATTGAATTTTTTGGAAAAAAGGCGTCGCGTTGAAGTGTGTGAAACAATGCTTTCCGACTACCAGGATGTCATGAAACGCATTATAACTGGCGGTGAGACTTGGATCTATGCTGACGACCACGAAACAACCGATCAATCGAGCGAATATCGTGCCAAAGGAGAGCCGAGACCAAAAAAACCGCGCCAAAGTCGCTCAAAAATCAAGGTCATGTTGACTGTTTTCTTCGATTATCGTGGTGTTGTGCTTTATGAATTCCTTCCAACCGGCCAAACAGTCAACAAGGAATATTATTTGAACGTTATGCGTCGTTTGCGTAACGCTATCCGCCTAAAAAGGCCGGAATTGTGGAAAGACAATTCTTGGTTTTTACACCACGATAATGCACCATCCCATAGCGCACTCGTAATTCGTGATCATTTCGCCAAAAACTCAACCCATATCGTTCCGCAACCACCGTATTCACCTGACCTGGCGCCGTGCGACTTCTGGCTGTTCAACAAGCTCAAAATACCGCTCCGGGGACACCGTTTTGATACGATAGAGGAGATTCAAGCCGCAGGAAAATCCGTTGGCGTAAGTGCATTGCATCGGGAGTGGATTACTTTGAAGGGGATGAAATTGATTTGGAAGAATAAATAAAGAATTTTCAAAATAAATACAATGTCACCTTATTTTTTGGATACAGTAGTATACATCTTATGCAGGCATAATAGCCTCGCAGAACAACAAAACATTTTTTCTAAGGCACTTGCAGATATTTTGAAATGGTCTACCATTTCCGGCGCTAAATTATCAGTTGATAAATGCAAAACTCTACATGTGTGCCGCAAAACACTCTGTAAAAAATTCTCTTTTAGCTTTCATAATGTGAACATTGAAAGTGTTAATAAATTATATGTTCTAGGCATTATCTTTAACAATAAATATAGTTTCAGGAACCACTGTATTGAACTAAAAAAGAGCCTAGCTGCAAGGGCAAACATTGTTAACTATTTGGCTAGTCAAAAATCATGTGCTCATATAAACACTTTATGTAATATAATGAGAGCTCTAGTATTAAGCAAAATTGACTATGGTCTACTGATCTATGGCAACTCCCCCAAAAATACAATCAACATGGTTAAGACTCCATATCATCAAGGTGTACGTAGGTCTATAAATACTTTTCCCACTAGCCCAATACGAAATATAATGGTGGAGGCAGGGCTTCCTTCAGTGGAAGAACGTATTTTAGAGGCCAAAGCGAAACTCTACGTAAAACTTTCTCTTCGGACCAAAGCTCGATCATCAATTACGAAGCGATTACTTTAAAAAAAAGCTTACAGTCTCAAACGCATTCCATCAGCGATGTCAATTGCTATAACAACCGCCAAGTCAATGGAGCTTCCTATCGTACGGTATTCGAAAAACTTCCCCATGTTCCCACCATGGTGTATTAAGAATTCCTTATTTATCATGGAATTGACAGAATATGAAAAAAACAAGACTCCTAGCATTATTTCAGGATATTACCGCCTCCTTAAGGTCCAAGGATTGGAAAATGATATTTACGGACGGTTCTAAAATTCAAGACAGCACATCGTTCGCATCAACCTATGAAGACGGTTCAGTACTTACCATAGGAGTTTTAGACAATATTGCTTCCATTTTCACCGCCGAAGCAACAGCGATCTTAAAAACTGCATCCATAACCGGTAGACTACGTGGCAAATTCGTCATTTGTTCTGACAGTCTGGCAGAGCTACATGCAATACAAAACCCAAATAACAGCACAATGATTATAAACAAAATAAGGGACCACCTTATAAAATATCCGCACAAAGTTAAACTTATGTGGGTACCCGGACATGCAGGGATGAATGATGCTCATCTTCGTCCCATCAAATCCGTCCCATATCTGACTAAACGCGACTTACTGCGTGTAGTTAAAAAGAAAATTGAAGAAATAAAACTCAATGACTGGTACAACTATCGTCACTCCTACTAATCTATCAATACCGACAGATCCAAACCTTTTTACCCAACCACCACATCTAGACAGATTAATTCGGTCTTCGTCAGACTTCGACTAGGACACACAGCTCTCACGCACCAACATCTCCTAAAAAAAGAAAGCCCTCCAACTTGCGCTCACTGTCAATCCCTAATTGACATAAAACACATCCTAGGAATAGGGGAATGTAAATTCTTGACCTCCAACACCAGAGTTACCAACACTTTTTCATCTTCAGCAGCAGAAATCCTAAGTAAATTAGACCCAGAGAACCTAAAAAATATACTATATACTTTTTCATTTAATCGCATAATTTTCAAATTTAAATGTTATCTTCATTACCAAAAATAAATAAATAGTTTTAACGTTAGAGTCAAAAGCCACTGCAGCTAGTGCTCATATATATTAACATGTAAATTTTTAATTTGTTGTTAATAAAATGTAATTATAATAATAATAGTCGATGATATTATTATTATTCTTATTTATTTATTTAGCAGATTCTGCTATTTGAAATTAAATTATTTTTTTTTCTATTTCTAGTTTTATTTCATTTGTCAACGAGAAGAAAATTTTGCAGCTTTTATAAATAATGCTATTTTTATATAAACTATGAAGAAAGTGTGGTAATCTGATATCGTTTCTATTTCTACTTATTTCGAAGTATAGTTGCGCTTCGCTTACAAATCTCAAATGTTTGCTTATATCGGGCTTTTCAACATTGCCACCACAGGCACGCTTGCAGAAGTCCAGACTCTGAACCCAATTTTCGACGGTTTTCAAGCAAAAATCGGCCGATACTGCTGCAATTTCACGTTCGATATTCTTACGAAGTTCATCAATCGTCGCTGGCTTGTTGGCATAGACCATAGACTTGATATAGCCCCACAGGAAATAGTCTAACGGCATCAATGGCACGACCGAGGCGGCCAAGCGACTGAATCATTTCGTGAGATAACACTTGGTATCCAATAAATTGATTGTGACATTCGCTGAGTGGCTTGTGGCGCCGTCCTGTTGGAACCACATGTCCTCCAAGTCCATATCATCCAATTGGGGCCAAAAATATTCGGTTTTCATTGAACGGTAGCGATCCCCACTTACAGTAACGTGCTGGTCTTGATCATCACGGAAGAAGTATGGCCCAATGATGCCGCCGGCCCATAAACCACACCAAACCGTAATTTTTTTGGGATGCAATGATGACTCATGGAGTACGTATGGATTGCTGCCTGACCAATACCGCATGTTTTGTTTATTGACGGAGCCATTCAGCCAGAAATGAGCCTCATCGCTGAAGATGATTTTTCAATGAAAATCCGAATCATTTTCATACAAACGACGCTTCTGATGGTCAAGCGGCTCCAGTTCTTCCATCAATTGAATCTTGTAAGGTTGTAGGCGAAGATCTTTTCGGAAAACTCGCCACAACGACGTCACAGAGATGCCCAACGCTTGAGAACGACGTGTGAGAGACACATTTGGGCTTTCTGCAACTGAAGCCTCAGCGGCAGCAAAATTCCCGACACTACGGGCACTTCTCTGTCTCACTAGCACGGGAACATTTTGTACTGTTTCCTGTGGATTCAAATTTTTCCACTAGACGCTCAATTGTTGATCTGCTAGGACGATTATGACGACCATAAATTGGACGTAGCGCTCTTAACGTTGAGGCCACTGACTCAGAATTTCGGTATTAAATTTAAATAATTTCGACTCGTTGTTGGCTCGTATATCTTTCATGAAATGGCAAACCTTACTGAAGAGAAATGTCAAAATAACGGCAAGAAATATGGCGTCGTTTGCTGTCCCTGTCGCTCTACTTTTGTAGCGTCCCTGTTGAAAAACCCTATATTTTGACAAAATGTCGTATTTTGTTTTAAAAACGATACAGCATTGAACAAAATCACGAACAACTATACAGCGATCTTACTTTTACCAGTTTGCACTGAAATTTTTGAAAAAGCAACGGAGAATATTGGGATTTTTTAACGAAAACAAATTTTTTAGTAAGTGTCAAGCACGATCATCAACTGCTAGACGAGCATGGAATAGAGAGGGTGATAGGAAACGAAGAATTCCCAACTCTAGAAGTGGGCACAGCTATCCGAAAGCTCAAAAGCAACAAGGCCGCAAGCTCAAAAGGCATCCCATCAGAGTTCTTTAAGTCTGGTTGCGATGTCGTGGTAGAGAGCATGTACCAGATCATATGCAGAATATTGGAAGATGAAAGCTTGCCCGACGACTGGAATATCAGCTCTATTTGCCCCATCCACAAAACGCGAGATCGTACCTCGTGTACCAACTACCGAGGCTGTACATTGCCTAAAAATCCTATCCAGCGTTTGGTGTGAGCGTCTTAAACCTTTTTGCGCCCCACTAATCGGCAATAGTGTGGCTTCCGGTCCGTCAAATCGACTGAAGACAAAATATTCACACTGAGACAAATTCTGGAAGAAATTAACGAGTTTAAAATCGAAACTCACCATCTTTTCATCGCACAGAACTTTTTGATGCGATGACCCAATTTGGGATCCCGAGAAAATAGATCCGGTTGTGTCGTACCACAAATTTATAATAGCATAAATGAAGATCTTTTTACTGCTTGGCTTTTTATAGATTTGATTTTTTTTGCTAAGCCTCGAGAATGCATGGTTTTATTTATTACTGGCTCGCTTATTAACTATCGAGCAGAAAGCAAAAAGTGAAAATTATCCTGAAGTCTTTATTCGTCAATTACGAAGCACTGTTCTGGGCCCAAAACTTTGCTAAATTTTTCCGCCTTCAAACAGAATTTCAAAGCTAATCTTATGGCGATTGCGGATGATGTGGTTTTTTTCTTAAGTTGCATTTTTCCATTGAATTGAATTGCTTACTTTATTAGAGATTTAGATATTTTAAGCCACTGGTTCGCTTTTCATAAAATTATATTGAGCAATAAAACTAAATTAATGTACATCAACTTTAGGGGGGAAATCACAGTAAAATTTTCAATTTTTCGAAAAAAAATCTATTGCTTAAAAGGTGCTTTAGGATCTTAAAAATAATATACCAAATGATGGAATACGGCAAAAGTGTCCGAGTGACCAAATTTTTCACTCTGCTGTAACGCCTCTCCGGTATGCTCATATATTTTCATATGGTTTCTCAGTACTTAAAACTTTAAACACGTTTTTCTCGAAACCACTTTTTTTGAGCTCGCCGAAGACATAGCTCGAGCAAATCTTTACCGATCGACTTGAAATTTTGACAGTAGCTTCAAAATATCTTTCTCCAAGGAGCCTACTTATTTTATAGGGCTTAGTTGTTTTTTTATCGACGATTTTATGCCGTTTTTTTTGTTAAAAATTTAACTTTATTTTGAAACATGCACCATTTTGTAAAAAAATCAATATATCGAAAAAAATCCTACGTAGCTCGCTAGCTGTTGTTATATGAAAACCAAAAAATTTTGGTGTTTTCCTCCAGGTCAAAAATTAAGGAGTTTACGTTTTCGGCCATCGACACGCTTTCAAAAATAGGCTTCTTGGTGCGCAGCCGCCATTTTTGAATTTTTTTTATTGAAAAAATTACATTATGTACTTTTTTAGTATTGCTATAAAACCTTCTTTACAGATTTTCGATTGATACTTTTATTCAGCCAAAATTTATTCCCGAAAATATGAGTATTTTTTTGTGTGCTACTGTGATTTCCCCCCTTAAGGGATTCTCCTTCTTTTTTAGGTTTTACCATTTTTTACTCCAAGAAGTTCAAGAAGTATCCAGCAGATTTTTGTTAATCCATTGTTGAAATAATTTAACAATTAAAAAAAATAACATTCTGTCTTTTATGATGAAGCTTTCGTATGTCGAGGTACTTTACAAAATGATGAGTTATCAGCTCCCGATCTCAAGCAAAAGGAACATCAGTGCAATGGGTTGATAGTTGGATTGCAGACAATTTGTTTATAATGGAAGCTTAAAATAAATTAGACAAATTGTGAAACCATACTGTTCCGCACCCCTGTTCGACGCGGTAATTCAGTTCTGAGACAAAACTGGAGAAAACTGGCCTTCACGTTGTATGGAAAACTGTTGTGAAGAATTTGGGTTTTCATTTAGGTAAGTTTTTAAACTTTCATGATCATATTAACACACAACTCAAGAAAGCGAGGGTTACTTACATGTCGTTTAAAAACCTTTTGCATTAAGAATATTTGAGATCCTACGTGAAGGTTGTATGTTACCAAGCATTCATGCGTCCTATTCTGACTTGTTCGTGTGCAGTATGGCGGAACGTAAGCCCATCCTATATGAAAAACTATCGTCTTTTTGAAATGAAATGCATTCGAGCTTGCAAGCAAATGTACAGGAGCACATATTCTGACTTTCGGCATAACGTCTCTAACAAGAGACTATTGAATGCTTCTGGAGTGTCCAGAATCCTAGACCTTGTGAGGAATCATTTCGTGTGGTCAGCAGACGTTACTGAGAACGAACTCATTTCGGGGTTGTTTTATCCAAACCCGGGTTGTTTTAGAAACTGTATGGTGAATGGGAATGTAACACCAGAAGCATTCTTGTATCTTGATGCATACGGCTATATATCGAACCTTTCAAACGTGCCCTTAATTTACCATTTTGCTGGAAGGGCAATAGACAAGCGAGTTCTCTATGAACCTTCTCACTTAAGGGATAGAAATGCTAACTTGAGATACTGCGTAGATGTACCGGAAATGGATAAAATAATACTGCGAGGTCTTCCAGCAAAAAATTACTGGTGGCGCTAAGGTTAAGGTGTTATAAGTGAGGTTAAGTATATTTTATTGTAGTTTTAGGCTTATTTATTAATGAAGTTTGTAACTACTAATTTCCCTCAAATACAAGTCAAGAAAGAGAAAAAAATAAAATTAAGTACATTTAGTTCTTGTAGACTTTAAACAATAATGAATGAATCATATAAGTATTGAGATCCCTTCTTACGCTTGGGGGTATTTAGTTATGAGAAGTCGATAGTGCTTTTTTTCAAAGATAATTTTTGTACAAAAAAATTGTCAATATAATTGTGGTAAAAATGAAAAAAAAGGTCTTTCACTGATCAGCAGTGAACCGTGGACATGTTCAACAAGTATCTGCATCAAGTGCTTAATCATCATGTCCAAACGATTTTTTTAATATTTAATTTAAAGTTAAAAATTTTTGTCCTGCAAATTTGTTTAATTTTTTGCATTACTGGGCAGGTCATTATATAATTTAAAACCTTTATATATAAGTGAATTTTGTGACCCTGCTTTTAATAAGTTTGGTAGACGAAAGTCATTCCCATTCCTTAGTGTGTAAGGTTGTATTTGTCTTTTATATTTATTTTATAATTTCTCCCTCCTGTTCGTATATGATGAGTTGTTTTGTTTTGCTTACGTTCAGTTTGAGTTTATTCTGCTTCAACCACTCCGATATATTGTTTATGTCTTCTTGCAGCTTCCTTTGACATTCATCCCTGCTTTTGTCAGTAACGTAAATTACGGCATCGTCAGCAAATAATGCTAGATTTCCATTTTTTATCACAGATTGTATATCGTTTATATATATTAGGAATAAAAGGGTTCCCAGAACTGATCCTTGTAGAACGCCGAGTCTAACGTATATCGAGTCTGACTCTGTCCCCTCAACTCGAACCCATTGTCTTCTATTTGTTAGGTAAGATCTAAACCATAATAGTTCCTCATCCCTCACTCCATACTTTTTCAATTTGTCAATTAAAATATCCCTGTCAATCGTCTCAAATGCTCTTTTCAAGTCCAAAAACACACATAACCTTACCCTTAGCCAATTCTTCCTTCCAGCTCGTTAAAGCTAAATTAATTGCCGTTTCACACGAATGATTCTTCCTAAACCCGGATTGCAAGTCTAATATTAAATTATTCTTTTCGAAATATTCGTTCAGTTGTCTTAAAGTTATTTTTTCAAATGTCTTTTCACATATAAGGAGCGAATTTACAGGACGAAACTCTTCACACAATTTAGCATTTGACACTTTTCCTATTGGAGTCACCATAGATTCTTTCCACGCGTCAGGAAAGGTATGTGTTTCTAAAGATTTGTTCATAGTCATTTGCATTAAGGGGCCCAGTAATTCGAGGTGGTCTTAGTACTTTTTCAATGACATACCCATAAAATCAGTTTTGTTTTTCATTTCACTAAGAACATATTGAATATCACTAAGCGATATAGCCTTAAATTTAAAGATAATAATTGCTTCCGCTACACGACTGACGAAATGGACTTTACTAATTGATTGATTAATTTCTTCAACACTATTTACAAAGAATTTTGAAACTTTTGGGCTAATATTCCGTTTCCTGTACAAGGTAGTCCATAGAAAACAATATTATTAATTTCCACGCACTTTTGTTTTTTTAAGACATAACGCTTTAGATTATTCTTATTTCTGACTTACTACTGTGTCCAAAAAATAAGGTGACATTGTATTCATTTTGAAAATTCTTTATTTATTCTTCCAAATCAATTTCATCCCCTTCAAAGTAATCCCCTCCCGATGCAATGCACTTATGCCAACGGATTTTCCAATCTTTGAAACACTGGTTGTAGTCACTTTCCGGGATGGCCTTCAGTTCCGTCTTCGCTGCGGCTTGAATCTCCTCTATCGTATCAAAACGGTGTCCCCGGAGCGGTCTTTTGAGCTTGTTGAACAGCCAGAAGTCGCACGGCACCAGATCAGGTTAATACGGTGGTTGCGGAACGATATGGGTTGAGTTTTTGGCGAATTGGTCACGAATTACGAGTGCGGTATTGGATGGTGCATTATCGTGGTGTAAAAACCAAGAATTGTCTTTCCACAATTCCGGCCTTTTTAGACGGATAGCGTTACGCAAACGAAGCATAACGTTCAAAAAATATTCCTTGTTGACTGTTTGGCCGGTTGGAAGGAATTCATAAAGCACAACACCACGATAATCGAAGAAAACAGTCAACATGACCTTGATTTTTGAGCGACTTTGGCGCGGTTTTTTTGGTCTCGGCTCTCCTTTGGCACGATATTCGCTCGATTGATCGGTTGTTTCGGGGTCGTAAGCATAGATCCAAGTCTCATAGCCAGTTATAATGCGTTTCATGACATCCTGGTACTCGGAAAGCATTGTTTCACACACATCAACGCGACGCCTTTTTTCCAAAAAATTCAATGTTTTCGGTACCAGTCGAGATTTGACGCGCTTGAGGCCCAAAGCATCCTTCAAAATGGTATTGAGTTAGCCTTTCGATAAGCCAACTTCATCAGCAAGGTCTCTAATCGGTAATCGATGGTTTTTCAACACCAAATCTTTGATTTGTTGGACGTGCGCTTCATCGGTTGAGGTTGATGGTCGCCTAGAACGCTCTTCGTCTTCGACACGTTCACGGCCGGCTTGGAAATCACTATACCACTTGTAAACATTTTTTTTTAGACACAGCCTCATCATCAAAGGCTTTCTGCACCATCCTCAACGTATCCGCAGCAGAAAATTGATTCCGCAAACAAAATTTAATGCAAATTCTTTGCTCAATAAATTTCGACATCGCAAAAAACGAAAAACTCACTTTTAGCAGCTCACAAAACGACGCGTATCTCAAACACTATGAATATATTTTGACATGAAATTTCACCTAGATGTCACTGACCTAAAAAGAAAGAAAAATTTCCAAATCCTTCGACGCGCGCAGTTTAAATTCATGTGTCACTTTATTTTTTGGACACAGTAGTATATTTGTTCCTCCTTACCCTATATTCTATCCAGATGTTTTCCTCCTTCGTCATTGCTGCTTTGTTACATTTAAATATTTTATCTGATATTTACTAGCCTTCCATTGAACCATTCATTATTGTTTGTTCTTTCTATTTTCCTGACCTTGCAGCAACCCTCGAGACTAAATATAGCTAACAAGATCCTCTCTATTGTTCTGTGTGAAGGTCTGGAGTTGTTTTTCAACTAATCAGCTTATACCAATATAAATTCTTACCTGGAAAAACGATAGTCGACTTAAGGTTCTTCACTGCACAATCTTGGCAAAGACTCACAAATTTCCAATCCACTTTAGATATTGTGATACTGAAATGGCGCTCAACGTGCTGGCGTTGAAGGTTAGAATAAATTGCTATCGACATTAAATCGATCCGCCGAACATCATCTTTTTTGATGAAACGCCACAAGCTGCAGTTATTTTGTTAATAAGGGAGTTTATATTTTAAAAAAAATAAGGGCTCCATAAAAGGCAACTTGGTGGAGTTAAAACAAGGACTCATCTCAAGATCGATACTATCTCGGTTTGTTTGTTCAACATTCCTATATCAAGGAACGAAAATCATGCTCGCAAAAACCACATCTTTGGCAGTTTCTTAATATAACCGATAATGAGAGAGCAGAGCTGATTTAAGGGCCCTCTGAAAGAAAAATCATCTGTCGGATAAACTGTCTCGGCTATGAGTTCTTCCAATTCGCAGAAATAAGGTTCACGAAAAACAGAATATCCTGAATGTAGGAAAGATCCTAGAGTCGGTACTGCTGAAACAAATAAATAAAGTTTGCCACTTAAAGCAGAAAATACCGGACCAACAATATGGATTCAGGGAAAAACACTCAACAATTCATCCACTGCTTAAACTTCACCATGACATCACCGCGGGACTTAACAAAAAGGAGACAGTTGTTGCCTGTTTGTTGGACATTGAGAAGACATTCGAAAGTGTCTGAATCAACGGGCTTATTTACAAGCTGCTGAAAATGGAATTTCCCAGACATTTGGTAAGAATAATCCTTAGTTCACTAACAAATAGGTTCTTTTTTGTTCAGGTCTTTGATGCTTCTTCATCCATGATGAAGCTCTTTGATTACTACTCAAAGTGGGGACTCAAAGTCAACAGCAACAAAACAGAACTCATCTGTTTCAGGACACCAACCAGAGGAAGATGACAAATTGCAGCAACATCAAAGTAATCCTCCCGAAAAAAACACACGAATTTTGCCAAAAGACACGACAAAATACCTGGGAATCAACTTCGGCGAGCGGCTCAGATTTAACGCCCATGCCAACAACGTCATGAAAAAGGCCAACTTTGCCCTACATCTTGTTAACCCACTGCACAGGAAGAGGAACGGGTTGAGCAAGGAAAACAAACTACTGGTCTACAATATGGTTCACGCTGTCACCATCAACCATGAAGAAAATCAGACTCATGGAAAGTAGGATTCTTCGGTACTGTACAGAACTCTGACGAAAACCGGACACGCTGAAACGCTTCAGCAACACGAAGCTGTATGAAGATGCTTGCATGACGCCAATCGATTTATACATGCTACAGCTTTCCAGAAGGATACTGGAAAAATTAAAGGACCATCCAAATCGAGACATCAGGAACATCAGCCAGCAGACCTTAGAGCCATCGCTGAGGTACCTCAGCCCACGAGCTATCATCGACGGGAGATTCGAGGACATCGTAAATTGCTACGAGACTTCGTTCTACGAAAAAGCAGACAGCCGATATTACAGAGGTTAGGACCCTGTAATTATTCTTCAACAAATATTTTCAAAATGTTTGGAAAATTGCATAGAGTCACCTAAAAGATTAAGTCGCCATTGTAAAACGTCTTTGTAAAAAAAAATATTTTGTATAAATACCATAAGAAATAAGACGGGCCCTTATTGTTGAGCCGACAAAACCTTACCTTAGTTATAAGTCTAATTTTAAGTCATGATTGTAAATATGAACGATAAATAAAAACATCTTAATCTAAAAACCGAATATCCTGTTAAAGTATCAATCAAGTGATCCTTCGATGAGCGCAATTGTCAAGATTAAGTTTCGGAGTCACCAACATAAATGGTGTAGCTAGGCCCTGCCTCCCAAAGGACATGTGCCGCCAAGAATTTATTTATTTTAATTGTAGTGCCATAAATTCGGGAGTTGTTTCACACTACTGTGAGCACATGGCGACCATCCTCGAATAAACAGATTTAGTCAATATAGGCTTATCACAAGTTCCGAAGAAAGTAAGTGTCTTAACGGTCAGTCACTCTGTAACTTCATATTCCTCATTCGATATGCTGACAAGCCTCTAAACATCTGTGCGAGCAATCACTTTTTCTCTTGAAGAGAACAAATTCCCACTTTTGTTATCAAAATGTTCCAGTCGTCGCGAGCCTAAGAAACGACCGTTTACAAATCTCTTTTCTAAGTCTTAGCTCAGTTCTAATTGAGCCATGCCAGTGATTAGATCGTCGTCTTTGGTCCGCGTTTGAATCTGTCACGTCTTAAACGGTCGCAAAGGTTATCTATTATCGCACCGCATTATAAATAAAATTCGGTCATTGTCAAAATCGCCGCGTCTAGAACTTGAAAACTATGATCATTGATCGTTTCGAAAATGAATTTCGGTCGTTTTGTTTTGTTCGTTGTGGTGCTCTGCGGGAAGGAAATCAGCTGTAGTGACTTTCGCAAGGTCTTCTTTAAGAATGATATTGATATGACGTCATATCCGTCAGTTGGAAATAAATTCCAACGTCCCGTGCTCGATGGTGTTCTGTGGAAAAGCATAGAAAACTCGGTACTCAAATCGCGAGCGCACAGTTTGAAAGACGTCTTCCGGCATAGCGTCGATACGATAAAAATGAAGAGCAAGCAAGTCGATATTATTTTTCTAATCGACTCGAGTTCGAGCATCGGCAAAGTGAACTTTCATAGTGAGATTAATTTCGTGAAGAAGCTGCTCAGTCATTTCGATTTGAGTTTTAATTACACCCGAATTGCCTTGATAACGTTCAGCTCACACACAAAAGTTGTAAGTTCAATGTACTTTGTTGAAATTTTTATTTTTTTTTGTTTGTTTTCAATGTTGATTGAGTAGCTAGTTTGCTTATAGTCTGTACTTAAAGAGACCTTGAACCACTTAACATCGAACACTTAAATATGGGGTCATGTACGCCCTTGTCCTTGAGTTTAAGTTGTGTCTTCCAAACCTAAGCAGGCAAGTGAATTGATTTTATGGCGAAGAAGCCAAATCCTGATGGTTTCAAGAGAGCGCAGTTTTTGTAACATGACCGATACACTGAAGAGTCTTTTCTTGACACATGTCAGTCCCTCACTTTCCTTGATCCCGGCAATGCTGGTTTCCATTTTTTAGATCAAGCGTTTTGGCATTCGCGATACAAGGTATCCTTAAACTGGAGGTAATCTTCGCTTAAGTATTTTTGTCCAATTGCTGGATGTGGTCAAGTCAACGTGTTTTAGCTTTTTGACTTCTTGGTCGTGCCTTCTCCTTCATTTGTCCTGCACATATACGGTTCGGAATATTGCTTCTTTTATTGCTTTGTCCTTCTGCTCTTGCGCAGCACTCGGCTCCATGTAGCAGAACTGACAGGATCAATGTTTTGTAGAGCATGCATTAATTTAAGATTGCCAGTGCTTCGTTAGAATCAAAAGGATTCTAGTGGCTTCCTTGGTGGCTCGATCTGGGTTGATGAAATATCTTGCGTGGATGTGTCCTTTTGAGTTGGTCCGGTAGTCGACCGTTTTTGAGAAAAGAACTTAGCACTGATCTTTGTTGAGCTCAATTAGGAATGTCGTAAATGCTGGAAATGAGTTTGTTTACAGAAAGTTTGAAACTACGAGAACATTAAAATGATTGAACAATTCTGTGAGCATCATCTGTAGCAGCCTATTGAAGGCCTTAACCCGAATTGTTCACCAAGGTTACCATCATCTGGGTTCGTGGCCACAGTTACATAGAAGTTAACGCAAAGGCAGATGGACTTCCTAGAAAGAATCATTGCTGCAGCTGGAAAGGATGGAGAGATTGCCACACATACCATTGCGTGAAATAAAGAGCAAATCGACATAGTGAATTGAGAACGCATCAATAGAGTGACGATTGTCTCTTATTTAACTAGAACTAAACACAAGGAGAAGCAAAGCCCTTCTGGCCTTCTACCAGAAAGACTGATGGAGGAAATGCCAGGATGAAGATGAAATAGAGACCATTAAGCACCTCCTTTGCGAATGGCCCGACCTACAATCGAGATGACTTCGGTTCACCAGGGACAGAACGCACAGAGAACTGGGAGCACTCGCAAAAGTACCACTCAAGGATCTAATGAGTTTCATCAGGAGTACCAAATGGTTTCACCAGGAACCATAACGAAGTTCTTATTAGGACATAGTTTGTGCTGGGGAATCAAAATGGACCTTTTAGGCCTACACGGTTTTTTCCAACTTGAGGGCGTTCATCCCCTTCATCCTAACCTAACCTTATCGCAGTGTTAATGTCAACAGGAAAGTAAAATAGTCATCTGCAGTCAGGAACTATCCGAATATACGGAACTATCTAAAACAGTATGGGTTGCGTTAACTTCTCGAGGGTGTCAAATCTAAAGATGCCTTTAGACTGGACTCTTGTTGCGTCAGTCAGAGATTCTAGCCCAAAGGCTAAAAAAATGCTGGCAGTAAAACCAACATAGAATGTAGTTACTTCAATTCAGATAGACAGTCAAGCTGGCCTAAACCATAATGCTTAAATGATTTTGAGTTAAAAACCGCGTGAGACTGTGCTGGGTTTAAGGTGAATGATGCGAAGGACAATGAAAAGCATTCTCATTCACGAGTGAATAAAAAAAGGGGAGAATCGCTTTTCGAAAACGCGACATTTTCCGGGCTGCGCTATGTCATTTGTCTGAACAAAAAACACCTGGATTTGGCAGCACCAGCCGATAAGCAAACCATCAGTGGTTCAACAATCAAATACAAACTTAGTCTGATGAAAAATTTAAGAACTAAGTAATCCGCAATTCTGGGTACTGCCTTTTGGGATAAAGTTTAGAAGGGCTAACACTGACGGATAGAATTACTTAGGGGTCATGAAACTATCCAGAAACGTGTTTAGGCCACTATTTTTTTGAAATATTTTTGTTTTTCTCATATACAGAGCAAGTCGATGTCTAGGATTCTTGAGAGAATTTTTATACCGTATTTATAGGCAATGGCTTAAGTTTAAGCATCTTTTCTGGAAAGGCTCTCATAGAATATGATGCGACCTACTTTGGCCAACTTATTTTTGACCTTAGAACCTTCCGTGTTCACTAAAATGTAATCGTTATGAGGGATATTAATTTCGTTACGAATATCGCAATTAATAAAATTGAGAAGCAAGAAGCTTTGAAGCGACCTTTTTTCTTCCTTCGAACGAGCATACTAAATGTGCGCAATTCATCATCAACACAAACGCTTACATGTCCAATCATTAGGTTGACAGCTCCTGGGGGTGAGCATAGTTGAAATGTGGGTCATTTAGTCTTTAACAAACAATTTCTTGACCTACTCGCGATAATTGTGGTTTGCATTTGAAATAAAAAAAAATGTTTTCCAATGAAGGCTTATCTCTCGACTGCGACTATGACCAGCTCACTGCGGTGCGATAAGGCATGCCGGCCGGTTAAATAATCATAGAGTCGGAGACGTTATGTCGCGTATTCGTTGCATATTCCGGTTAATGATTCATAAGGCGGCTATGTTCAAAGGAAACATTTTCAATTTGTGTGGTGTTATCGTTCAAGATGTAACAATTGACTTCCTGGGTTGCGATTTGGTTAGGTTGCTATTTAACAAAGCTTTTTCAGAAATTTTCAATTAGAATTTTGCCGATTTCATGAAAGGAAACTGTTTCCCCCAACCTTTTTCTAATGATTCGAACTACCTTGATGTTTTTTCGGAAGTTCGTTTTAGTTTGATAATTATTCTTGTTTATTATTTACAAGTGTTTTATTATTTTATGCCGGCAAAACATTGTAAATCAAGTCACTCAACTGTTGTTAAAGGTGTCCCATATATTGAGCTAGTTGACCAAACTTGGAGTCCTTTCTTCTTGTTTGAAAAGGACTTTCAAGTCTCTGTATCATGGAAGGGGCTATGATCTACCAATAAATATCTTTATGTAACATCCATTAGATGACACTGCAATGTCCTGTTTGTTTATGAACTTCCCATGAGGAAGTTCTTGCAATAAGTACGATTTTCGGAATTCAAAATTTTTCAATATCTCCACGTTTCAAGGACCCAGTAGTCGGATCCCATTGTTTTTAGAAAGATGACTTTTTGTGTGTGTGCGGATTCTTTCGTAAAATCTAACTCGAGATTTTCGGAAATTGGTTTCATTCGAAGCGAGTGTGCATAAAGATCACCTGAAGAGCTGACAGGGCGGGCTAAAATGTATGACGAAAAAACTGTCAAAAAAGGAACAGTTTCATGTATTATATTAAAACAGCTGGGTGGCAAAGTTGGTAGAGCGCCTGCCTTTCAATTAATTCAATTGATAGGTCCCAGGTACGATTCCTAGAATGGTCTAGTCTTTCGAATCTGATCCAGTCACCACATGCCATTGGGAAAAAGTTAATGGCACTATCACTGGATTGGTCGGCCAGTGATAGTATTCTGATTTGGCGTGGCGTCGTTTGAATGGTCATTGTATCGGCTTAGTTCCTAGCTCGTGTTGTCACATATATCAAACTAATATCCAACTAAATCCTGCAAATTAGGCGAGAGCTAATAGATCGATATCAAAATCCGCCGCCCGGTTTCGGGCTCCACCCACGGAAGTGAGTTGAAACCAAATTCATCTGACTTTCCCAAACCACAACAAAATCTTTCATTTTTCTCCTCATTCTTTCGCTCTCTCTTTGCTATACGCATTATAAGAGTATGAATATACTCTTGAAGAACGAGCAAAATTAAAATCAGTTTAGTTTTCCAATGAAAAGAATTTAAAACCCATTTCCTCATCATGCTCATAAGTTTCCGGACAAATTCATTGAAATTCTAGTTTGATCTATCTTAATGCCAAAAGTTTCATCAACATTATATTTATTTAGCTAATTGACTAAATTTAGTTGCTTATAAACTATAAAAACTAACTGAAAGACTTAAACAGTATTAAGTTTAACCCCTTTCATATTTTGAGGTGCCCCTTTCTCTATTTCTTGATCCAGTGCAGTGCTTGGAAATTGTTATAGAAGTGTGGAACCTAGGTTCGAAAATTCTACCAACAGAAAAAATAATGATATCAGGGTAACATACCGCAAACCGAAGCCTGCATAGTTAAAAATATAACATAGTAGAATTGCAGTCATTGCTGAGGATATGGTAGAACCACTTATGCCGACTGTATAACCGCGACGATGAATCAAATTTCGCTGGTAAGCATCCTGAACCATTCGATGAAGACGACGCAGGCCAACAAAAGACGAAGAAAAGATAGCTTGAAAAAAAGCCACTTGAGCGGCCGGACTAACTGCCGAACATTTCAAAGCGTCGGCGATGACTTGGTTTGGAGTATCAACTCTTCTGCAACATTTGGTCAGAATAAAGGATGTCCGATGATTGTAATCTCAGTATTCTTTGCCTAATCCTGAACAAACTATAACATCTTTGCTTCCGTATTATGTGAACGACTGAAGCAGTTTGTCAGCAACTTGAAGGTCCATATCAGTGTAGCTTTTGACCAGTAATGTCCAGCATAGACCAAATATTAACATCACGTCAGATCTTGGAAAAAACCTAGAAGCACCCAGCACCTTTTCATCGATTTCAAAATTGTCTTTTACAATATCCACAAGCCAAGAGCTCGTCCTTTTGTGCAGGATGACGATGGAGAACTCAAGCTGCTACACTAAGGTCGGCAAAGATTTCACCGACCCACTTGATGTCAAACAACGTTTTAGACAAGGTGATTCACTGTCATGCGATTTCTTCAATATCATACTTGGAACAATAGTGCAAAAGGCCCGCTTCAAAACTAGAGGCACTAACTATTAAAGATCTCTCGATAATCAGAGAACGCTGCTTGATGTAAACAGTGCTTTATGACTAGTCAGACAGAAACGGTTTGACAGTTTGGTGGTATACGAGGGCACAAAGAAGCAAATATTGTCATCAAGAAAGAACACCTAAATCCGACGCCTTTGTCAGAACGTTACTATAGACAGCAATTATATTACTTTGAGGTGGTAAGGGACTTGGTCTACCCAGGCGCCGTTATAAGCACATAAGAACAACAGCGCTGAGATAACTCTTGTTAATCGTTGTTTCTTTGGACCAAGAAAACAATTGCTTAAAGTCCTCTCTTAAAGAACTTAAGTGGCGCTTTGTAAGACCCTCATCATCCCCATTCTGCTACATGGTGCAGAAGCGTGGACTCTTACAAAAGCGGATGAAGGCACCCTAGGTTGTTTCGAGAGTAAAGTGTGCACTATTAATGTTAAATAATAATTTAGCATTAATAAGACCCCAGTCGCGCCTAATTGTTAAATGTTGTTATTCCCTGCCGCCCTCTTCTCGTTTTCGTCTAATATGTTTATTGTGTTTTTAAAGACAAAAAAAAAAAAATAAAAAAGAAAATAAAAAAAAGCAATAATAAATTAAAAGAAAATGAAAAGTGCAGTGTCAGTGCAGTGAACGTATAGTGCAAACAAAATCAAATCAAATTCCATCACACGCGAGCCTCCCACATCCCGTTCTTTCCATTTCCTCTTTTTTACCCCTTCGAAGTTGTAATGGACGGTTTCAAGTCTGAAATTCACCATATAAATGCAATATATTCCTTCGCAGATGACAGTACCCTCAGTTTCTCATATGCGTTTAATGATTCACGCCCCTGCTCTTCGGACGTGGACATCGAACGACAACGTATGTTTAACTCATTAAATTCTGATATTGACAGCATACCCAAATGGGGACAAGCCAATAGAGTAGAATTTAATGCTTCCAAAACCCAATGCTGTCTAATGTCATTAAAGCGAAACCCTAACACCCAGCTTACCTTTACACTGCAGCCTACAACAATTTAAAACCAATGTGCACTGGTACCTCCTTTCTCTCCCTTCCGCTTCTGCTCGCGCTGTGTAAAAACACTTTAAGGGTACTTCAAACCCTTGAGCACTTGAGCACTATTTAAAAAAAAACACAGTAAAAAATGCTTTGTTTAGAGACTCTTCTTTAAGAAACCGCTTATTTTTTTATTTGTTGGCGGCCAAGTTAAGCCGGGTACACCCGATTTATTTAAGCTTAATATTAACAAAAGTAAGATTTCCAACTCTGCATAGAGATTTTTGATACGGGGTTTACAGAAAGTTTATTATTTTAATCAGATCAAAACTATTTTTAAAATATTCGAGAGTGTGTTTACAACGCGAAATATCGTCGCTCCAAGTTTAGGAGAGACTCTCCGATTGAGTGCGGTCAGAAAGCTCCAAACAAACAAACTGATCAGCTTTTATGTAAATTTATTTATAGACTGCCCGACAATTCCAGTGTTTTCCAAGCCGAACTATTTGCAATCCGGGAAGCATGTCGTCAAATCAAATTACATCCAAATATTCTACCAAGCCAGAAGGTTGCCATATGCATTGATAGTCAAGCAGCCATCAAAGCTATTGCCTCCTTTACTTCACATTCAAATTTAGTACAGGAATGCCGAGCTGAATCAGCGTCGTTTGAAGGTCAGCTCATTCCCGGCCACAGTGCCATCCCAGGTAATGAGAAGGCCGATGAACTTGCTAGAAAGGGATCTGGCCTGCAGCACTCGCTTGCAGGTGAGGTTTTCATCTCACTACAAGCAGTTAAGGCTAATATATCCTCATACTTTCTTGATGTAGCAAACCTAAGATGTGTCAGACTTACGAACTGTGCAACATCAAGGAAAATATGGCCGGATTGGAGATCATGCCATTAAGCTAGGTATCCCACACAACTCACATTGTCACAGCTGCAAAAACACAGCTGAGAGGGAGACCCTAACACACTTCTTTTGCGACTGTCCGGCTCTTGCTAGAGCCAGAAAACGGGCGCTTGGTAGACCCTTCTTCAACTCAATTAATGAGATTTCTGCTAAGGATATTTAGGAACTAATGTCCTTCTTAAATACCTCGGGCTGGATTTAGAGATATTTCAAATATACCAAAATAACATCATAAATAAGGTAACAGAGCTGTGGCATTAAAACGGCACTTAGTGCTAATTAGGTTCTCACTGAACCACCACTTTTATCTAAGTTCTGTCGCTTGCACTGAAGAGTAAAAGATTCAGTATGAGGCTAAAACGCTAAAATGTCCGCAAACGGTGAGTAACTTTTGAAAACATAATTAAGTTTATTTTGCTTACATGGCCGATATCTTTCTACAATGTGCATTAGTTTCTTTAATATGTAAAATAAAGATTCAACTGTACTCACGAATTAAAAGATCTTTCTGTTAACTTAAAATTTGTTTTTAAGGTCCGTCACATTGATCAGATTTCCGCACCCAGTGAGAGTCACGATCAATGCAGTGCTATCTCTAATGACTTACCTCATATTGAATTCATTGGAGGAGGAACATACACCTATGGTGCTCTGAAGGAAGCACAAGTGAGTATTCCATTGCATCCCACGAAACCAAACTCCAAATACAAACTTTTCTTTCAGACAATTTTCGAAACAGCACGTCCAAAAAGTCGCAAGTACATTTTCTTGGTGACCGATGGA
Source organism: Orthonevra nobilis (assembly GCA_963555765.1). NCBI lineage: Eukaryota > Metazoa > Arthropoda > Insecta > Diptera > Syrphidae > Orthonevra > Orthonevra nobilis. The sequence continues at coordinate 60,918,870 of OY743225.1, read as the reverse complement.
TTCTCGAATGGACGGGATCCCATACCCATTGCGGACGACTTGAAGTCAAACAATGTTACAATATTTACAATTGGAATACAGTCTGGAAACTATAGAGAGCTTTACAATATTTCGAGCTACCCCAAAGAGACACACAATTTTCTTTTGGACAGTTTTAAAGAATTTGAAAAACTCGCAAGGGGCGCCTTGGTGCAAGGTAATCTAAGAATTAAAGACAACAGTTTTATTAATTTTCCAATAACGTTTGCTTAAAGATCACAAGCTTGGCTATAGCATAACACTTCGTGATGCGAATAGATGCAATATTCTGTGCAAGGATGATGAGGACTTTCAAAAAAGTCGCAACTCAACGTGAGGGTTTTTCAAATTTTCAAAACCTGATTTCTAAAATTTTGTATTGCTTTCAGAAAATCCTGTTGTCATCCACTAGCGAGCTGTGAGTGTCGTATTCCTTCGGGTCATTATTCCTGCACCTGTCCCAAGGGATATGTTGGCGAGGGTCTTGGCGAAGACTGTCTTCGTAAGTCAAATTCAAGTGCTCAAATAATAAAAAAAAAAGTTCAGGTTATATCTCTTTGTAGCTTGCATTCCGAACACTTATTGGGTCAGTCCGGCGATGTGTATGCCGTGTTCTGATATAAACCATGTTACTTTAGTATTTCCAGCCCTTTCTGTTAAGGATTGTGTCTGTAAGCCGGGATTCAAAAGAACGGCTGACGATCGTTGTGAAGGTAAATATAAAGGTTTAATGTAAAATGACAAGAAGTGCATTGTTTTTTTTTTTGTAAGGAATAACATGTCCGAAATTGGAACCACCGGAAAATGGCTACTTTGTGACCCAGCCAGCTACTTGCGCGAATGTTCTAAACGCAGCTTGTGGGACTAGATGTAAGTCTGGGTACCAGTTAACAGGTACAAACACAAAGCTTTGATATCTCACTGAATCGTTGTTATGTTGTTATTTTGAAAACTTTTAAGGAAGCAGTCTTCGACTTTGCCAAGAGAATGGAACCTGGTCGGGGACAGAGGCTCAGTGCGTGTGTAAGTCATCATTTCGACAGCCTTGTCATGGATGGTCGTTTTTTTTTTCAACTCCTCTTTTTATAGTAAAAACATGCCCCAGTCTTCAGGTGCCTATGAATGGTATGATAACTTGTCGGAATCATGACTTGGAACTGTCATCATATGACTACTCACCGCACAATGACACCTTTATGATAAACTATGCGGATGATGCGAAACGACGAACCGAACCAATGCCCATTGACACCGAGTGCTTGTATCAGTGTGGTCCAGGAAACTATATTGTCGGTTCGAAAAATAGGAACTGCCTTCCGTTGTCCAAGTGGGATGGTCGGCAAACGACTTGCAAGGGTAAAATTAAGTGTAAGCCAAAGGTTTGATTGCTCATTGAATTTTCATCGTTCTCTAGGGGTTTTGTGTGCTCCCTTACCGAAACCAAAGTTCGGAAACTATGAACTACCACAATGTACGAAGGTTAAACAGCCTTACGGTACAAACTGCACACTGATTTGTCCCGAAGGATTCACTATTAAGGGAGTGGAGACGCGAATTTGCACGGGAAAAAAGAACGGCTTATGGTCGCCGAAGAATAAAAATTCCAAATGCGTTGGTAGGGGAAGCTTGATTCATAAATTTATTGATTTTTATGTTACTGGCTCTATTTTGCAGATGTTACACCACCCAAGCTGGTGTGTCCAAACAACTTTACCCTCGAACTGCCTCCCGAGAGCGATTCAATTATTGTACACTCCCTGCCACTTCCATTGGAAGCACAAGGTTCTAAAATTAGAGTCTAAATATTTTTGTTTTTTTTTTTTTAGAAAACGTAAACTTTTAGATTCATCAACGTCGACTGTAACAATTTGGACGAAGCCCTCGGTGGATGACACTAATGGAGTCCGTTTGAAGTTGGGTCATCACACGTTTACGTATTTTGCAGCCGATCAGTTTAGCAATAAGGCCGAGTGTAACTTCCGTATAACTGTGATTGATAGGACGCCACCAAGCGTCGAAAATTGTGTTGATCCAGAAGAGTTTTGGATAACAAAGGATGGTTTGGAAACACCTATTGAATGGGAGGAGCCAGGATTTGTAGATAACTCAAAGGAAACTGTTTTTGTAAGGGTTCTAACTGCATTGGATCCGCGTAAAGTAGATCGACCTATCGCTGGAGAGTATCCCATTTTATACACTGGAAGAGATCGATCCAATAACTTCAATGAATGCTTGATTAATGTAACGATTAAAGGTAAGATTGCAGATAAATTGTTCATCCAGGTGAAATATGTTATTAAGTCCTTCAGAAAGTGAAAAACTATCTTAAGACTTTAGTGCTCTAAATAGAAGTCTTCAGGTATGTACGCATTTCATTTGGAAGCAAGTTAATTTTTGAACCTCATATTGCAGAGGTAGCTTAATAAGCTTGAATTTGGTTTTTATTTTGGCCTCTCGGAGTTGGCAAAAACGTAAAGGTCTCAATATACCCCTCCTTTTCATTTGAAAACAGAAATATTGTCAAGAAGCTAAGTCTGGTTCCCAAATGAGTTGTTGTAACACAAATTTCTGAGTTCGAAAAGGTCCACCATGAGTAAAAAAAAACCATGATAAGATTTCTTCTTCTCTTCTTAAAATCATCAGAGTCACGAGTTTTTCCTTACCAGACACCCCTGGTCTCGGACTGATGCTGCCATACAGAATGGAAGATTTGCCTTTAATGTCTTGAAATTTTCTAAGTTACCCATTTCCTCTTATTCAGGCAACGCTCCTTTGACTTGGCATCGAGTTGAGTGTAATGAAACAGTCTCTTTGGCATGGAATGGCATGGAATGCTTTTGCTCATAGTAGCGTAGCATCAGTAATGCAGGTAAAGAAAGTTATCTCTCCCGATCCCGTGATATCTGTTTACACTTGGTCCTATGAATGGCTGTCCATGTTTTCTAAGGCCAGAAGCTATGCACAAAGTCATCTTTTAAATATGCATTGGAATTGTAAAGACGGCGGCGAGATTAAATGCTGCAGGTGAATGGAAAGACAACACCCAAGACGGTCTCCGAGGTATGAGTTGGTGTCTTCTATGGAGAGGGGAGGGGCAATGGCTGCTACAGGACAGTATGCGACTGCAACATTTTCAGGGTGGAAATTCCAGTCATTGGGCAGGCTATGGAAACGACTGTTAGAAAACAATACTGTCGGCAATAACATGACCATTGACATTGACAGACAGCAAGGCAGCTAGTATCACTTTGAGTTCGGCATGGATTACATTTTTTAGATGGAGTCGCGATTAGACTTATACGCCCCTGCCAGCCAAATGTGGAGAATTTCGGTAGAAAAGTGAATGTAATATCGTTAATCTTATTCGCAAAGCTTTTGAAGGAGCTCCAAAGGGGAAGAAGAAATAGAGTCTGTCCTTCATCTGCTATGCAAACGTTTCTTCCAAGGGCTACAGGACTTCTACAGTAGTAATATAAGGTAACTTCTTTGTTTCATACTCAGTTCTCTATGGGGCCATGATGAGAAGATATATCAATCTATACACTTCCATAATAGATTTAAATCGTTGAAGGGTACCCATAACTATAAATAAACCAAACCAATTAATCAACCAAACCAAGCAAGCAAGACGCCCTATCGACCTACAGTAACAACACACAAATCAACAAGTGGTTCGAACATATGCTATCGAACCGCATCATCACAGCCTCCAACCAACAAACAAGGAAAGGTAAAACACGTAAACATAAAGGAAAAATCATGCAGGACATTCGCAACACCATAGAAACATGGACGATTGAAAATGGAGTAAATGATAACCCTATTAAAACAGTCTTGGACCTGTTCACGAGAAAGACCAAAATAATTGACGTCCACATCCGTTAGATTGGAGCTACTAAGCTTGATATCAAAGACTGCGTGAAGTATTTAGGGTTGATAATCGATATGAAACTCAACTGAAGGAAAAACCTGGAGGGACGTACTACTAAAGCAAGAGGGCATATTGGATATGCAGGAGGGCATTTGGGAAGTCCTGCGGGCTGAAACCAAAACAAGTCCACTGGATATATAACTGTCTTATGAAACCAACCATTCTTTACGGCATAACAGCAAGGTGGAATACGATAGATAAAAAATATGTAGTTGACAGGCTCACTAAAGTACAACGTTTGGCATGACTGGGAATAACATAAGCTCAAAACTCCACGCCGACAGCTGCAATCGAAGCAATTCTAATCATAACACCAGTATAACTGGAAGTGAAAAGACAAACACGAATCTCGGCCATAAGACAATGGGTCCATTTGACGACAGGAAAAACACCGTGCATTGAAAAATTATGAAAATTCTTAAAGCAATGACACCACTATTAGATCGCCAATGCGACCTAGATGAGAAAACTTTCAACTTCAAAAACAATTTAAAGACAATTCTTCCAACCAGGTTTCTTGGACGAATGGACACACCACAAGAGACCCCGGTGTCATCACAATTTATACGCACGGTTTACTGTCCGAACCCACCGATAGAAAATTGAAGTCATCTTGAACCTTTCGTCACGGTGTTTCAAGTACAAGTTTTCGCAACTAATAACTGGAGAAGAAAAGTTCACTGAACTCATCATACGGGAGAAGTAAATACTCATCTGCTCCACTAGTACTGCAGCTATCAAAGAAATTACAAACCCTCTATCAGTATCAACAGTGGTAAGGGAGTGCAAACACTAACTTAACAAACCAGCAACAGTGAACGACGTCAGTCTAACTTAGGTGCCGGTACGCGAAGGTGTAACGGGTAACGAAAAAGCTGAGGAACTGGCTAGAAAAGGAGCAGGAAAAAGCCACCAAACCCACGTAAAGGAAAAAGGCGTCCCGCTAACAACTATTAAAAGAGCTATTAACGAATGGGCAACTCGGGAATTTAAAAATCACGAGGGCAACCTTACCACGTGCAGAAAAGCAATATCGATAAAAAGAACGCCGACTATTAAGTAGAGAAACGAGGTCTGAGCCAAAGGTAAAGACCAAAACCTTTGACATCCGCGATAACATGATACTTTAAACCAAGGCTCGGTCTTTCTTGTTACCTCAAATTTGGGGCTGTGATTTGTAGATCTTCTTTGCTGAAGCATAGCCGTACGATTTTCACCCTATACTCCAAACTGGTCACTGTCAGGTTATTTTTTGCGCTACTATGTGGGTTCTACACTTACCTTGTGTTTCGGCGTTTAATACTTTTAGTCTCGTCCCCAATCCGTTGGTCTTGTTGTAGTAGTACCATGGTAGGCCGGAGGATTGCAGTAGCTGACCTTCTGTGCCGAATATTGGCTTGTATTTCCTTCATTTACCATATCCTTATACTATATGAGGAAATCACTTTCTTTGCTAGGCTCCGGACCATCGTCTATTTTTCTCAAAGATATAATTAAGCCCAAATATTAGGGGTGAAGCACTTCTTGTCTTGGCTTCATCGATTTTTGTTCTTTCCATACATTTTTTATAATTATCACTTGGTTGGGGACCTCTTCCCTATTGCCACGTACTGAACTGTTGTTTTTCGTGTGGGCTCAGTGGTCGCTTTAAGCCCTCCCACCAAGACAAAGTTTAACAATTATAGGAGGGTAATCTACATCTTGGAACAGATCTCCATTGGCACTCTCACTTACTCCACCAAATATTCTAGAAGATCTTTTTGTCGAAAGTGATCAACATCCTGCATATTGTCCAGATATCGGCTCCACTTAACCCTCAAGCAGAAGTAGCAGCAATTTCCCTGAATAAGTACGCCGAATATCTACCAAGATCTAGTAAGAGTCTTTACTTACTTTACTTAGTCAAGTGTTGCGAGTGATGTTTTATCCAAGACGGTAGACAGATTTGTTTGTTGACAACATGTTTTTGCTTTTGTCCTTATTAACTTCAAGACCAAAAGTTTTCGTCGAATTTTTAATGGAAATCAAAATCCCTTTTCAATTTCAGAGCCCAACTGCGATCCTTTGGAAGCTCCGCATCATGGCCTTTCATACTGCGCCCGTAATGCCTCACATACATGGTGCGAAGTTACGTGTGACTTTGGATATGCGATCTTTGATGAAGGAACTGGCGAATATCTGGACAGTTTCCGGCTTTCTTGTGACCACATAAATCCCGGTTGGAAGTACAAAACAATCCCCGATTGCACAAGTATGTTTCTTTTATTAAATTCGTATGGACATTTTCAATTTATTAAACTTCTTTTAAGGATTGGATCTTCCGGAAAGTATTGGACAAACCTTCTCCATCACCCTGGACAGCGAGAATCCTCTCTGTTCCAGTCGGGAAACTCAAAACAGAGTAAAATAATTCGAAAATATCCAAAGCCTTTTCAAACATTTTCAGTTTTCAGTTCGTCACAACTCTAGCTAACCAAATGAAGACCTACCTGTGCAGCGACTTATCGGATTGCGATCTTATTTCGGAAATCCCGGAGTGCATCCAAGAACAAGACAGCAGCAGTAGTGATAGATCATTGACGGAACGCGAAAGATATCACATTTCTAAGCGGGAAGCTCCATTTAGTCCGAATCGTCCAAAGAAGATTCGAATCAGGTCGAATGTAAGGATCCGACTTTATACGAAAATAAGCAAACGCTTGGGATTATGGCAGAAAAATGCCACACTCTCGGACAACATACGCCAGATGAAGTATCAAGTTCAGAGACTGGACACTAATGAGCCCCTGAAAAGGGTCCTACAAGACATGCAAATCGATGTTAAGAGACTGAAAATCGAGGACTTTGCTCGATGCCCTGATGGAAGTATCTCGAAAAAGAACATTTGCAGTAAGTTTTTGAAGTGAGCTTTTTTCGAACCTTTATAATTGAGCTGTCTTTGATTTTAGTTCAATGTACAAGTGGGACGTACCAAGATGCAGCCTTTAACCGCTGCAAATTGTGCCCATTGGGAACATTCAATCCACAACACGGACAGGCAAGATGCTTCAGATGTCACCAGTATCATTCTACAAGACGTGAAGGTCGTCTTCACGAGTCCGATTGCAAGGGTAATTTGGAAAATAGAAACAGATCGAAAAGTCAAGCAGATTACAAGATTCTTTGTTTGCACAGCTCAATGTCCACCTGGCACTTGGGCTAAAATGCGTCCCGTTCAGCGCCGAACACGACCCGGTCTTACAACACCGCACAGTCTAATGCCATTCTGCAGAAAATGTCCAGCGGGAGAATACCAGCCAGCTTACGACCAGACAAATTGTCTTTTATGTCCAGGAAGGCGAACATCTCCCCGCGGATCGACATCGATCAGCAACTGTGGCGAGCAGAGGCCACACATTTGCGAGACAAAACCAAGAATTTGTGGCCGATTCGGGCGGTGCGTCCCCGAATGGGGAGGTGACGATTTATACAGCTGCATTTGCCTTGAAGGCTATCAAGGAGCACAGTGCGAACATAGAATCGATCCATGTCATTCGGCTCCCTGCTACAACAATGGCGTTTGCACACTTCACAACGGCACCACAGTGGTCTGCCACTGTCCGCCAGAGTTCACGGGAATGTATTGCGAGGAAACGAGGAACTCATGTGACAGCACCGTCTGTCACAACGGAGGTACCTGCATGGACCTGGAAGATGGAGTAGCCACATGCGAGTGCTCGGCAGGGTTTGAGGGTAAGAATTGCGAACAAAAGGTTAACTATTGCGACTTAATGCCATGCGAATCTGGCATCTGTCACAATCAGAGTAATGGATACATATGTCAGTGCCCGCCGGGAGTGATAGGCAGGCGCTGTCATCTAAGGCCTTGTGACAATTTTCCCTGCCACGATAATGCTGTGTGTGTGGATTTGATGGAGTTCCCTGCGACAAGGCAAAGTTACAAGTGCCAGTGTCGTGCTGGTTTTAGAGGTCATGATTGTACAGAGATTATAGACCCTTGCGAGGGCAACCCATGCAAGAATAATGGAATTTGTAAGCCGAAGGCAGTAAGGCAGATTGGATCCGCTGAGCCGATTGATCCAGATACAGGAGCGTACACTAAGTTTACATGCACCTGTCAACCCTATTTCTACGGGGACCATTGTGAAATTTTTACAAAGCCTGATTTCGTTATGAAGTTTCAAAAGGCGAGCACTTTAAATTATGTGGAAATGCGCGGACCGGAACACGACTTGAATGAGGTACCTAAATTAAGTTAATATTCCGATGTCTTCATCTTCTCATCTTTTCCTCGTCTTAAAGGTTTCTTTTTGTACATGGATAAGGACGAATGATATATTTACCTACGGATCCGTCCTCTCATATGCAACTGAGGAGCAGGACAATGCCTTCACTTTGACGGATTATTCAGGGTACGTCTCAAGCTGACAAAATCAATTCAGATGTGACTTTTTTGATTGTAGATTTGTTCTTTATGTGAATGGAAACTCGTCGGGCTCTGACATCGTTGCCAATGATGGCGAATGGCATTTCATCTGTGTTTCCTGGACAAGCGAAAAGGGCTACTATGAAGTCTACTTCGATGGACGCCTCGAGCATACCGGGATGAATTTAAGCGCTGGTGAAAATATTCCTGGCGGTGGGATTTTCATTATCGGACAGGAGCAGGTGAATTTTTGTCAAGGAAATTTGTAAGACTTTGAGTTCAAGTTGTTTCGTTTTTCATTTGTAGGACAATCTTGGCGGAGGTTTCAGTGAATCGGAGTCTTTTATTGGTCAAATAGCTTATTTGGACGTTTGGGACTCCTTTATATCCGGCGAAGATGTGCACAATTTCTATACAAGTTGTGATCCGTATCGTGGAACACTTTACTCGTGGACAGATTTTAAGATGAAAATTAAAGGCGATATCGATATAATGCCTTCGAACTTCTGCCAAGAGTGTCCGAAGGACTTGCATATGCCCAATGGAAATGTTCGGTACTTTGGCAATCGAGCTTTTTACCAATGCAACTCTGGATATAATATACGTGGGCTGACACCGGTGAGACATTGCCTAAGGACTTCAAGGTGGTCGCCTGGAGTGCCTTATTGCGAGAGTAAGTTTTTGGGATTGTCTTGGAGGGGTGATTAGTTACAGTATTGCTATCAATCTTTTAGTGGTCAATTGCGGAGTTTTGCCGCCAATTGAGAATGGACAAATCGACTATTCATCTGGTACAACTCTGCATAGCATTGCAGAGTATGTTTGTAATACTGGCTTCACGGTCGATGGCAATGAGAAGCGGATGTGCCTAACAATGGGAGTGTGGTCCGGTGTGGATTCAGTTTGCAGAAGTAAGTTAGAAATAAATGAAAATTAATTTCCGTGCGCATAAAAAAGCTGTAGGGGGGATATCTTCTAAGTTGATGTGGATTTCATTATCAAAAATTAGACAAGGCAGTATTTTCAAGTTGAATGAAAATGAAGGAAACTCTAAGCTAGTATAAAAGAATATTTAAAGCAGTCTTCGCTAAAGCTTTAGGTAATTAATTGATTCTTCTAATAACCACGCGGTTATTACGTTCCATTATGTTCAGTTTAATGCCTCCTTCGACCCCTAGATTGCTGCAACAAGCTCGACATTACTTAAACTGTTACTAGCCGTGTCCTGAGACTTTGTCCTTGCGTATTAAAGCTCTTGGACTCATGAAGATAAACTAACAGCTCTGTGATACTAAAGTGAACTGGTTGTCCAAAAAAATGTTACAAAATTTGCTGCATACTAATAACTACCCTGACAGATTGAAAAAAATTTAAAATATATTTTTAAGCTGTCTTTTAACAATTTTTGTATTTGCCTTAACATTTAGCGATATGTCGTAGCGGACTTTTTTATAGAAGATTTTCCGTTTTTTAACTTTTCTTAAGAAAGCAGGTAAATATCTCTTGCGGTAATGACAGCGCTCGCAATAGCCACCGCTGATTAAACAACGTTACTAAAATAACTGGTCGCCACAAAATACCCTTTAATTTAAATGCTATATGCGCTCATTCCGAAGGTTCATGCTTATTATTGGCGGAAGAATCTTTTAACCCTTAGATGCATAATATTTCAAAATTTGGATTAAAAATTATCCTAATTAAGTATTGGTTCTAGAAACACTTCCTCATCAATAATTTTAAGTTTTGTCAAATTGTATTTAATAATTTGCATTAATATAGTTTGTGCCACTTCAGCCTGAAGTGAAGAAGCAGATGGACTTCCTGAAGGCCTTCCTGGTACCAATATGAAGGAAGGATGAGCTGGTACCAATATTGCACAGGGTCTTTGCTAATTCGATTCGAAAGCGAACCAAAGTTATGTCCTTGTGAGCCGAAGTACGATTGTAGAGGAGCCATGCATTTATAACAGCCAAATCGACGAAGTGTTAGAAAATGCGCATATACTAGTACCACTTTTTGGATTTCATTGAAATCTTTGATCTACTGATAAAGCTATCCATCAAATCTACCCCTCCCAATTGTCGATTATATTCTTTTATAACAGCCGAAAATTTTATTTTTATGTTGGATTTCGTTTTTCTATCGTTCCTTTTTATAACTTCCTCAGGTTTAGTTCCAACAAAAGTTGATAGCATGTTGACGCATTTATTATCTTTCCATATCAAATTGGAAATAGATACTCCTTCAAAATCAGCAAGGAATCCGACTGAGGTCCCCCTAGCTACCTTATTCATTTCATCATCGCTTGGTAGTTCGCAATTTGGAATCCTGTTCCGCCTCACTGTTCCCAAGGAAAGCATTCCAAGTTTTGCCAAATCATATTGAAGTTGAATTGAGGTGTTAAAATTATCAAAATAAATCTTGAAGTTGCATTTATAGACATAAACGTACAACTGTATTGCTACTTGATCCCAAGTCTGGCTCTTTATGTAAAACACGTTCAGCACAATTATTTTCTATACCCGTGTTAACTTCAAAATTGTATGCAAAACCAGGGACACCACATAAAACATAAATTTTGTACCCCCATTTATGAGGCTTCAGTGGCAAGTATTGCTTCAAATGATGTTTGGCTTGTGATGCACAAATTTGATCATCGATGGAAAGGTGTTCTTCCAAAGGAATTGATAGACACTTCTTTTTGAATCTACAATAACTGGACGGATTTTGTTAAGCTTGTCAAATTCAGATGAAGTTTTGTCAGTCACCATTTTGGAATTATCATTGAAGTGTAGCAGAGAACGAATTAAGTGTCATCGAATTCTTTACCATATCAAGGCGGATGTCTCTATCCCAATAAAGTCATATATTTGAGTATTTTGCAACTGAAGATAGAATTAAAACTCCGAGATATTTCAAAATGTCATATTTTGCAACAGAAAACGAGTCCTCAACAGATTTGATTCGTGCATAGAAATTTTTCTACAATATTCGTTACATTTTCTTTATCCAAAAAGTACCGGAAAAAGTCTCACGGTGTTTCGAGCTGTACTACACTCGATGGCAAATCTGTGGGACCACTTAATTGTATTTGGTCAGTAGGAACATTGATGGTTTTCTTTTTCCAACGAAGAGATCTTTTGATAGCCTCATACAATTTACTCTCATTGGAGACTAAATCTTCTGAAGGAGCAGTTTCAGGAGGCTGTTCCATCACGGGGCACTCAATTTCCTGCACATTTTCGTCTCCAAGGAGATTCTCCAACAATTCATCAGTTAAAACTGTACCTACCATTTTATCATCCAATTCGTCTTCATCACTTTCCAGCTCATCCAGCTCTCGATGTCGCTAGGAATATCAGATAGTAAATTGAAGATTTCTTCATCCAAAATTTTGGATTCTAGTTCTAGTTTCTAAGATTACCTCATACATACAGACTTATAAACATTACTTCTAGATAATATTAAAATAGATTTTTATGCACTTCTCCGAGCTGAATTTATAAAGCTTTGATGGCATTGCGTGATGTCTGTAAGTGCGGGATCTTGTATTAAGCCGAAAACTCGCCCGAGCTGAGCTCCTCTTAGGGGAAAGCAATACCCAAGTCACTGTCTTATTTGTACTTTGCAAATAAGAAAGCAATATTCTTTCTGATACCTCTTGTCTTACAAGGTCGGTAGTTTGAGTACGATCCAAATCATTTTTCTCGTAAAACTCATTAGGGATTAAGAAAACCCTTACAGTGCATATAACAAAGAGCATCCAGAAGAATTATGTGAAGAAGTGAATTATTATGTAGAGGTTTTTAAGATGTGTTTGCATTCGGTTAAGATTCGTAGTATTTTATTCGCCTTTAGCAATGGTAGTATTTAATAAAATTTGTCAAAATTAGCTTCACCTTTTTTTTTCGCTCAAGTGGAAACAACTTTTTATTTTTTCAATACGTGATCGTAGCATAGCATCAGTTATAAAATTCAATTTCAACTGTTTGGACCAAATCATTCTTATCTGAGGTATTTTAATATTACTCATAAACAAGAGTACATCGCTCTAATGTCGCATTTTAATTTAACATCCGTGGAAATACGTCTTCATCAAAAACTAAGCGACATACTCCAAGCGCATTTTTTTCTCACCTCGGTCATCAGCCTCAACCAACATGTCCCTTCTTCTCCACTTTAGCGTTGATGCTTCTTTTTCTCAAAACTTACCTCAGCTGTCACAGTTGTCAACCAACTCTGATTCAACCTTCTCGCCTATAACAGAATTGTTTCCATTGCTTCTTCCAAAAACTCTGGGTTCCCTTCATCCTGCTCAGCTTCATCTTCATCGGATGACTGTTCTCAATGAAAGTTTGCTATAGCTTCGATTTTCAGTCAGATCTTTCCTCTGTTAATGATTTAAGTCCATTTCATAAGCAAGTTGCTTATAAGCCGTCGGCTTATGATAACAATGAGATTAAGGATAAAGTGGCACGAAGCGAGCTTTATGATTTCTAGACAAGGAAAGAACTCAACATATTAGCAAATGGTTAATTAAGCCATGATTTTTGGCCATCGGACTAAAAAATTCGATGGCGCATGGGACTATATTCGAATGCGATGGATGATAATGGCTAGAAAGAAACCAAAGCTTCATTCGGTCAAAAGAAATATCACATGTTTCGGAACCACAAAGTCAAAATAAGGATCGGAGGAATAAAAAAACCGACCAAGTGGCGAGTTGAATTCGTGCACCAAGGCTTTCGTTTACCCATCACGACAATCGATTCATAGTTATGTTTTTTTTTTTTAAAGATAAAGGTCTCTTTATAATTTCAGTAATCCTTTATTTTATTTTAACACCACATCATTTATTTTATAATATAACTGAAATACCTACACTAGCCTTGCAAAGCAACAAGCTAGCTGTCTGATAAAATGTTTGACAATATAATATGAAAAGCTTTTTGAAAAATTTTGTTCCCTCCCCATGCGGTTAGAACATTTATGTTGTATAATCTCAATTTAAATTTAGGTTTTGATTCCCTTGCGAGTAGCTGCGAGTTTCAAAATATTCGGTATAAACGGTTGCACCTTTGCGTTTTTGCGTTGACTTAGAAATTTGTTTTATTTTCACTGCTTAAAGGCAATTAGACCTAAACGACTGAATCTTTTGATTGCGTTGGCTTAGAAGTTTCACGCAGCTCTAAGGGACAGTAGACCTTAGGGTTCCATTTTTTCCTTTCGAGATATGAAGTCCTAAAATTAATTTTTCGTCAGGATTTGTGTCCCATGTGTCTAAAGAAATGATTGAATTATGTCATAGATTAGCAAACGTTTGCTTTTATGCAATTACCACAAATCAAATAATGCAAACGTTTGTCCTTTTGTCTAACAAACTCATCATAGCAAGTTCAGCTTTACTGGGTAGAAATATTCTGATAAAATTTATCAATTTTTCCTTGTCAGTATCAATAGGACAACATTTAGTCAGTTTCCAATTGAAGGCGGTGCATATATAAAGTGTGGGGCATGCACAAGGAGGATCGGAGGAATGCGAGTTCTCATGTAGATGTTAGCCTCAAGGGTATGATTCAACTATCAGATGAGAATCAAATAAAGGGTGATTTTTTAGCTATTATCTTTTTGGCAACACTGGTTTAAACAGCTGACGCACGTTTCGTGTTTTGTTTCACTTTCAAACATCTTCAGTTTAGGCTATAATTTAACCATGAATCGTCTTACAAACGAACAACGCTTGCAAATTATTGAATTTTATTATCAAAATGCGTGCTCTGTTAAGAAAGTTCATCGCGCGCTTCTTCCATTTTATGGTCAGTTTAATCGATCCACTGAAGCGGCTATTCGGGCTATTGAAACTAAATTTACATTGATTGACATAAAGCCCCCAACACGCTTACGTAGAGTGCGAACTAAGAAAATATCGCAGCTGTATCGGCCAGTGTTAACGATGACCATCAATTATCGATTTGTCGCCGCTCGCAGCAATTGGGCCTCTGTTACTCAACAACGTGGAAAATTTTGCAGAAGGATTTAGGTGTGATGCCTTTCAAAATACAGTTGGTGCAAGAACTGAAATCGAACGACCTACCGCAACGTAAAATTTTTGGTGAATGGGCTCTTGGAAAGTTGGCCGAAGATCCACTTTTTTACCAAAAAATTGTGTTCAGCGACGCAGCTCATTTTTGGCTCATTGGGTTACGAACCCATAAGCAGAATTGTCGATTTTGGAGTGAATATCAGCCAGAAGCATTGCAAGAGCTACCAATGCATCCAGAAAAAGTCACAGTTTGGTGCGGTTTATGGGCTGGTTGAATCATTGGACCGTACTTCTTCAAAGATGACGCGAATGGTAACGTAACTGTGAATGGTGAGAGCTACCGTGAGATGATATCCAACTTTTTTTTGCCCAAAATGCAAGAGCTTGACTTGCATGACATGTGGTTTCAACAAAACGGTGCCACAACAATGGACTTATTGAGAGGCGAGTTCGGTGAACATTTTATTTCACGTTCGGGACCGGTCAATCGGCCGCCTAGATCGTGCGATTTAACGCCTTTAGACTATTTTTTGTGGGGCTATGTTAAAGCTCAAATCTATACAGACAAGCCCGCTTCAATTGACGCATTGGAAGACAACATTGAAGCATTAATTCGTGAGATAACGGCCGAAATGTTGGAAAGAGTATGCCAAAATTCGACTAAGCGGATGGACCATTTGAGGCGCAGTCAAGGTCAACATTTGCATGAAATAATCTTCAAACATTAAATAATATGGACCGTACTATCGATTCAAATAAAGATTTCATGCATTTTTCTGAATTTTATGTGCTGTTTTTTTTTGAAAAAACTTTCCTATAGCTTTTAAAAAATCACCCTTTATTTAAAAAAAAATCATCCAAATAAGATGTAGAACTGTGCCAGAATATTATAAATTTAACTAAATTTTCTTACATAAAAGGCAAGCAAAAAAAAAATGTTTGCCAGACAGGTATCCTGATCAGAGGAAGCATACTGCAAGGCGGTGGTAAGGCTTTTAGCGAAAATTTTGGCAGAAACTGCACATAGTTTTAATTGCCATAGGATAGTTGAAATAGTCGTTATCTCCTGTACCTGATATGAATAAGTGTGGCAAAAGAACAAACCTATTCCGATTGAAAACTTAAATCTAATTCACATCACCTTTGAAATACCAGAAATTTTATAAAAAAAAATGTAAAGTCTTCTAATAGCTCATTGGCCTTCGCTTCGTTGGGTGCAAATATTGCGCCACCCCTTGTATATGGGACTCTCTGTTTCAGAGCTATCGAAAATATTCCTCATCGTACTGGAACTATATATCCCAATATTGGTGAATAAGGATTTTTCGTACAGTTGCATATTCTCGATTCTGCTGCAGTTGCCGATCAAAGAATGTGTTTGAATGAAAAAAATAGTTGCGATGCTTAACTGATGCCAGAATTAAGCTTTTTCATGACCACAATGCGTGTGAGGTGCACAATGCATGGAAAAGAAGCACCGAACATTGCTATGAAAATTTTACAAGATGGGAATTCTGATCTAAGACCCTATAATATACCAAAAGTTACCGTAAAAACTCTTTTACAAAACGCTGATGATGAGTCAGCACTTAAAAGAGACTCATTGGTTCACTGCTGATCTGATCCAACTAACTCAAGTCAAAGAAAAACCGAAAAGATAAATATTCTTGACCCAAATTTAGAACAAATAGTTTATCCACAATTTTTCCCTACGGCGATCAAAATTGCAGTATAAATATTATTTAGGAATTAAATTTGCATAAGCTATGAAAATCAATTAGTCAAAAGGACAATCATTTGATAAGCTCGGTATTTGATTACCAAAACTAGTATTTAGACATTGGCACATCTACGTTGCAGTGTTCAGAGTTCTTTGCGCAAGTGGCTTGCATATTAAAACCATACAGGGTCCACACATAAAGGAAAAATAATTTCAGGTTCGGACAAAATATTATCAAAATTTTTTGTATTCAAAGAAAAGAAAATAAAAGACATCACTCGGAAGGGAGTCCATGTCCCTTTCCCTGGATGTTTATAATTTTACACCTTCAGGGGACACTTCCGTCGTTAATTTATCAGTTTTTAAGTAAAAAAGGTTTAAGGCATAAACCATTATAAATGCAATACATAATTTATTTAACGTCGCACGACAGGCTTTTCAATAATTAACATACTACTCTGTGTCCAAAAAATAAGGTGACATTGTATTTATTTTGAAAATTCTTTATTTATTCTTCCAAATCAATTTCATCCCCTTCAAAGTAATCCCCTCCCGATGCAATGCACTTATGCCAACGGATTTTCCAATCTTTGAAACACTGGTTGTAGTCTCTTTCCGGGATGGCCTTCAGTTCCGTCTTCGCTGCGGCTTGAATCTCCTCTATCGTATCAAAATGGTGTCCCCGGAGCGGTCTTTTGAGCTTGTTGAACAGCCAGAAGTCGCACGGCGCCAGATCAGGTGAATACGGTGGTTGCGGAATGATATGGGTTGAGTTTTTGGCGAAATGATCACGAATTACGAGTGCGGTATGGGATGGTGCATTATCGTGGTGTAAAAACCAAGAATTGTCTTTCCACAATTCCGGCCTTTTTAGGCGGATAGCGTTACGCAAACGACGCATAACGTTCAAATAATATTCCTTGTTGTCTGTTTGGCCGGTTGGAAGGAATTCATAAAGCACAACACCACGATAATCGAAGAAAACAGTCAACATGACCTTGATTTTTGAGCGACTTTGGCGCGGTTTTTTTGGTCTCGGCTCTCCTTTGGCACGATATTCGCTCGATTGATCGGTTGTTTCGGGGTCGTAAGCATAGATCCAAGTCTCATCGCCAGTTATATAGCGTTTCATGACATCCTGGTAGTCGGAAAGCATTGTTTCACACACTTCAACGCGACACCTTTTTTTTTCCAAAAAATTCAATGTTTTCGGTACCAGTCGAGATTTGACGCGCTTGAGGCCCAAAGCATCCTTCAAAATGGTATTGACTGAGCCTTTCGATAAGCCAACTTCATCAGCAAGTTCTCTAATCGTTAATCGATGGTTTTTCAACACCAAATCTTTGATTTGTTGGACGTGAGCTTCATCGGTTGAGGTTGATGGTCGCCCAGAACGCTCTTCGTCTTCGACACGTTCACGGCCGGCTTGGAAATCACTATACCACTTGTAAACATTTTTTTTAGACACAGCCTCATCATCAAAGGCTTTCTGCACCATCCTCAACGTATCCGCAGCAGAAAATTGATTCTGCAAACAAAATTTAATGCAAATTCTTTGCTCAATAAATTTCGACATCGCAAAAAACGAAAAACTCACTTTTAGCAGCTCACAAAACGACGCGTATCTCAAACACTATGAATAAATTTTGACATGAAATTTCACATAGATGTCACTGACAGTACTACCAACCTAAAAAGATAGAAAAATTTCCAAATCCTTCGACGCGCGCAGTTTAAATTCATGTCACCTTATTTTTTGGACACAGTAGTATATGTCAATCAAGTTGCCGAGGCGATTTAGAAACGAGCAAGGCAAGTAAGCAATAGTAAGATACACTGTAACTTAGATGAAAGGAAGACCGGATTGTGTGGGAGACTGAAAAGGATCCGTTTGACAATTTCACTTACATTTAGTTTTGCGTCAGATTGACAGGTTTTTGTTTTGAATCCGCGGAACCCTATTAAGCTTTCATTTTAAGGTCTAAAAGTGCATATATGATTTTGATATTTTTTTTTTCAAAAGGTTCTGTTCAATGTGAACGATTATCTCTGCCTGATAATCTGCGAGTTCTGTACGCTAATGATAAAGGTTTGGTATCTGACAAGCAAGATTACTACCCCGTGGGTGTTTACGCAGAAATCACTTGCTTACTAACTTCAACAGACTACTTCCTGACATGCATGGATGATGGTAAGTTTTATCAATCACGTCCTCGGATTCAATTTTAATCATTTTATTGACAGGACATTGGGATGGTCAAATTCCTGCCTGCGTACTCCTTCAGCAAAGTGTATCAACAACCTGGCTGCCGGAAACAACAACTTCTGCGTCCACGTCTACAGACAAATCGACTTCAACGACTGAAATTACAAAGCGCTTAACCTTTGAATGGTCCATTCCACATCCCTGGTCACCCTATGAATTTGTGCCCCGCAATAGCTTCAAAGAAACCACCGCAGTTGAACAAACAACTCAAACTTCGACTTCGCATGTGTTAAGTCCTGACGGAAACTCGACAACATATTCTCAGAGCACAGAACTAGCTGAGACTACTTTAGTTGATGAGGCTTCAAATCCCATCACGATGACCACTCCAATAGGGCGACAAACGCAAACATATTCCTTTCCCTATCCCAATAAGGATTTTTGGCCACTTCTCTACGAGTTTCTGTTGAAAGGCTGCTTAGATGAGGTTTCCACTGAAGTAGCACTCTGTGCAGGTGCTACCAAACCTATTTCCTTGTCAAATCTGCATGCATCCGATGAGAATAATTTTGAAAAGTTCTCCAGTATTGACGTCAAGCTTTTGAGCCTAATCGATCAGCATTTCGCTTTTATCATGGACCACTCGGCGGGTGTACCATTTGAAGATTTCTTCGACATGATCGTGTATGGAAGTGATTTTGCGAGTGCGCAAAGAATGAGTCCAGACTTGGAGAACGCCTTGAGGTTTACACTTTGCATAATCATCGATGCCATAGCCTGGGAGAATAAGTTTGACCAAACCGAGCCTGCCGAAGATCCAACTGCCATGGAGAACCGAAGTGAAGTTTTAAAGAAGCTAGTACGCCAGCTGATTGGACCAGTCTATAAAGATTTCGTAACGCGTGCTCAGTCTTTGACGACAGAGTCGGCGAGCGTTATGAGAACTAAAAGAAGCACGGTTGGGAAAGATCGATCGGATAAGGATTATTCCGATGAAGTTGATTTGGATGACAATTGGAGTGTTGGAGGCGGATTCGAAAAGCCCAGCGGCTGTGATTGGGGTGGTTTACCAGAACCTCCGCTAGATGGCATAATTGAGCAATTCTGGGAAGCGGAGATCGTGGTAATCGATACTGAGGTTCAGTACGGATGCGGGTTGAATTATGAACCCGAAGGGAAGACCTGGATATCTACGTGTTTAGGCAATGGTCAGTGGACTGACGTTGACTACAGTTGCAAGCGTGAGTCCACATTTTCGATCGGTTTTTCGTTTCTCATATGAATTTTTTTTCTTACACAGTTTCCTGGTGTGATGCGCCACCTACATTGCCAAAAATGATTGTTGATTCTAAGGCAGATCGCTACCGCATAGGAGATGTAATTCATCTCGCTTGCGATCAAGGATTTGTCTTGTCATCCAATGATACTGCCAACATCGAATGTCAGTCCAACGGAATGTGGTCCAGAGTGTTGGTTTGGTGCAAAAGTAAGTAGCCATCTTATATTCAAGACTTTTTTATATTCTTTTTTACTAGGAATTTCATGTGATCGTCCGATCTTGCCGGAAGGTGCTGAAATAATAAAAGGAAGCTTTTACCTGTTTCAAGACGTAGTGTCAATAAAATGTGGAGATGGTAGAATTTTCGAAATATCATGTACAAGCAATGCCAATTGGTCATTGGACCCACAGAAAATTTGTTGACAAGAAGTAAAATAAAAGTTTAAACTTGAAAGAGTATTTTATTTGCTAGCCAGACTCGTTAGGCCTTTATGTCATTTTGGATTAAAATTGTTTACATTTATGTATATTTGATGGTCAGATTTAAACATTAACGGCATTCTGAACAGCAGCTTTGTCATCGACCGTAATCTTTGTAGCACTGGAACTTGGTTGATTCGAACTGAGTAATTGCTTTGTCGACGAACTGGATGAGTAACTGTCACTGGAACTACGCGTAGACGCTGAGTTTCCTCCCATTGGACTATCGAGCATATCTAAAAAAAAAAAGAATGTTAAAAATCGGTATAAATTATTTGAAAAACAGCTTTATCGATGGTAGGTAGTACCGACCAAGTTGACAGAGAAAGTTTTCGATTCCAAGTTCGGTTAAGGATTCAAGTATCGCTACGGTATAAACATTATTGAAAGCCCCTTCTATGTCTAAGAAGGTAGCTAGTGTGTACACTTTATATTCAAGCGATTTCTAAATTGTACGCACTACTTTATGGAGAGCCGATTCTGTGAATCTCCCTTTCAGGTATGCGTGTTGAGATTTGGATAGGGATGTATCTACTAATCTACTATTGAGACCCGTGTGTGATTGTCCAGGAATCGTTCGAAAACCTTCAAAATGAATGAAGTCAGACTAATTGGCCTGATACAGCTTCTATAGATCGGAAGAAGCCAGGGAATTGCTAAATCTTGCAATTTTAGCAGCATAATGGGTAGTATGCCGTCCAGGCATGGGGATTTATAAGGAGCGAAGCTTTTAATGGCCCATGAAATTTCTTTATAAGTAATGAGGGATGTTATATTTTCCCAAGAACCCGGTTGAGGACAAACTGAGTCGGTCTCAGTTGTCTCGACATCCGGTGTAGTGGGTATTCATTAGGAGTTCTAAAGATTCTGAAGCTGATCCTGTCCATACTCCGTCTGATTTCTTCAGGAAACACGGATTGGAGTGTTCTTTTGACAGGATTTTACTTAGCCTGGCAGAATCTTCTAGGGTTTCTTTTTACGCCTGCAGTAGAACCTTTGGCAAAAAATGGGGTCTCCAATCAAAGCTGATCCTATGGATGTATACGGCGGTGGTTCGCCCGATACTAACATACGGATCACTAGTATGGTGGCCGGCCCTCATGAAAAAATTCAATGTCATCAAACTAAACAAGGTACAGAGAACTGCATGCATAGGCACCACAGGCGCTCTACGATCGACTCCGTCGGATGCTCTGACGGTAATGCTGCATCTCCTACCTTTGGACCTACACATTAAAAACACTACTGCTCACAGCGCCATTAGGCTCAGAGAGTCTGGATGCTGGACGTCAAAACCCTATGATCATAGCGCTATACTCGATCTTATACCAAGGGATCTGGTATCTTCACCTACGGACTATACGGTCCCTAGAATTTATACATCAAATAACTTTGACACTCTAATCCCAGAAAGAGCGGAATGGAATAGTGGTCAGATATGTAAGGACTTTAACTGGACAATCTACACTGACGGCTCTAAGATGGGCGGCGGAGTCGGTGCGGATGTGTTCTCAGGATCTCTGAACATCTGTAAAGCCTATTGACTGCCCGACAATTCCAGTGTTTTCCAAGCCGAACTATTTGCAATCCGGGAAGCATGTCGTCAAATCAAATTACATCCAAACATCCTGCCAAGCCAGAAGGTTGCCATATGCATTGATAGTCAAGCAGCCATCAAAGCTATTGCCTCCTTTACTTCACATTCAAAATTAGTTCAGGAATGCCGAGATGAAATAGCGTCGTTAGAAGGTCGGCTCATTTCCCTTATATGGGTTCCCGGCCACAGTGCCATCCCAGGCAATGAGAAGGCCGATGAACTTGCTAGAAAGGGATCTGCCCTTCAGCGCTCGCTTGCAGGTGAGGTTTTCATCTCACTACAAGCAGTTAAGACTAATATATCCTCATACTTCCTTGAAGTAGCAAATCTAAGATGGGTCAGACTTACGAACTGTGCAACATCAAGGAAAATATGGCCGGAATACAAACAATCAAAAACAAAAGATCTCCTTCGACGAGCCCGTCATGATATTGCTAGATTAGTGGCGGTCTGCACAGGACACTGGCCGATTGGAGATCATGCCATTAAGCTAGGTATCTCATACAACTCACATTATTGCAGCTGCAAAAACACAGCCAAGAGGGAGACCGTAACACACTTCTTTTGCGACTGTCCGGCTCTTGCTAGAGCCAGACAACGGCCGCTTGGTAGACCCTTCTTCAACTCAATTAATGAGATTTCTGCTAAGGATATTAAGGAACTAATGTCCTTCTTAAATACCTCGGGCTGGATTTAGAGATATCTCAAATACACCAAAATAACATCATAAATAAGGTAACAGAGCTGTGGTATTAAAACGGAACTTAGCGCTAATTAGGTTCTCACTGAACCACCACTTTTACCTACCTACCTACCTACCGACCAAGTTAATTGTATTTTCTCAGGACAGCCACTGTCATGCAAGAAACTCACAGCAAGTTTCCAATCTACAGGAGTTGTGTAAGGACGAGACAAGCAACGAAAAGTTACACACATCAGGTCCAAATATTGAAAATTAATATATTGTATACGGATGGTTGAAAAACACTGCAATCAGGAATCAAGAAGGTTCTACATTCATTCAAAGACTCATCCACAGAGGCTTTCGCTGTACTTGAGACGTCTAAGAGCAGCTCCCAAGCTGTAAGTAAATGGACGATCTGTTCTGACTGTCTGTCAGTATTGCAAGGATTTGTCAATTCTTAGAAGGACATAATGACTAAAGGCAGAATAACTAAATCCAGGCAAGGTCATCTGGACCTAGGCCATGTGGGAATCGCAATAATGAGATCGAAGATGCAGCTGCAGTCGAAGAGGAACATAAACCACAAATGCCTCAACCAACAGCTGCTTAAATATGGACATTACAAACGCGGCCATAAAACCTGAACCATCAACCCTACTAAAGTTCGCACATATCCCCAAATCAAAAAAGGAAACTACACTAATCTGCTCCACCTGCTTCTACACTGCATGCTGATCCAAGAAATGGAAAACCTCTGTGCAATATCGAGCAATACCGTGAAAAAAAAGTTGAACCTATTCAGATGAGCGGCAGTCTCTGCTGCTAGTTGCTCTTTGTAAATAAGTGACAACATATTTTAAGTACTTCTTTATGTTTATTAAATTTTAATAAATAAATATAAAACTTATGAGTTCCATAAGGATTCTGGACTACCCACATCTCAAAATAATCTGAGGTCACAACGGTTCAACAAACTACCAAACAAAATGATCAAAAGTTTCCATCGACAAAAGTTATTCTTCAAGCATTCTAGATGTTCGGACGTTCCGAGGATTCAACATGGGCTACTGGTGTAAAGTACTTCCTGTTTCTTCAAAGCAAATGAAGTGTCCCGGTCAGTTGCCCACACCAATTTATCTTCAAAAGTATTTAAGGATGTCAGTGTAAAGAGAAAGATCCTCTTTACTATCCCTGCTATAGAGGCCTTAATGTTCTAACGTCGCACAGTGGTTTACCCCATAGGCCAAAAGGTAAAATGCAAAAGTTCAAAGAACCCATATTTTTTGTTGCAAATGATATCTCTGATAACAGTTCAAGTTAATAACAAACTAATTACTCATCTGAGAGTAGCTAATCATAGCATGATCAGTCGATAAAGATTAATGTTTTGTTGCATTCGTTGGCGATTTTTAGTGCGGATTTATTTCACTGCGATTAAAGAATTTTTTTTTTTTTTTTGAGACCTAGTCTGTATAATTGTAGTTATGGATATTGAAGAACAATGTATGTAGATGATTGTAAACTTACTCATCCTCCTACTGGATGTGCATAATAATATTAAAATCGGTAATAAAGTTAGTACCACAATTGGGGTTTTTTTTTTCTTAAGTGCAATTTTGATAGGACATACGTTTTGAGGGGAGAGTGCGATAACTTGGGCGCCAAAAATTGATAACGGTATTTTGTAGAGGGATCAAAAACAAGCATTTTTTACTATGGGAGGGGTAGGGTCTATCTCGCACTGTTTAGGAGGTAAGGGCAATTAAAAAAAAATGACTTAAAATGAAAAAAAATAAAAACAACAACAACGGCAACACTCATAATAAAGTACTATACCGGCTTTGTAAGCCAGAAACATGTTCTTTAATCCGGGGTTTAAATCAAATAGTAAACTTTAATAGTTTTTGAAAAATTCGCATGCAAACTCAAAATTTTGATAAATAAATTTAAAAGAACAAGTTTAGATCCATTTTTTTTCAAATTTGTGAAATGAAGTGCTAAATTTGCTTTTTGCAGTCAATACTTGTATTAATTCTGAATAGAAAATAAAAAACCGAATGGTTTTATGTCTTTTAGTTTTTGAGAAAATTGAGATCTCCTAAAACTATTTTTTTTTTTTTGGTTAGGTTCATCTTTGTTAGTCAAGTTTAGCGAATCGTTTAGCGTTATCCAGAATGCACCACGAGGAGGTCAGAGGAGAACCAGACCACTTTCTTCTTAACAAGCGATGCTCCTTTCGTTGGTCGATACCAAATCCCCGAACGAACAAAATACCGAAAAGTTATTTAGTTTAGGATGGATAAGATGATGCTTAGTCTACATTGCTTATTCAAAAAAAAAAATAACACTCGATTCGCACTAAGGTTGAACACAGAATTAGCTTTACCACATGTGCATGAAAAAACCAACGGTACAAAATTCAAAGTTTGATCGGTGATATTTTTGCATCATTATTAAGAGCATTCCATATTACGTAAGTACATACAAATTAGATGATGAGTATTCATGACATAGGCGCCTGCCAGGCAAAAAGCAGGTACACTGAGCGGAGCGACGAAGTCGCGTGAACGTGGACTGACTACGGAAAGAAAGTTGAATTCCTTTAACTCGCGAAGCGGGCCATCCATGTACTGTTGATATAAAAAAAAAACTATTGATAAAGACGCATGCCGGACATTTAATCGATTATTCTTTCGGTTACCACTTAAATGTCACAAAACAAAAATAGTAATTTTCAATTTTCTCAAAAACTAGAAGACATAAAACCATTCGGTTTTTTGTGTTCTATTCATAATTAATGCAAGCATTGACTACAAGAAGCAAATTTAGCACTTCATTTCACAATTTTGAAAAAAATTGGTCTAAACTTGTTTTTTTAAATTTTTTATCAAGATTTTGAGTTTGCATGCGAATTTTTCAAAAATTATTTAAGTTTACTATTCAATTTAAGCCCAGGATTAAAGAACATGTTTCTGGCTTTCAAAGCCGGTATAGTACTTTATTGTAAGTGTTGCCGTTGTTGTTGTCTTTATTTTTTTTTTATTGCCCCTACCTCCTAAACAGTGCGAGATAGACCCCCCTCTCCCATAGTAAAAAAATGCTTGTTTTTGACCCCTCTAAAAAAAACCGTTATCAATTTTTGGCGCCCAAGTTATCGTACTCGTGCCCCGTATTTAAACGCATGAACGTTTTAAGCGAAATAAGAACTCGGAAGAGAGATTTTCGAAGCCGCGTGGCTTAGTCTATTTACTGACTTTCTTTCCAGACTAGGAGGATCTTAGCCTAAGTTAAAGCTGCGTTTTTTTCTTCACGGTGCCGTGCGTATTGTTTAGGGCTGGTAACACCAAGCTTTCTTGCACCTTGAATTCTTGAATGTTTAATATTTGAATCGGAAGTTTGGTCTTCCCTGTTTTCTGGGATTCGAAAATACTTTAAGCTGGAGAATTTGTGTACAATCGCTCAATGTGGCCACAGATATTGGACGTTTCCACAACTTGGTACAGGACGTTAAGCTTGCAACCGTTCTCGTTTATCCGCTAAATTTAGTTTTTTCGAAGGTTCTGCTATGCTATCATTCTAATCTTTTAACATTTAGCTCAAAAAAGAGGAACTCGAAGGATGAGGGTTTTCTAAAGCACTCAAAGTTTTGTTTCTAGTCCATGGTGAAACCGATGTAGCGTCGAAAGCTTTAGATGGGTCCACGTCGGATCTCCACCAAAGTGTCATTTATGGAGTTGATATCTGACTCGAGATACATAAACCGAATGTTTTAGCTTTGGATTGTAATGTTTTGTGTTGGCTGGTTCAATGTCGTCAGCGTATTTCAAAAGTTGAACAAACCTGTAAAAGATAGTGTCCCTCACCTGGGCACATGCCTATGCAGTTTATAGTCGAGCATTGTGCGATATAACCAGATTAAGAAGACCGAATTTCGTTATGGCTTTGCGATGAATTTCTTCACCTGCGGCTTTAAAGTCGTTGAACGAGTGGTGAGCCTTTCTTTGAAATTCTTCGCTCCAGAAATTGGCGTAACGTTAGAATTTGGACAATTCCTATACTAGAACTGGTACTAGACGATTTCTGACTTTTGCAAAATCGCTGCAAACGTTCACAAAATACGCTGTAAAGAGTCTTGCCAGCGACGTTTAGCAGGGATATACCTCGATAGCTGCTGCAAGACATAGAAACCTTTTTTTGTAGGTAAGATGCAGAGAGCTCATATTCAATATTCATCGAAATCTAATAGATAATGTGGTTGATGGTTGTTCAAATAAGAAGTGCTTCAATAAGGTTTCTTTTTGTGGCCACAGCAACTTCCTGTACAGTATGGGTGGAGTTGGGTCATTGTAAACACCTTATTGTGTTTACCTCCAAGCCTGATATAGAATTTGTTATCCTTTGAAGACGAAAGAAATACCAAGCAACAATCCTAATGACAACCGAATAATGCAGAGAGCAGTTTAGGTGTCTTCCAATCAACAGTTGACTTTTTGGTTCGAAAACTAGAAGCAGTATTTGTGATTCGAAAAATTTCCTCAGGAGCCCTGAGAGAGAATGGACGTTTGTGACTGATATTTAAGCGAGAGAAGACATCAAAAGAACAGTATTTGCTTAAATGTAGATGCAAAATAATTTTAAACAAGTATTTAAAAGTTTCTTACCTGGCAAGGAGCTGACATTATCCTTGAGCGCACTAATTGGTGCTGATGAAATATTTCCAACCGATGTTGACTTCTGGTGCAGACTTTTTTTCGTTAGATTGTTTTTTAAAGAAATCGATGTTGTTCCGCCCAACTGGGAGTCTTTCTGCAAATGCTTTTCACCATTCTTAGACGGCTTTTGAAGATTTAAAAAAAAAGCAAACAAATAACACAAATGTATCGGATTTTGTTCTCATAATACATTTGATAGTTTTATTTAAATTTCAAAAGTGACAAAAATCAAATTAATGAATTTACAAAAGGATAACTATTAACATGAAGTCTACGTGACTTAAAAAAAAATTATGACTGTTAATAATGCACATTAGAACAGAAAATATAAAATTATATAATTAACTATAAAGCCAAAAATAATTTTTTTTTGTTTTGTTTTCAAATTGTGAAAGAATTTTCATAAAAAGGTGTGTTAATTTAAATTTTTTTCATTAATATTCAAGGAAATATTTAAAAATTGTTTTAAATGTACAGTTAGTTCACTTTTCACCGAAGTTAGTTTAGCACTTGAATATATTGGCTAACATTGGTTGTTTGACGAATTTTCGAACATTAACTCAATCAAAAACCTGCAAACTTTCTCACCCATGAACTGGATACTAGAGTCGTTCAAAAATACAATCATTTTAAAAGCCATTCTTTGAGGAACTTAGTTTCTTGATTGCATTCTGGAGCTTCAAACAAATTTAGTGTAATCAAAATTCATAAATTATTCGTGTCCGACCGAAACATGATTTTCAGCCAAAACCGAAACCGACCTATCGGCTTCGGTCTAAGTTTCGGCCGAAACCGAACCTTTTTTAGACAAGTTGGAATTGATTATGTATTTTAATTGTTATTATATAAATTTAGTTTATTTTTACACATACAAAAAGTTATCTCGTCCGAAGTCACCTGACACGTCACGCAGCCATATAAGCACGAGAAAATAAATAAATTCAAAAATATGGCCCACGGACCAAGAACTCAGGCGAAGTGCTAGTCAAAGAACAAACTTTGTGTTGGTAAGACTCAATGCAATCTCGCCATGCATTAGAGTTGATTTCAATCAGTCCTCAATCCTTGGAGTAGATTTCCCTTCCAACATTACAGACCATATACTCTGAAAAACAAATTTTCCGATAAAAACCGATGGGTCAAAATTGGAACGAAAAGTGGAAGTTTATCTTTTTGAGTAATCATTGTCTAGAACTCTCCATCCATGTTTTACCTCAACCGAA
The DNA here is from genome assembly GCA_963555765.1 of Orthonevra nobilis. Lineage (NCBI taxonomy): Eukaryota > Metazoa > Arthropoda > Insecta > Diptera > Syrphidae > Orthonevra > Orthonevra nobilis. The sequence goes on along the minus strand of OY743225.1, from coordinate 60,890,550 downwards.
AAATCGCAGTTGTAAAGTAACATTTCTGGAAATATTCACTTCGACCAACAGCCAAGCTGCCAAAACGTCATTTAAGCTTGCCAAGGAACGCCGGGTATCCCTTAAGAAGAAAGTGGACTTTTTTAAGGTTCACCTTAACGGAGTTTTAGGAGATAGGGAAATCCACGGAAACTGCAAAGCAGCTGAGCTTGCCTGTGAAGTTACATAGCACCCTCACAGATGCAATAACATTGGCTGCGGTCTAACTAAGCATAATAAGTAAATACATCAACCATCTTGCAACAACACCAGGCAAACCTGGAACCTCCTTAACAAACAGAGAACCAGAAAGCTACTAAATCTCCTAAATGAATGTCCGGTCATAGCAATATCAAGACATAGAAAGCCATGTTCCCATTTCTTCACAGATTTGCCCCAGCTTGCTAAAGCAAACCCAAAAGACCTCGCTCAGTTCATTTGAGAAGCAAACTAGTTCTCTCCACCTACTCCTTCTTCACCGTCCGGGAGGAAAACCTCTCAATACACACTTACTCCGCAATAAAGGTAGATACGTTAATCCACATAAACCTCATGGTATCACAATGGGCCAAATTCCTGTGTACCTTGTGGAAGAATGAGTTTTGGCACCGCCGCAGTTTCGGCCGATTTTTCGCCCAAACCGAAACTGTGGCCGAAACCAATTTTTTGGCCGAATCTCGTCGAAACCGAAACCGAATGTTACGTCGGTCACTATAAATTATAGAAAAGAGTGTTTATATTTTCCTCCATTCAATCGAAAGAAATCATTTAAGAATATCTAAGTTTATTAATACTCAATTGCATTCTTTGCATACATTCAATCTATACAAAGAAGATTAAAAGGCGGAACTGTACGGTAGAGAAATGGGGCAATATGAAAAAAATCCACAAATGCTGCTTTTTACTCAACCATTAGAGGGGAGTCTGTTCTTTGAAGAGACTGAAATGTTATACTATTAGGGTTAATGAAACTCCTGTTTTTGAAACACAGAAGTACTTGAGAAAACCCTACCTCTGCGACATAGGTGGTTCAGTGGTAAAGAGAAATTTGGCTTGAATTCACAGTCTTGGCCAAATGTATTGGGCACCCTTCTCTTTTTGTCTTTGATGACAAATCACTTCTAGGAAGTAATGAGTTTGAATTAAATGATTTACGGCGTCTTAATATGAAGTTTTAAACGACTTTTTATTTTTTTAAAAATATCATCATTTCTCGAAATCGACAGACGCGTGTCCAAGTTGATTTCTTCTATTCATAATAGTGAAGTTTGTCAGCTTTTCTTTTAAAATTCCAAAAACACAGTTCTTATTATATTATTCACAGTTCAAGTTATACCGTGCAAAATGCAATTAAGCGGTACTGCGAGACTGGTTCAAACGAAAACCGTGAAAAATCGAGGAGGATAAAAGGTTACCACGTATTAGGAGGATCGATTTTAAAAACGATCATTGCTCAAAAATCGCAAGAAAACGTCATCTGAGCTTGCTTCGGAGTTACTGTTAGAAGAAGACTTAGCAAAGCAAAGCAAGGAGAAAAATGAACGAAAATGGCTGTTAAGAGTGGACGAAAAAAAAAAAACATGTGTATTTCACTGAAGAAGATTTGTCCAATATACTCATACTGTGGTCAGATGAATCTTGTTGGAAAATATACTTCAACTTTCGTTTTCCGACATTTTTGGAGACACAAACAAGCAAAAGATCAAATTTCAGTAAGACAATGCACCCTGCCACAAATCAGCCCTAACTATGAGGTGGCTGAATATAGGATTCAGGATCACTCAATTTCATAAGAAACACTCAAGTATGTGTTGAAGCAAGAGTGAAGTGAAATTTCTTGTGAAGAGTGTCGCAAGGTAGTAATCTCTATGCCCAAAAGAGTCGTTGCAGTCATAAAGGCCAAAGGCGGTTCAATAAAATATCAATAATCATCAATAAAAATATTTATTTATCATATCTCTTTCATTTCATTTCATTAAACTTTTCGTTTTTTGAAGATAAAGCAAAGAGTTCATTATTCAATGGTGATAACTTTTTCGTTTATTCTGGTGTCTATTCCTTAGAAGCGGTTCTCATGGTGTGTCGAGCACAACCGGACCCCTGTAGCGTATTTCAGGGGAATAGATTTTGCTTCATCTCATAATATTGTTTATAGTGGAAATACATTGGTCGAAAAAAAGCTTCTAACTATTCTAAAAAGTACAATTCAATCTAAACTTATCTCGAAATTTATTCAATTCCGCTTCAGACCATCGGGTCGGGTATGGGCAGTAGTCAAATAAAAACTGCAGAGGCGGAGCTACGCTTGTGGGGCGAACAGAGTAGTTGAGCGCTTATATCTCAAAACTCTAAAGCTCAGTGAAAGTTACAAAGACAATGTGGCCAGCGACAAAAAATATGGAGAAAATTGGGAAAAGCTCAAAATAAAAATGGCAAAAAAAAACTCGCTTTTTGCATTGACACCATGTGAAACTTGCTATAATAACTGAGTACAATTGTACTTGACTAACAAGTACTTTTACTAGGACCTCGTTTTTTTTATTTGAAGTTTGTATCGAGCAAAAGTTAATATTAGGATATGATTGAATTTCACAAACTTCCTTGTCATTATTTTTATCATAGAATCTTTTAATTAATATTTAACCACTTTTGAAGAGATCTGAAGTAAATAAGCAAATAGAAACTGACCACTGTTTAGTGCCATTATCTACGAATTTTTTGTTTTTCAGAAAATTTTGAATTTTAAAATATTGCAATTGACGTCTTCTGTTACAAAAGACAAGAAAAGTATGTTTAAGACAAATTAGTTTCAAAAATGGACGTTATGAAGTATGCCAGAAAAATCTACCGCGATAAAAAAAACACTGAAGATGTGCTTTGTCGTTTGTTGCATGGAACATAAATTAAAAACTAGTCGAGCTTAACATAGAGAAGTTTTGAAGTTGATGGAGCCTCCAAATATAAACATTCAATCGGAGACTGTGTCAAATGATTCCGAAACAGATTTGAAGGAATGAAAACAGTTCGCCCATCACGGAAATCGAGTCTTTAAGAGTTTTCTCGCCTTTGTTTTTATGAAGTTTCGATTTCCTAACCGATTGTTATCAAAATATGGGGCTTTCTACATCTTTTAATAATTTTTAATTTCAAACATATAGCCTTCTTTTTGGCGAAAAATTTAATTGCACATTAAAAAAAAAGTTTGTGATTTAAGTAAAAATTTAATCACTTTCAAAAAAATTTCAATTGGAGAACTGCAAATCAGATTGTTTTCTCTTAGATCCAAAACTTACTGAACGCAGTATGCGTTTAGCCAATGCTTAGGTAAGTCCAAAAAGTTATCTGATAAAGCCTTAAATAATTCATGTGCTGAAAAGTACCAGGATTTATAACTAGGGGTGCCATTCGAAAACGATCATGACTCATTGCGAGGCTCATCTCAAATTTAGTCTTTTCATTTGCAAGCTAAACAGTCTTTTGAGTGACTTGAAAAAATTGGAGTATTGCATCTTGATCAACCATTGCTTTGTTTTAGGGGAAAACTTCCGAACAATCATGGCAATGGTTGCAGAAATGTTAACACACATCTGCTCCTTCAAGAACAAAAGTTTATTGCACTGAAGACGGACTATTTCGACTTTTTGTGACGATGAATGAAACGTCAGTTCATTATCATACGTCAATACGATATGCACCAAAGCCGGCCAAAAGACAAAGACCCTTGCAATTCAACCAAAAAGTGGTGTTTCTTTGCCTTCCGTTAACATTAAGTACACTTTTCACATTTTTTAAGATTCATTTTCAGCTTTCAATAAACTTTGATATTGTTTACCTTTACCTGTTTATTTTTTATTTTTCCTTTTACGACCAAGCCCAAGCTCAATATAATGTGTAAAAATGGTCATTTTTAACTTCAGTGAATGATTTCGACATTAAAAACTTATTCAAGAAAATACAAACGCACCAACGATATAAACAAAGAAATTTCTCGATATTTACAAAATCTGAGACACTGAATTTGTTTGTTTGACCGCTTCACGTGTATCAAATATTTCGAGAAAATAGAATGTTATTAAAAAAAAAAAAAAAAAAATAAGAAAAAATTCAAAACACCACCTTAAAATTCAATTAAATGATTAAAAAATATTTATTGATAATAATATAATAAATGTGCATATTTACAAAAATATAAAAAAGATAAACAAAAAATTAAAACTAAACAGTGTCTTTCGTTCTACATAAAACTACTATTAAAAAAATAATTATGTATATTTATACAATACAAAAATAGTGATAAAATGTCTTGACCCGAAATATACTTATGTAAGGTAAAGCGAAATTATAAAAATTAAAATAATAACAAAACACCTATTTTTACACATAAGACTTTGAAAACAAACAAGATTACAATTATCAGACCCATACTTTATCTGGGCACAGTGGACTTAGTATAGTCGTGTGAGGATCTTCCGGCGTATAATAATCGGAATCTTCAGCGCCAGCCAATATATTCCCATCACCATCACCTGATAGCGCAGGCCGATTCCTTTTCTACAAGCACACATAACATTTTTTTTGTTTTTTTTTTTGGTTTTGTTTAAAAAAAAAGAACTAAATAAAAGTGGAAGGGAGTTGTTTTTTTTTACATATTTTTAATCGGGATCTATACAAATATTTATTTAGCCTTAAAGTTTATTAATTTGTGCTGGTGTCGGAGTTCAAAATAATGAATAAAGGAAAAAAAAAAAAACAAAATAAAACAAATAAATAAATGTTTGTTAGAATTAAATAAATATTAATTGAAAAAAAAGCATAAGTTACTGGGATAATTTTCACAAAACTCATTGATGTGGAAGCCTGAAATGGATTCAGTTGACACGACTTTCCGACAAGTGAAAAATTGGTACGTTGTAGCAGCTAGACATCAAGCAACTGAATGATGATCGAAGAGCTTACACTCTTCAGTTTCTCTAAGAAATCTTCATTAAAACCATGGACTGTACGTTATCATCGGAGAAGTTATGAATCTAAAAAAAAGCTCGTTTAGAGCGATTTGCAAGGAGTAAAGAAGATGGATAGCCACTCAAAGATCTGATGTTTGTCAATACTCTTATCATTGACTCCACAATCAACAATTCTATCCAATCCCATGAAATAGCTTATTCTCAAAGACTGCAAGGTGGACGACCGATGTGAAAAAAAGGAGAACAGTTGTGCATAAGAGTTAAAGAGAAGCCTAAATTAAAATTGTAAAAAGAAAATTCTGGAAAATATTCTCTGAATACCATATTTTGGAAAACACCAACAAGCCGCCAGAATAAGTGAAGCATCCAAGGAACCCCCAGTTTAATTTTTTTTTTTAACATTCAATTGGACTCAAACGGGTCACGAATTGTCCGCCACCGTCATCCCTACAGCAGTGGCACGAAGCAGAATGCGAAACAAATAAAAAAAATTGGGTTGTGTGCTCTGCCCACACCATTATTACCGTTCGGTTAGATAAGTTGAGATCTAATTTCTACTTGAAGAACGTAAGGTCTAATTTGCTTTAACTCTACTAGTTAACGAAAGCTGAATATTCTCATCTTCATACTCATAAGCGCAGCTTTTGCAGATATCACTACTTCATTGAGCATTCGTGTGTCAATTTATTAAGGATGAATGGATGTTCGTTGTTTTGATTGTGTACTTGGAGGCTTCAGAGAGTTGGTTGCTTCCTAGCCCGCCCTTATCCTTTGATTCTTTCGCTTAGATATTCGTAAGTCTCAATATCAAAAGTATTTCACTTCATCACCACTCATATTGGTATGGTTTTTCGATATTTTTCTGCAATGCCTGCCAGAATGGGAATCACATAAAATAGACGCGATAACATATTTGTTGGCGGAAGTTTGGAGTCGAATTGGTTGAAAAGTACTCATTTTCAATCAAGACATTTCTACCACCTCTTTCGTCCGAGCTGAGAAAATGGTGAATAGTTGCAGTTCCCGCTTCGAGAGAATCACGTCAAATTGCAGATTTTTTGCAGATTTTGATATTTCCTCCAAGGCCGATTTCGATATGTTGCTCGTCTTTGCAAGAAATAAACCACTGATCGCAATATCTAAGTCATTAATTTGTGAAACTATATCTAAGTCCTATTGTGTTAAGACAAAAGGACACCTAAAAATAGGAAATGGACTCAACTTAATACTGTTTGGGCAGGAAGTTGACAGACAGGTTCGTTTAACAGTGTTCAACATCGATACAAAAATTTTGAGAATACTTGCAAGTTGTCTTGAGGTCAATAACATTGGAAAACCTCAAGAGGTTGATCGATAGAGTATCAGCCATATTGGTGCAAGTATGATGTGGAAATGAATTGATATTTGTCCGAAAACTTATGAACGGCAGTGTATATTTTTATGCGTTTGTTTGTATCTTAAAGTTGAATACTATGATTGTTAAGTTTCTGAAACGACAAACTTAAAAAAAGATAAGTAAAGATAATATTTCATTGTATTCTGGTTGCTTTTCGAAAATAGAACGCCAAATTTGAAATTCGTCCAACGGATGGAATTTGTGTGAGAGGACCTAGAACTTTCTGTGTCGTGAATTTCCTTAACAATCGATAGAAACAAAATTCGTGCGGTGATAAAGTTTTACGTTTTACGCCACAGCTGGGTGGCGGAGTTGGTAGAACGCCTGCCTTTCAATTGATTCAATTGATAGGTCCCAGGTTCGATTCCTAGAGTAGTGGTCTAGTTTTTCGAATCTGGTCCAGTCACCATTTGCCATCTGGATCAAGTTAATGGCACTATCACTGGATTGGTCGACCAGTAATAGAAGTCTGAATAATGGGTGGCTTTGTTGTTGTGGTTGTTGTATCGGCTTAGTTCCTTATTCGTGTTTTCAAAATAGCTCTGTTTGTGTAGATTGTGTGTAGATGGCTCTGCTGTGAAGGCATAACACTGACAGCGGGGGTGTCTAAGCTAAATCTTCCAAACTTTCAAAGTTGTTGAATGTCGAACAAAATCCTGTGAATTAGGTTAAAGTTAATAGGTCGATATCAAAATCCTCCGTCCCGTTTCGGGCTCCACCCACGGAAGTGAGTTGAAACCAATTACACCGGAGTTTCTCAAACCACTACACATTCTTCTCCTAATTCTTCCGCTCGCTCTGTGCTACACGCATTATAAGAGTCTTAATATCCTCTTGAAGAGCGAGCAAATAATTAAAAAAACAAAAAGACTGTGTTTAAGGAAATTCTGGTCCTGCATTGAGTACAATTCACACTTTAGTAACTGATTTTAAACGTGGAAGACAGAGCTGCGAAGACCCCCACAGGTCTGGTGCGTCGAAATGAAGTCATGAATCCGGACATGATAAAAAACAAAAATCACTACTGATTCTACTGAGCGATCGGCGCTTTAATTTGCGAGAGATCGCAGAGAAGTTAGACATTTTCTCTGGACACGTTTTTAATATTTTACACCAACATTTGGAAATAGAAAAACTTTTCGCGCGATGGGTGCCGCGTTTGTTCAAAAGCAATATCGAGTGCAACAGTCATTGGAGTGTTTGGCGCTCTTTAAGCGAGATCCTAACGAGTTTTTGCGGCGCTATGTTACAGTAGATGAAACCTGGTTATATCAAGATACTCCTTAAACAAAAGAACAATCTAAGCAGTGGACTTAGAGCGGCAAACCTGAGCCGAAGAAAGCAAAAACGGTTTTGTCGGCTGGCAAAGTGATTTCTGTGGATTGTGGAGAGTACTACGCAAGCTTGCTGTAAACATAAAGTGACGAAATCCCAAAGTAACGACAGAAAAAAAGAAGTACTGCATCTGTCGATCGAATGTAAGGTATTGGCACATTATGTGGTGCACGATTTCCATGCTGAACTCTTCGCTATGCCAAAAGCAGCACAGTCTTTACTAGTAATTCGCTCCCACAAGAATAAACAACTTTGTTAAAAGCCAACCAACTTAAAAAAAAACGCTACACAATGACATAGTTAATTCCAAGCTGATAGTCTATATAAGTAGGCACGCCTGATGAATATAGTTTGTTAAGATTTCACCATCTAAGTCGCTATTAAAGGGAATATCAACGGAAAGCGTAGATAAGATCACATACAACTAAGACAAGAAAAAATAGAAAATTACATAGCGGCTCGTTAACACACATTCAAAGAAATCAGAAAAAGTTGTCGGTTTCTTTTTGTCTTTGACCGAAAAAAAACTCCTTCCTTCCATTTTGATCGGTTTCCTGATGGGACATTGCGCTTTTGGCCCATTTGCCTTTAGACATGACATGGCATAATGACTTCTCTAGGATCTGTTAAGTTGAAGAAGAATCCGAAAACATTAAATACCTTGCGTGCGAATGACCTAATCTACAGCTGCGACGTTACCACTTAACGAGGAATAGAACAATGCGAAAATGACACATAAAGACTTCAAGAGGAATATAAGTAGGCAGACATTCTGTTAACACACGTCTTAAGGAACTACAATATTCCTTCCGTACAGTTTATCATAAATCCATTTTAAGGGCACACCAAACATCACTGATAAGTTTTGTGAATTAGAATCCAGGTTAGTTGATGAATCTGATGAAAGTTAGTCTCTTTTTTTTGGTAGCAAACTCAAGGCCAATTTTGTATGAATAAACCAAATATCAAATAAAAATTCAATCGTACTTGATTTTCTTTTAAATGCATAACGTGAGAGGAGGATGAATATTTTTTATTTTGAATCTTCACTAAAAAAATAACTTACCTTGGAACTTGCATCAGACTTTAATTCATCAACATCGGCATCAATATCATCGATGATCTCGTCAGCACCTTCAATACGAAGAGGAATGTTCTGATGTCCACCAACGTTGTTCGACTTAATTGCGGCATCAGATGACAGCAATGGAGAGAGTTTTTCATCATCGCTGTCATCATCGTTATTATCAACGACTGTAGCCGATGCAGCAATAGCTTCAGCGTTTTTGTCTTTCTTTTTCAAACTTTGTCGCTCGTTAACGATGTGCAAACTGTCGCGACTTACTTGACGAGATGCTGCGGTTTTCTCTTTACCCTTTAGACTGCTCGAACGTTCATAAATGGCCGAATTGCGTTTCGAGCTTGGGGGAGATACCTTTTCGCCGGTTTCATTTGTCTCGGCAGTAGCGGGATTATTTTGAGTCGAATTCGATTCTGAATTCAAAACCGACATGCGAAACTGAAAAAAAGAAAATAAAGAATTTAAAATACACGATCAATGAGACCGGGCGGTGGTTGTGTGTTTTTTTTTTACCTCGGGAGCATTGTCGTTGTTGTTCTTTTTGTTTTTTGAGCGACGTTGGCTTCCACTCTTGGGGCTATGCTTGCCACTGCCCTTCTCAACTAGACGATTAAGAGTTTCTGCCGCCTGAACCGCATCTGGTACATCAGTACTGTCACCAGACATAGTACGACCAATGCATTGTGGTGGTCCGTTCAGAGCTTCGATCAATGATACTGATATGAATCCAGCTGGAATGTGTTGCTCACAGTTTGGCTGAATGAGAAGACAAACGAAAATAAAAATTAAAGCTGTGAAAAAAAGACCACCTTACGTCTGGTGAATTTTGCGGTGCTAGTAGTGAGCTGACGCCTTTTTGTACGGCGCGAATTTGTAGGAGGGCGCGAAAAGGTGCCCTACAAATCGGACAGTTGTTCGCTTGGTAACGCAACGAATCGGCGCAAGAATTACATAAGCACAAGTGACGGCATGGCAGAATCAAAGTGTCCCGGGTGTCACTCATGCAAATCACGCACTCACTGCCATTGTCATCGGTTTCGTCGTCCATCGTTGGCTTATTGAGAGCTTTATTCTCGATGCCATAGATTTCTTGCAGCAAATAGCATAGCCCATCTACGAAAATCTTTTGTTTCAATGCCCTCAGAGCGAAGGTGTTGTCGGAATGATGATCAATCACGCAAATGGTTGTATGCGATTGACGACAATCTGTAAAAAGATCAGAATCGATATAAGATGTAGTTTACAGTCAAATGGATTGATTGATTGACTGAATAAAATCGCAGTTCGATTAAAAATTCTTTCGAATGGTATAAATGAACTCGTTCGCACCGAGTGGAGTCAATGAAGAGAGTTGTAACCTATCCTACATATCAATTGAGCTTATTAAATCTACAAATGGTAACCACCAGGAACTGGATGATGTCCATCCACGTCCATACTTGCCCTGTTGGGGTTTGTGCCATTGGCATAGCTTTTTAACCACGACAAGCGTTTCAAGCTGTGAGAGAGCTACCAAACGTTTCTAACCGAAATGATCACGGGCTTAGAACCAAAAGTAGCACAACCGCTGGACCACATGTACTAACACAGTGTAAACTGCTGGTGCTGACCAAAAACTTAAATTTGTCTTAACGCATAACAAGGCAGATACTAATTTATAACAGCTCTCTTACAAGACTGAACGTGTGGAATCTGTGTCCAACGACGAAGTGGCATCGGAATTCATCGTTAGAGTTGACTTTAAACCGATGAGCATTCGCCTGACGGTGTAGCGCATCGAGGCAATATTAGAAATCATCAGCATATGTGCATAATCGAGGATGCATTTTAGACACATCCTGGGCGTAGCATTATCATCATAAAAATCAGAAGAAAGAATCCAAAGAACAGTAGGGGGTGAACAGCGTTTCCATCCCATGACAGTTAACCATTTAGTACCACAGGGATAGATCCATGGTCCACTGCTGTTCTTACTTTTTGAGAACAGTTCAATCCACTTGTTCGCCGATGCCGCACAGATAAAACTAAGCTTTCCCTTGCATTTGTGTGAGCGATGCATTATACTGATATATGAAGACCTTCATTGGTCAACCAAGAATGGGCTGTCACTAAATACTCAGTAGTCTAAAGCACATCTATTTCCCAGCCGAAACATAAATCAATCCTCAGAGTACCGTACAGTAGGATCTTGATTTGGTGCACCTTTCATAGCTCATTAGAATGTGTGAATATGTTACGTTTGTCGGATTTGGGTTTATTCTCTAAGGATTTTGATGTTGTGAATCGTTTCATTATGTCATGCGCCGTTCTAACTAGTGCTGCAATATCGGGAATCGATTTTTCTTCAATATTATCAGAGCCCTCACTTCTAAAGAAGTCTAGCTACTATATAACATTGTCTTATTAAATTGAACCAAAAGAGAAGGAAATGTTATCTGGCCCAAGAGCAGCAAAGATCGATTTGCGGTACAAGCGGAACTGCATCAACGTGATATTCCGAAGAGCACACAGAGGAGCAATTCATAAGACGCCTGGAGGAAATAAAGCCTCGACTGGACATTTTCAAACGAATCAATGCGATCGTTTGCAAATCCAACAAGACATGACAAGAAGTGCTCTCCACGTCAGCAGATAAGGCTGAAGCTTTCGCCGCACAACAAGAAGTTGACGCTGTGATCGGCGAAGTACTCCAAGAAACCAGCACTGTGACAACATTCAGCAGAGAAAATCCCGCAACAAATCCAGCTCCGAACAATGGCGTTTTCAAGAATTCTGAAGAAGTAGACGACCCTTTTTTGAGTGGTAACTCAAAAAAGTCTACAGGCCCAGATCGCAACTTTTTGCTGGAAAAGTTGCCAAATGTAGCTTTACTACTTCTGACGATGATCTTCAACAACTGCTCCCAACTCCTGGAAAATAGCTAAAGTTGTCTCAGTTCCGAAACCCAGAAAAACCACACTTGCTCGAACCTATTGAGAAAATGATAATTGAGCTCGAGCTGCCGTTTAAAGATCTTCAACATCGCTATCGCTTATGTCATGCAGTTAGACTATTAAGGCGTTCGAATCAATTATCAGGCAGAGACAAGAACAGGAAACCCAGTCACCGAAGAACAGGAAGCAGTATCTATATATAAGCAGCATTTCCAGCAGCTGCTTCATCGTAATAAGAGTGATAGGGCATGAGGAGAACCCGCATCCAGTCAATACAGAAACAATTCCTCCTCCTAATTTAAAAGAGGTTGGCCTCAGAGAGCTAAAGAAGTACAAGGCCTCCAGATCTGATGGCCTCCCAGCATAGCGTTTCAAGCATGGTGGCGATACTTTGGTAGGGTGCATGCACCAAATTAACAGCCAAATATGGGTGGATGAAGCCATATCCGATGACATTAGTCATCAGCTCTCTATGCCCCCTCTTCAAGAAAGGCGATCCTTTGTCTTGTAAGAACTATCGGGGCATATCACTGCTTAATGCCGCATATCTGATCCTATCCAACGTACTGTGTGAAGCCTTTATACAACACACTTATCGCTAAGACAAATGTGGCTTCAGGCAAGGCGAAAAGACCAAAGAATTTCAAGTCGAGACTCACAATCTCTTAATCGACTTCATCGTGGCTTTAGTGCAAAAAGCCAAAATACGACGACTACACGCGCATCGACCGAATATACCATGATGCTTCAGCAAAGAAGACAGGCTGCAAGTTCGAGACGACAAGAAAGACGTCTCCGCTAGGACGAGGGCGATAGAGGCTGCCTTTTCTCAGGGAAAGACTCTTGTACTGAAAAACAACTACAAAATATTCTTTGGTTATAACAACTTTTATTTTTGTGACTCTAAGTCACCAAGCAGGACAAAGAAGCATCTTCTATTCGTACAAGAAACAGAATTATATGTAGAAGCTTAGAGCTGATTAGTCGTCATCGTCGCCAAAGGGATTCAAATTATTATCGTATGTTTCGAAAGGATTGGTGCTCTTCTTGGAGTTTCCTTGTGTAGTCTTCACCGTCGCAGTGGTTACCTCGTCCACTTGGAATGGATTCTTCGAGTCGTCATACTTTGGTATCGCTCTCTCTAATTTTTGTTGGCGTTGTACGTCTTCCCTCTCCTGTGCCGTTATCCTACCACTCCATTTATATGTGTTAACATGCTCCACGGGAATCGGTCCGTGGCCTTCCTTATGCTTCGCACTCCAATCGTAATTCTGATTCAAGCGATTTTCGTCTGCCGCCTTCTGTTCGTCCACAATGACAATTTGATTGAGCAGCCCTCGACCAAAGTAACTGGACAGAACATACAACATATCATTAGAATGATTCAACAGCCGGTGGAAGGTTTCATGTTGACCCTGCGACTCCTGCTGCGTGCGCAGCATTTCGGTCAATTGGAAATTATTTTCACTGCAAATACTGCAATCCTTCTCGTTCTCCGAGTACGTATGCACACAATCTTGATGAAAGGAATGCTGGCAAAGGAAGTACACAGCCGGTAGGGTTAGGGGCTGTGTGCAGGCATTGCATATGGTGTTACGGAACTCGATGGGATTCGTGGAGAAATTCTTAAGCAATTCCTGCAGCGACTTCAAATCGGCTTGAAGATTCTCGACGTCCTTCTCCTCCTGATTGATGGCTGTGGTCTCCTTTTGGAACACCTGAGTGTAATAGTCTTTGACGTGCGATATATTTGGTCCCTGCTCCACGGCAAGGCACTGTAGAATCTGCAGAGGCGACTGGAGTTTCTCACTTGTAATCACGTTAAGAATCTGCAAGAGCACATTCATTGGTGCATCGGGATCATGGTGAAGTTCGTTCAGCGCTTGAATCCACAAATGCGGCTGGAACTGGCCCAGGCCCTTGCAACAGCTTAGCAGACTGTTGTAATCCTTGTTTTTCACATAATAGCGAATGGTTAGGTTATAAAGCTGATCCTCCTCGTAAAGGTATAGAATTCCTGGCCAGAAATTTGCCATGCGACACAAAACTAGCACTTGGACCTTGTTGTAGCGCGAGCGATACGACTTCAACGCATCCAGCAGTTGGTGTTCTGTGCACAAGTCTTTCTTCCACTGCCTCAGCATAATCTCGATCAAGGTGTTGTAGACAGTCTCGGAGAAATCTGACGACGATATTGTGAACGAGCTTTCGAGGAACTGTAGCGCTAGCTCCCAATTGTCTTCAAACATCGGCATGAACTCCTCGGGGGATAACTGATCGACACGCTGTAGCTCGCGGACCAACTCGTCAACTGATTTTTTCGTGGGATTTCCTTTGCACAGCTTCTTCAGAAGGTCAACGGGCTTATCAGGGTCATCCTTGATTCTGGTCTTCTGTTCCTCTTTGACGAGTGCCATGTGAAAGTCTGTGGTTGCCGATTGGTTGCGAATGGCCGCATTTATGTCGAACATCACGTCGGCGGAGTCTTCTTGCTCTTTAAAGAGGAACTCGTCCAACTTCTGCGGCAAATCCAACCTTGTGTAGCAGTTCATCAGCAGGGTCGTGTGCAACGGTGTCGCCTGATTCCTTTTGTGCAGAGCGTTTAAATATTCCGCAAGGAAGTTAATGTGGCGCGAGTCCAGAAACTTTTTTATCACATACGATGGCTCCAGGTAACCGATCGTCCTAATATACTTTTCCACAGCGCCGCTGAAGTCGCCCTTGATGTACAAGTGGTCTCCGTACTGCTTGTAGATGCCGGCCAAGCGTTCCTCGTCGAACTGATGCCCCTTGGTTATCCTGATCGCAATGTCGTACAGGTTCTTTTTAAACAACATGTTCAGCTTGCTCTGGATGTCCTTTTCGAGCAGATGGTACACGCGCTTCTCTTTGGTGACGATGAAACAGGCTCCAAACTCGTTCAGAATGGCCACCACCGGGTCAATTGGCGCCTGAAACACTATGAACTTGTTCTGTATATCGATTACTATGAGGACGAAGTCCTTCTGCGAAAGTGCCGAGTTCTTCGTCGATTTCATAATGATAACTAAGTAATTGGGGAACCACTCAATGAAATGCTTCTGGCCATCGAGGGCGTAACATGGTCCGCGTCCGTCAATTGTGTAGCAGTAGACGGCGTCGTCTTTGCCAGCCATGAAGTACGTTTCATTTGCGGCCTTCGTTTGCAACGCACAGCAGCGAGTCGGAACGCTCTTCGAGTCGAGCGTATATTTTGTCTCCTTGTCGTTGTCATGTATCTGGAAAACAAATATCCCCGAATCAGAGCAGACGAACATGTGCGTCTGTTTGCCTTGCTGCTTAAATGAAATCCCACTAATCGGACGTGTTCCGACTGTCAGACTCTTGAAATTCGCCGAGAAGTTGCGGCTTATTGTGCCGCGGAATAGGGACACATCGCCGCGTTCGAAACCGATTGCGATATACAGTTGGCTGCCGGTTCCCTGGGCCACACCCAATGCTGTGGGTTTTTGTATGCTGAGATTTGTCAGTCCCGCCGTGTGTTTTTGCAGCGTGAGCTTTGCTGATCCAATGCAAGGCGCTCCGCTGCGTTTATTCACTTTTGCTAGATCCCACACTTTCACAAGGGGCGGATCCGCTGGGTCGCCGTTTGAAATTGTCACTAGCTGATTGCTTTGCGATGCAATGGCACACAAAATGATTGGGGCGTTATGTGCTTGAAATGAAATCGGGTCCCAGACTCGGTAGAAGATGTGCACCATTCCCAGTGAGTCACAGATTATCTTCTGGCTGGAGTGGGCTGTGCAAGATGTGATTTCTGAGTTGCGAATTGTGTCGGCGACTTTGTCTTTGTCCGCATTTTGTACCAGACTAAAGAAATCAAATTTTTTCCACTCCAGTATCGCCATTTTACGCTCAAGGATCTGCGAATTAAAAAATTGTTTTTTCCTCCTTTTTTTTTCGACAACTGATAATGTTTACCTCAAGTTGATGACGAATTTCTAGAAATGAGTTTTGTAGGGAATGTTCATTATTTGTCCACTGGTCGAGAAATATTTATTTTCCTAATTTGTAAATATTTGCGAATCACTTTGAATTAACTCTCTGAAGAAAAACAATAGAGTACTTTTCCTCTGATGACACTCGATGGAATAAAAAAAAAGTAAATTTGACAGTTTGATGGATTTTCTTACGATTGAGCTGGTGCTGGTGTTGAAAGAAATTGTGGTACACTAGTCGACTGCACTTTATTCATCGGCGCAAATATTGTGAATTTATATAATATAAATCGATGGCTAAGGGAGTATTCGCAGAAATATGGAAAATATGAATTATGTCGCCAATTGGAAAAGTCATCAATATCATCATTGTTATCAAAGCAGTCAACACGTTTCCTACTGAAGCAAACAAACTCGTATACATCGCGACAACAGGTCGAGACACCCCCTGATTTCGGTGTTTCACGATAGTTTTGTTCCGTTTGAACTGGAAATATTGCTGTTATGTAATTATGTTTGTGAAAGTTAAAGATTTACAGACAAAATCATGAATTTAGCGAAATTCAGCAATCTTTGGATTGCATAAACGCCAACTAGAAATCGTTATGCACTTAGAATTTCATTTCCTTCTCCGTTGTCAAATATAGCAATTGAACCAGAAATTGTTAAGTCCAACCATTTCTTAAATAATTACGAACCAGCTGATTGAATCCAGTTCACTGCCTCACCAAATGTCGACTAGTTTTGTAGTCAATTCACGAGCTCTCGACCAATCAGAGCCGGTTATCTAGCAACTGCCTTGAATTCGGTACGGGGCGATTGTTTCTACTCAATCTGTCAAAGCGCGACTACTGCCAAAGGCATTGGAACATTTTTCGGTCATAGTCCAAACTTCTCAACGCGCGACCGTTATGAAGTCACAATGTGTGTTACAACTTTTAGAAGTTAGAAGAACTTCATGACTTAATGACGGTCAAACATTGAGAGGTTAGGATTATGACCGAAAAATGTTCAGTTCCCTCAAATTCGAAGGATCGAAAATGGGCTTCAGGGTCAGTTTTTGTTACATAACTGGTTTTTCAACAGGGACGCTACAAAAGTAGAGCGACAGGGACAGCATTGCATCCCGAAAAAGTTACGGTTTGGTGTGGTTTATGGGCCGGCGGCGTCATTGTGCCGTACTTCTTCCGTGATAATCAAGACCAGCACGTTACTGTGAATGGGGATCGCTACCGTTCAATGATAACCGAATATTGTTGGCCCCAATTGGATGATATGGACTTGGAGGACATGTTGTTCCAACAGGACGGCGGCGCAAGCCACACAACGATGTATCAATGAATTTATTGGAAACCAAGTTTGGAGAACGTTTTATCTCACGAAATGGTCCAGTCGCTTGGCCGCCTCGGTCGTGCGATTTGACGCCGTTAGACTATTTCCTATGGGTCTACGTCAAGTCTATGGTCTATGCCAACAAGCCAGCGACGATTGATAAACTTCGTACGAATACCGAACGTGAAATTGCAGCAGTATCGGCCGATTTGTGCTTGAAAACCGTCGAAAATTGGGTTCAGCGTCTGGACTTCTGTAAGCGTGCCCGTGGTGGCCATGCAAAAGAAATCGAGTTCCATACATAATGGCATCGAACGTACTTTCACAGGAATAAAGAATTTCATTGATATCCAAAACCGTTTTTGTTTTATTTAAAAAAAACTTTTGAAGCGCTCTTATTGAAAACCCCGATACAATCTATCTGGAATAATATCGCGCTGATCGAAGCCTGTCTTCCAGAAGACTCTCCAGAATGGAATTCTCGAAGAAGCATTGGAAAGAGAGGTCAACCAGCCGTCGACCTTGGAAGAAGTAATATAGCAATTGTTCAACCCTCAGCTGGTAACGGCAACAGTCACTATTTCTTCATCAAACTCTGATGTGAACGTTGCTGCTTCAATACCAGACACTTCGGCAGCTACCAGACCAACTGGACCAGTTGAAGCATTTTCTTTCGTAATCGAATCGGCAACAGATACTTTTTTGGTTTTCATTGATTCCATATAAGAGAGCGGCTCGTATAGAAGCAACCTTTACCCTACCAGCAAAAATAAAATACTTAATTTACTTTATATGTTTATGGGCTACAATTCGGGACTAGCTTGGACTGACCATTTCTCTTCGGTGCCTGAGTTAAACAACGCTTTTATATGCAGACAGACAGATTTGCGGCAATACTGTCATCTTTACATTGTAATAATAATTCTATGATGATAATAAGTTGGTCAAGATAAGGCGAATGGTAGAAGAGCTGAACCGAAAATTACAAGAAACTTTCAAAGTTCATAGATCATAACTAATGTCGAATAAAATCCTGCGAATTAGGTTCAAGCCAATAGGTCGATACCAAAATCTTCCGTCCCGTTTCGGGCTCCACCCGCGGAAGTGAGTTGAAATCAATTGCACCTGAGTTTCTCAAACCACTACACAATCTTTCATTCTTATCCTTATTCTTCCGCTTGCTTTGTGCTAAACGCACTACAAGATTCTTAACATCCTCTTGAAGAGCGGAGCAAATAATTAAACAAAAAAAAAAAATGGAGTCAGAGAAATGAGTGTTGATGACTTGATGGTTAAATTCAAGGCAGAAAAAAAGAATACCTTCCGACGAAGCCTATAAAAAGAGGATACAAACTATGGTGCTTGGCAGATCAAAGAGGCTTTATTAAGAATTTCATGATATCCGGGGAAAGATGATTAAATGACGGCGAGGTTTGCAGATTATTTACTTGGAGAAATGAAATGTGAATGAAAATAAGTGGTTTTCTCTTCAGTTTATAACTGAAGATCAATTCATGGGAGGATAGAAAGTCTCCAAAGTAGTGGCACAGATTATTATGGGGCATGCTAGATATAGCATTTGTAAATGCGTAAATTGAGCATGGACTTGTAATGGAAAAAATGCCACTATAAGATCTATAAGCTGTGGGGTGTTTCCTGTAACCTGGAAAGAGTCAATGATTACACCAGTAGAAAAAATCAATGTAGCAACAAAATGTGAAGACTTCCGCCCCGTTAAAGCGCTGCCAATATATGAAAAAGTTTTTGAGAAGATAGTCCATGAACAACTTGAAGATTTCTTCGTATCAAACGGGCTCTTCTTAGAAAGCCAATCGGAATTCCGCAAAAAACACTCGTGTGAGACAGCGTTAAATAATATCATCATTAGCTGGAAGGAAGAAATAGCGGTTAAAAACTACGTCAGTGTGATTTTCTCTGATTTTCAAGGAGCCTTTGAGACAATAGACAGAAACATCCTGCTGAAAAAACTACAAGGATATGGCATAAACGGAAACGAGCTGAATTGTTTCAAATCATTGCTGAGCAAAAGATCTCAAAAGACAAGCATCAATGGAATAATATCCAATAGCCTCGAAACAACATTTGGAGTTCCACAAGGATCAGTACTAGGAACACTTCTCTTCATTATTTATACTAACGAAATTGCACGAGAACTTCAACACACCCAAATTGCACTGTTTGCAGATGATGCACTTATATATATATAGCAGGGAAGGATCCTTAAGAGTGTCAGAGGATGTTACAGGATGACTTGTCGGGAGTAAGCTTATGGTTGAGATCAAATAAACTTAAGTTGAATGTTAACAAAACGCAATGTATGATGATTAAAAATAGCTTTAACTTAAAGTTAACTATTGAAATTGAAACAATAAAACAAATCAAGTATTTAGGAATAATTATAGATGGTAAAACTTAGCCTTAATTTGCACATCGACTATATTTTTAAAAAAGTCTCAAAAAAAGTAGGCTTTCTTAGGAGAATTCGAGGAAAAATTCCATTAATGTGTGCTGTGAATATTTATAATGTTATGATTAAGCCACACTTTGAGTATTGTTCATCAGTTCTGTATCTTTGTAGTGATTCAATGTTATTAAAACTCCAACGCATACAAAATAAGACGATGAGAATTATATTAAAATGCAATGGGTATACTTCTATTGAATTTATGTTAAAAATGCTTCTGTGGTTAAACAAAGAATAATTGTTAATGTCATGTGCTTACTTTTTAAAATCAAACACGAACTTATGCCCTCTTATTTAAAGAAACATCTGAAATATGTAAGAGAAATACAGCCATACTCGCTGAGAAATAGAAACGATTTAAGACTGCCACACTACCTAGATAATGTCACTCAAAACAGTTTATTATATATATTTATATATTATAATGGTTTTCAATTATTTAACACATTGAGACCTGATATAAAAAATGAATGTAACTACTCAAGATTTAAAAGAAAGATCGTTGAAAACATAAAATGTCAATTTCCACATAGTTAAATACCAATAAGTTAAGTTAATTTAAGAATAAATTATTAAATAGGAAAAATTGTATTTAAATAGCAAAGCTTTGCTAAATAAATAAATAAATAAATAAAATTAAGGCCTTATGTCGAAGAAAGACCTACCACCTTCTTAAAAAAAAAAAGAAAATCGTCAGAAGCCAATATTCTAAGCTCAAGTGTGTCAAAGCGACTTAAATCGTAAAGACGTAAGAATGGGGAACGTAGTGTTTCACTGGTCTCGGTCCGACGAAAGCAGTGGAAGGCGTTAAGTTTGAAGCATGAAAAACACACAGTCAAAGTGAAATGACAATAAGAACTGTGTTTCAGAATACAAAGGCGTCGATTAGTAAGTAAATTAATGGGTTGATAATTAGTTCAAGAAGTTCCTCAGTTTATAAAATACAGTCATTTTGGAACACAAAGTTCCTGACGGTACCAACAAATCTAGATATTAGGCATTTGAAAAAAACTCTTAAAATCAGAAGAAGTTGTAGACTTACGTTGTCTGAATATTCATTCAGTGACTGTATAGAAAAAACGTTTGATGGACTCAGATTCTTTCAAATTTTGATTCGCGGTCACTTATCCATACAAAGGTAATTTTAAGAAGGCTCTGATATTTGGCTTCTAAATAAAGACTAGGTGAGATCAGTTCGCTGAAAAGTGCATTATCTGTTTCTATTTTCTTTTAGGACTGCTTCTGTTTCTACGTTCCATCTTTCAATAAAAATTTTCTCTACTTATCTACCTTTAATAACTTTTTTTCTGAAATCTAAGGGCACAAATTATTCGTCAAATAATTTGTTAAGCATCCTAACTCTCTGAGTGAACTGCGAAATGAAATTTCTTTTCTTTAAAACAATTCCATTACTCACCTTCGTTTCCCTCTTCAACAACACAATGGATCACCACCGGATATTGTTCCTTTGTAGGATTGTATGTCAAATCATCCTCGGGAAATAAATGCGGATTGAAAATATGCGATGGTTGCGAGAAATACTGATTAACTCCCTTCTTGTAGTGAAAAGTTTCCGAAGTCAATGACTCCCTTGGCGTGAATGTCACACCACTTGGACTGACCTCCTCTGTGCAAAAGTAGTAAATCGTAATTGCACACTTGGCATCTGAGTCAAAGATAAACTCAATATTCAGTGCGTTTCCTTTGTTGGCACCACCATCTCCATGGGCCTTGGTCGCACTATCAGGCGCCTTAACAAATCGTACCGATTCCTTGCGAATGTTAACCAAACTCTTCAGTGTTTTTGTCGGTTCATTGGCTTGCGGCGGTGGATAAGGGAACTGAAAATGATAAAGCAACATTTAATACATAAACACAATAAATAATTAATCGAACTAACAGCTGTTGGACGACTTCCGAGGAAATTTAAATCTGCATTCTCGCCGAATAAGTATGCTTCTGGTTGTGGTGTATCGAAACGCTCTCCGCCCATGATGAAGTGACTGCCGAAGTAGTTTCCTATGATTACAAAAAAAACATACTTTAGAAATTGAGAAACCTCAAAGTGGGATAGGCATTCTTTCTGTTTGTTTTGATTGTTGGACGCAATTGGAAACTCACCCGATTTTGGAGGATATCTATACGCGTGAGTGGATATTATATCAGCCTCCTCGATGGCATTGTTTTGTCGGCTCGTTAGCGCTCCCATCGTTGCAGCAAATTGAGTTAAATTTTGATAAAAGTTGATTCTTTTGTGTCCTAAAATGTTCTTTTTCACTTTTTCCACATTTCACAAATAGAATGGAAAGCAAATTGAAAATTGACTTACGTTCTGCTTGACAGATGTCAAGTGCTCGTTTGCGTTACGTTGTTGCCATGCATACATTTTTTTTAATAGGGAATAGAATCTTTGACTATAATATTAAAAATGCTTGTTGGAACCTAGTAAGAGTTTACAGAGAAATCCTTAAGCTCAACAAGAAAAATCTTAGAAAGCTTGTGAGCTTCCTCTCAAGCTATTGCCGCCTTAGATCACATCGAACCAAATTAGGACTCAATTCAATCACCGAATGCCGACTCTGTTTTTAAGACGACGAAACTGCTGATTCGATTTTCTGGCATAAAATTCTTCGAACAAGGACTCAATCCCTTCCTGTTTGAAGAGTTAGCTAGAATACTTAACTAAATTACATTCTCCTGTAAAATGAAATTTGCATAACTTTAAGAAAAAGCTGTGAACAAATTCATGCTACGGATTTTATTTAAAATATTGATGGCGCATTAAAACTGCCCTGGATCAAAGTCTGGAGCCTGGACTATAGCTGCTTTCGATCCTTCACTGTCGAATATCCTTAGAAAATGCATGTATCACGGTGAGATTGAACGATTTAACTTTTAGCATGGCATCTAGATGGTCATCAAAAAGGAAAAAAGAGCACCGAAAAATAATTTGTTCTGAAGAATCATGAGAAGTTCCCGACGATGCTTCAGAGCAAATTAATTAAAGATCTTCTCCAGCGTCACTAATGAAAATTTAATATTCTTTTCTTTTCATCGCAGCACGGAGAGTAGAGACAAACATCCGACAACTCTTCGACAACTACCAGAAATAGGGTGGTAGCTACTCTATATAAGGAGGCCGCTAACAAGGCCATATCGAGTAGACATACGGACAGCCACCAATTGCCAAGGCATCAGCATCGGCCTCCAACATAGCATCATCATCAAGAAGTCCCTGTATGCCTGCTACCTTGGAACACAATGTAACAAGTGGTGGAAATTCAACGAACACGTAAAGCCCCAACTTGCCTTTGATATTGCCAGAAGACTTCCAAAACACACACACTGCACTTGTTAGCATATTAATTCGCGGTGAATAAAATACTGCGAATTGTGTGATTTCAAAAAAGTTGAATTTAAATTCTTTGTCCCTATTCTGGCTCCACCTATGGAGACTGCCTTCGGAACAAAAATAAATCTGATATTCAAACAAGTTCAAGACCTCTCAATTCTTCTCTGAATCATTCTGCTCATCCCGTGCAAAATTAATTATAAGGGTGGTCATAGACCCTTAAAAGCGACAAAAAATAAATTATGATTCTAGGATGTCTTCACTTTTGATACCCATACTCTTAAGCAGGGGCAAGAAGTAAGATTGATTTACGTCCCAAAATCAGGCCATCCTTATCAACAGCAAAATAATATTAACATACAAGTGTAGGTCCACTTGCAAGGCATTACACAAAACGTTGTCGATTAACAATAGAGGACGAATTCGAATAAAAGGAATCCATAAGAATAAGAACACCGCACATGCCCGACGCCTTTTTCCGAGTACGATTCCTTTATAGTAGTACTCCACCGATCAAAGCCGGATTCTTCTCTCGCGGTATTCCAGACAGGGCAATCATAGATTTCCCATCAGATCTGTGCTGTAAGAGAGCGTAAACATAATATTAACCATTCTGCTTCGACCAACGGAGACAGTCCAACTTGACTTTCGAAGCTTGAATTTGTAACGAATTAGCCGATGAACTATCGACATACAGAATGAGGATATCCATTAAAGACGATGCTAGAGGAAATCTCATCAAACGAGGTCAAAGCTATTAGTAAGAGTTTCCTTCACTGAATGCTGATAGCAGAGTTAATCTACTTAGATCTCCAGTCTGTATGCGGTGGTAAGTAAGAAAGGAAGTTGAAGATCAGAAACACTTCCTGTGCCACTGTTAAATAATAGTAAGATGCAAAATATTTGGGTCATCAATGAAATTGGAATCGACTGACTTCCAACAGAAAGTGAAAGAAGTGAAATAAAGAGCGAAACCAATTGTCAAACCATGTCAACGACCATGTGGCTGGAGTTCCTTTTTGAATCTGGAGTTCCATAAAACGTTTAGGATATCAAATAATCCATATAATGCAGTCTGTACCGATACCTCCCTAAAGCTTCCATTAAAATTTTACAGAAGTTATGTGCAGGCTTTTTGGGAGAACCTCGAAAGCACAAATTAATCGATGAAGACACAACTTCCTTTACCATCCAAAGCTATATTTATCGAAGTCTAATGGAATCACTGAATGAATCTTCTCCAAAGCTGTCCCCAAAGAAAGCCTTTAAATAATAATGAGCCAAAACTTTTAAAAAATCTTCCAAAAGACTGACTCGTTTCTGAGTGGAAACCATTTTTTTTATTTATCTATTCTTTTTACAAAACTACATTCACCATAGTCGGCACTTCTTCTCCGGATTCATAATGGTACCAAGCGGACACTGGAAGGCCTTAGAGAACTCATCAAAATTCGCCAATGCTCCAATCACTCTGAACTTCCCCGGACAATGGTTGTTTGTCTGAATACGGTTCTCGATTGCCTCCGGTCGTATTGCGTCACACCACGACTGCGCAAAGCCAACAAAGAACAACTGATTGTTGGTCAAATTTAGGCCCGGCATCGCTTCCATTGCATCTTGTTCCGAAATTGTGTTCTCCTTTTGCCACTTGCGATAGACGCGAAATGCCTGACGCAACCCGCCATTATCAGCAATATTCTCACCCTTTGACAGAGTCCCCTGTAAGAACTTGCCGTGCACCGAAAACTTTCCATACTGCTCAATGAAACAGTTCTCTCTTTCTTCGAATTCTTTAATTGCGTCAGGACTCCACCACTTTACCATGTTGCCGGCTTGGTCAAAATCCCTTCCAACATCATCGAAGCCGTGGGTCAGCTCGTGACCAACAAACACACCCATCACACCATGCGTTAAGGCTTTCGGAAAATGTTTGTGGAACATCGGGGGCTGTAGTATACCAACGGGGATGACAATGCGATTGTTGGTCTGCTCAAAGAATGCATTAACCACAGCCGGTGTCGATGGCCATGAATCCTTGTCAGCGATTGAATCTTGTAATTTTTTCCGACTCTTTCGTGCCGTATACTTCTGCAAGTTGAGAGTGTTTTCGAACTTTTTGTCCGCTGATATTTGCAATTCACCGTAAAATTTATTCAGCTCCTCGGTGTTGAGAATAAAGTCAGGATATCCAACGGCCAGTTTGGTTTCATTAGCCTTCTGTCTAGCCAGTTCCTTTGTCTTTTCATCGATCCAGGTCAGATCTAAAAGTGTTTCGCGAAATGCTTCTTTCACTTCGCCCAGCAAGCGAATCGTTTCGCTTTTGCTGTCCTCGTCGAAATATCCTCGTGCAAACATGGCACCAGTGGCCATTCCCATTTGATTGTTTAGCACTCTGATGCAATCCTTCCAGCGTGCTAATGGTTCCTTCTGGCCAGTGAGGGCTTCCTTGAAGGTTTGTACCGCTGCGCGGAAATTTTCATCCAAATCATTTAGAAACGGATTAATACATCGCCAGATCATATAATTGGCAAGAATTCTGGAGTCGACATTCTTGAGGATTAACGATAGATTGCCATAGTAGCTATCTGACAGCATGATGACAGTTTGATTGGGATGCAGTTGGGTCTCCTGAACTCCAGACAGGTACCTCGACCAGTCTATGTTGGCATATTTTTCATAAAGACCCGCAATGGTAGTCGGACGGTAGAGTTTTGCGATGTCAATACGTATGTTAGGATCGGTGGTGATATTAGCCAGTTGAACCTCAAATTCAACTATTTCCTTGGCAACGTCCTCAGCTTTCTCAAAGTCGACATCTAGAAGTCTCAAAACTGTCACAATGAGATTCCTAAAAAAAACATTTATCAAGGCTTTCATAGATTTTGAAAAGATGGAAACATTTACCTATATGCATCTAAATGATCGACATTGTCGGCATTCAAATAATCATCGCGGTTAGACAGACCCAAACTAGGCTCATCTATGTAAATTGAGTATCTGGAGGAATTCTTAAAATCCTTATCTACACCTGAGAAGAGAAGACAAGAAACTCCAAATAATTCCGCCTTTATTGGAATCTGCAGCCAATCGAATCCCCGATCGGACCAATTGTCATCGAGCACCGGCCAGCCTCCAAGTTCATCGATGTAATATAGCAGTGGATCGACTCCACGTCTATTGATCGACTCCTCGTCTATGCATGATGCAAAGTAGACTTTTGCTTTGTCCTCAGCTCCAAGCTCCTGATTGGAATGATTCGGCGACAGCGGCTCTGCGAGCACCTTACGCAACTCTTTCTGGATGTTGTTGTTCAGCAGCGTAAACACCGAATACTCTGATTTGTCATTTGGAATGGGATTCACCTCCTCCCAGTGGCCGCACGCATACTCATAGAAGTCATCACAAGGATTCGCCGATAAATTCATGTAGGCACGCATTAGTTTCGCTTGAATCGCACGAATACTCTCCTTGGAACCTTTCACATTCCACAGAGACGTTTGCTCGTCGAGCTTTCGCTCGGAGCTTGTAATACTTACTTCGTTTGTAATGACTCCACTGGGGTTAGGTAAACAGAGGACGTCACAAACAAACAAGCACGCTATCAATGTGCACAGGGTCACTGGACCCCAGTGACGCACACACATCTTTGAACTGGGCGGTTTTCGAAAAAGTGTTTTATTTTTTGACTTTTCGACCCGATTTCCTCCTTATCGTTGCCTTCAATTTCAACTTTGATTTATTTAAAGATTATTATTTTTACATTTTCTCTCGACAAATGATGCCAATGCGAATAAGGTCAGAATTGAACTGGGCGAGCTGCTCGACGAGGCTGTCGCCTCACTGAGACTGTGTGTTTAGAACGATATGAAAATACAAAAACGAAAACGAAAAATAATCAGAATTCGAAAAAACGCAGAGATAAGCCGAACGCTTTTGGGTTGTGTTTTCTTTCTGCCAGACTAGGACAATCAATTCGGAACCATATCCACACTTATCAACGCCAATAGTACGTTTGCTGAATGAGGAAGCTAGAAACGAGAAGCGCACGACGCGGACGCGACGCCAACATTGTTGGTTCTTCTGTTTTTGTTTTCATGTTTTGGTCATGTAATCAATAAATAATCGTTTGGAGCACGAGTGTGAACATCATATAAGGTTTCATTGAGTAGTTGACTTGGCTTGGGCAGGAGTTATCTGTGAATAGAATCTGGTCATGCTAAGCATTGGCAAGTTGTTTTTTTTTTTTTCAATTTGAAATCAAGTAAACATTTACTGGTCGCAGATAATTGTAATAAGATTTTAATTGCGACTTTATACGAGTATGACACCACTTGTTTGAAGCCGCTCATCTTTGGTAATAAATAATTTTATTCTGTAAAAAGTTACATCGTTAATTAATGAACTGCTGCTGTATGGTTTAATGGGATGCTGTAAAAGTAGTCTTAAAAATAATGACCCCACATTTCGATTATTTTTCAAGGCTTTATGAAGATTCGTTTCGGTAGCTTCAAGCGAAAGACCTTAGGTGCAAGGCAATAACAATTCTGCCAATCGAAGGGCGTCCTAAACTATACCTTTTATCGTTTTGTGTCGTTAAAAAAACCTATTAACAGGAGTTTTTTTAGTAAGGTTAATTCGCACGAAAAACAACACAGTTAAAATCTCTTTACCAAAAAACCAATAGTTCATTAAGGAATGACATTTAAGGAATATATATAAAATTTTGACGAAGAAATATTAAAAAACACGGCAATGGCAGCAATTATTCGGACATGTCTCGGTGCTGGATCATTTGAAATCCAAAAATCAAAGCTCATTTGTTAGTTTATAGTTTTCCCCAAGTAATGCTGGGAGGATTTTTCGAAATTTAAATTTTTCAAAAATCAATGCTTTATTGAGGAAAAATAGATATGAATTCAATATTCAAAATATTGCCCATCGCTAGCCACACATTTTTCTGGCAATTCATGGATACCCGTTTTGAAAAATTCGACCGGTTTGGCCGCAATCCACGAATCGATCCATTTTTTGACATCATCGAAATGACGGAAGTGCTGGTCAGCCAGATGATGTTGCATCAATCGGAAGAGATAGTAATCGGATGGTGCAAGGTCTGGACTATACGGCGGGTGGGGTAGGACATCCCATTTGAGCGTGTCAAGGTAAGTTTTGACGACATTTGCAACATGTGGCCGAGCATTGTCATGTTGCAAAATAACTTTATCGTGTCTTGCGACCGTTTCCGGCCGTTTTTCTTTCAGTGCTCGGATTAAACGCATCAATTGTCATCGGTAGACCTCGCCTGTGATTGTTTCATTCGGTTTTAGCAGCTCATAATACACCAAGACACCTTCTGGTCCCACCAAATGCACAGCATAACCTTCAGGTCATGAATATTCTGAACGGCCGTCGATGTTGAGGCATGTCCGGGGTATCCATACGTTGCCCGACGTTTTGGATTATCGTAATGTACTCATTTTTCATCACCAGTGACGATTCGATGCAAAAAAAGACTTCTTTTTGTGGCGTTCAAGCAGCATTTCGGACATGCAAAATCGGCGTTCGACGTCTCGTGGCTTCAATTCATACGGCACCCAATGTCCTATCTTTCAGATCATTCCCATTGCTTTCAAATGATTGGAAATGGTTTGTCGAGCGACGCCAAGTGATTTGGCAAGTTCTTCTTGCGTTTGTGACGGATCTTGATCGAGCAATGCCTCCAATTCATGCTCTTCAAACTTTTTCACCTGGCCGGGGCGTTCTTTGTCTTCGGTGTCGAAATCAACACCGCTTAAACCACCGCTGACACATTCTAACTTCTATAGTATAGCCTTAGTAAGCTCCGGTAAGCAATTGATCCGCTTCGGTTGCTTTTTTCTTTTAAATGAAAGAAGCAAATTAAAACTTCCCGCAAATGTTGTTTTGATGGCACGAAAGGAGACATTTTACGGCCTTACAAAAACTTGTGTGTTTTCACTAATGACCAATAACCTAGACTGAAATAACTAGACAATGACATGAAGTTTCTGATGTGACAGCTGTCATGGTCAAAATTCACCTCAGAGTAATCGATATGAAGTTGTCTGCAATAACGACATTTTCAACCGGTAGTCCTATTAATAAAATTGAAAAAAACTCTCCAGCGTTACCTCGTAAATTATGTTCAGAAATAGTGTTCAAAATTTCAAAAGGATCGGTGTCGTAGTTTTGAAGTTATGAAGGACACCGACTTTGAAAACGTCAGTTGTGGGTAAAACGCTTTAAAGTTTTGAACACTAAAAAAGCTGGTATAAAACGTTCATCAGACAGGCATAAAAAAAGTCTTAAAAATCGTATTCTTGAAATATTGTGCATTCAATTAAAAAAGTAAATACCTTATCCCCCCTTAAACATTAAAAGTTAAGCCCATCTTAATAAGTTTTAAGATTACTTTACATAACAAAATGAAGATTGTTTTTTCTTGCCGTAAGGTAAATTTCGAGGGACTAAATAGCCTCCTCAAAAACGTCAGTTTCTTAATGTCTCCATGTTTTCTTAATTTCTCCAACATACGCGTGTCTATTGATGAAGCTCTTGGTGTATTCTATAACGAAATCACTGAACGCTTCATTCACGCAGTCCCTTACTTGCCCCAAAAAAATGCATCCTCATCTCCACCTTAGTATACCAAAGAGCTTCGTGCGCTTCGTAACAAACGAATCAAACTATTGCAGGCTTACCTTAAATCTTAAAGAAGTTAACATTGAAAGTAGATCTGATGGCTATCCCTCTACCCTCAAATATCTCGACTCTTCTTCAGCTGACCCTTCTATAATTGCAAATTTCTTCGGCTATTTCCTCAGCTAATCATATGCTGTTCATGACCTAATACCTTAACAAAAGCTCGCATACAACTCCGGTGTTTGTTGAAATAACACCGGAATTGATAGGAGAGAAAATTAGATAGCTTCAAGATGATTTTTTCCCCTAGCTCAGACGGTTTGCCCGCAATAGTACTTAAAAAATCTACCAATATCCTTCTTCAGCCCCTAACCACAATGTTCCAACTCTCCATCTTCCAAGGCATTTTCCCCAAAATCTGGAAAAACGCATACATAATTCCAATTCATAAGAAAGGCCCAAAAAATGATGCTGTAAACAATAAACCAATTGCTAATATATCAGCCATTCCCAAGCTCTTCGAGAGCATCATCTATCCTACCCATCAAGTCCTACCTAAAAGACCTTCACTACGTTGTTATTTCCAGATCCTCCAAATGTAGTCCATTTATGGCCACTTCAAGCGTCGCTCAAGGAAGCCACGTTGATCCCATGATCTTAATTCTAACTATTAATGATGTCGACCTCATCATCCACAACTCGTATATCTGAATTTACGCCGACGACATAAAAATATATCTGCCTATATCATCTCCCGTTGACTACTTCCTCCTACAAGATGATCTAAGAAGAATTTCAATATGGTGCTAAAATAACTTCCTAGATCTTAACATTAGCAAATGCCAAGCCATTACATATACCCGTAAGCGTTTACCACAGCACTCCAGAACCTCTTCAATCAACCCATTTCATTAGTCTCTTCTCTCCGCTATTTGGGTATTGTCTGTGATACGGAATATTTTCGCACCACATGGATTCCATCAGTAGCCGTGCCAACTCCGCGAGCAAGGATCTACTTCCCAAACCCATCGATCGACGTTTCAAAGCATCATGAACCATTCGTCACGGTCTTCCAAGCAGAATTTTCTCACAATACTTACTGGAGTAAAGGCGCGAATCAGCGAAGAAATGAGCACGAAAAAGAGACCAGAACTCTGTAAGGAAAATAGCATTCCCTCTGACAGCTACTAAATGATCTTTAAATGATTGGGCAACCAAGGTATTCAAAAATCACTGGGCCAACTTAACAACGTGTAGAATAGATAAACCGAGAAACAATGTAGCGAAACGAGCTTTTAACTCCAGCAAGGGCAATCCAGGATGTTATTAGTGGGAAACATTAAACTACATCTCCACTTACACTCGGACTAATAGAAACCTCAATGCGAAAGCTGTGAGGAGGAAGAGGAAGATGTGGAGCACTTCCTCTGCCACTACCCAGCAACACTGAGACTGCGATACAGACTACTGGGGTCAACACTGATACTATATCTTTCGCAAATGAAAGGAATAGACCGTTGAGATCATGGATTTCGCAAAAGAATTTCCGACCACACTAACCGAGCGCTCCATTAAAATCCCTTTAAATCCCCTCACTTATCCGCAATCTTTTCCATTCTCAGAGGCCTAGGCGAAGAGCAAAAAAAGCTCACCCTAACCAACCAACCAAACACGAAAGAGTCTTCTTTCTAGATCGGATTCTGGTATATTTACCCTCGGAAAATCTGACTTATAGTATATAGCTTACAGCTAAAGAATTCACGCTAAATTTTGTCAAAGGCTTGAAAGACGTCAACGAAGCACTAAAACATTATAGGAGTATTTTACTTTTCGAATGCTTCTTTGATTTTGTAGATTATTCTGTAAGCCTTTACAGTCATCGAATGTTAAGTCGTGAAACCAAATTAATGGGGTTAAAAATTATCACTTGCGAAATAAATGACAAAATTGGTAACGTTTTGTGCGACTTTTTGAAAAAAAAAACTCTCTTTGTCGACATTGAATTGGTGTGGAACGTGTTGGACCCTCGTCAATAAAATGAAGATCCTTACAATTCACACATGAATAATAAATATTTCATTTAGTTGAATAGACAAAACATTATTAAATCAATTTGGCAAAATCTGTTATAGTTCGTACTTGAATTTGACATTTGATCATTTGATTAATTACTGGTACCAACCATTGTGAATTGCCAAATGCAGTTGTTGTGTGAAGTGCTGTTTCGCTCGGAATTCTCGCGAGATTAAAAAATTAATTTTTGTTTATATTGCGCGTTTTCGATTCAAAAATATGAATAAAATATAATTAAATATGTGGTGATTAATTTGTATTTGTTTTTCGTGCGATCTGTGCGGGCAAACTGTGATTTTTTTGCATTTAAATTTCCATTTTTTTTTGGTCCCATTCAATTGTGTGTGTGCGAGTGTTGAAATGGCCGCTGATTCAAGCCGTTAAAGAAGATTTGAATTTGAATATTTGAAAATTAAATCATGTGAGTGTTTAAACATTTATTTACTTCTTTTTTTGCGTTTCATTATTATTAAACATCGAGGGGAGGAAAAATATTGCAAACTGAAATTATGAGATTTTCTTTTGGTGCGTTGTACTTCTTCAACTTATACTATATAATAATAAGATCAGTATATTTTTAAAACCAAGGAATATTTAAATTTGCAATATCCAAATATCTTATATCATATTTTCATTCTTACACGCTTAAATTTACGCTTGATTGCGGTTAGTCTATTTTTCTACTGCTTAGAATTGATCGTGTGGTTTAAGTTAAGGAACATTTTGTGCACCACTGGAACTTTTACAATGCTTGTTATAGATCGTTTCAAATGAGTATGCAGTAAGTTCGCGCATGTTTTCTCTTTTCCAATCATTCCACACAAAACAGAAGAAAAAATTGCATATATGGTCCTTCCGAAAATAAGAAGCTGCCGACCCACGGGAGCGGCTATTCGGGCTATTGTGACTTAATTTCGCACCAAATTTACATTGTTGGACATTAAACCACCAACACGCTTACGTAGAGTGCGAAATGAAGAAAATATCGCAGCTGTTTCGGCCAATGTTAATGATGACCATCAATTATCGATTCGTCGCCGTTCGAAGCAATTGGGCCTCTGTAACTCAACAACGTGGAAAATTTTGCGGAAGGATTTAGGTGTGATGCCGTTCATAATACAGCTGGTGCAAGAATTGAAGCCGAACGACCTACCGCAACGTAAAATTTTTGGTGAATGGGCTCTTGGAAAGTTGGCCGAAGATCCACTTTTTAACGAAAAATTGTGTTCAGCGACGAAGCTCATTTTTGGCTTAATGGGTTACGTACCCATAAGCAGAATTGTCGATTTTGGAGTGAATATCAGCCAGAAGCATTGCAAGAGCTACCAATGCATCCAGAAAAAGTCACAGTTTACGTAACTGTGAATGGTGAGTGCTACCGTGAGATGATATCCAACTTTTTTTTTGCCCAAAATGCAAGAGCTTGACTTGCATGACATGTGGTTTCAACAAGACGGTGCCACATGCCACACAGCACGCGCAACAATGGACTTATTGAGCGGCGAGTTGGGTGAACATTATATTTCACGTTCGAGACCGGTCAATTGGCCGCCTAGATCGTGCGATTTAACGCCTTTAGACTATTTTTTGTGGGGCTATGTTAAAGCTCATATCTAAACACACAAGCCCGCTTCAATTGACGCATTGGAAGATAACATTGAAGCATTTATTCGTGAGATACCTGCCGAAATGTTGGAAAGAGTATGCTGCTGCAAAACCTGTTCTCATAACCATTTGGAGAAATTTTCGAAGTTCATTTCGTTGTGGTAGTCACCAGACTTCGATCCAAATTTGTTTATGAGAAGAGCGCCATCGACAAATCCATTTGATCCACCAGCATGTGCAATAATAAGCCGTGATCTTTTTACAATAGGCTTTTTTAATCCTTACGTACTTCCATCAGTCCAAGACATCCATGTGTGGGAGCTATGTATACATGACTCATCTATATAAATAACTTGGTATCCACTTTTACGGAAATTCCTGATTTGCCGGATATATGTTATATAAGAATTCTTATGTGCGTCCTTTGACAGAGGATTCTCCAATTGTCTTCGGTCTTGTTTAGTTGTATTTATTAAAGATAATTAGCCAGATCTGGCAAAAAATATTTTTTAAAACTTTATTACAATATATGTAGATGTTTTAAATGCAGAATTTTAAGGCATCTTAAGAGAACCAAGCTATCAGACCATCGATTTTTATTACAAATTAGTCCAATAGCATGTTTTTGAGACAGAAGAAGAGGGAAAAGTTTGTTGTAGTGAGTACCACCCCACGATATTATATCATACTCAAGCTTGAAATGCACTAAACCATAGTAAATATATTTTTAAGAAGATGCAGAGAGCAATATGATTAAAAAATAAAATTTTGTCTAGTTGCTGTCAACATCAGATACTTCTTCAGTGCATTTGTGTGATCAAGCCAGCTCTGTCTTCCAGTCGAGTGTAACCCCTAGATACTTTAAGTTTTTAACGCTTTCAATATAAAAACATTTATCAGAGCATGGATATTATACAAAGTATGTCTGTGGTGAAATGTTTGTACTGCACATATCTCGGCTATGCTTGAACTTCTTGTAGTTAGCACAATGAAATGTCTGTTCTTTGTAAATATTTTGTCAAACCCAAAATTATTTTTCCCTAATTTTTAAGTCACTTGCGCGACAAACTCTGTACATTGCAACGTGGATGTGCCTGTGTCTGAATACTAGTTCCGGTAAATAAATATCGACATTTTTTTCAAGTCACTTTGATTTCTTAAATTCATTTTACTTACATGTTAAACAAAAACGCTTAAAGCAAGCTTAATTAACTTAAGCTTTCGACTTAATTTTTTTTTGTTAAATTTATATTACAGTATTTAATAACTTAGAAAATATTTATTTTTTCAAAAAACTTAGTGAGCGGAACTTTTTTTGTATGTCTACCTTATGCTAGACCTGCATACTAAGTATAAACTTAATTAAAACTTAAAACCTAACCTTACATTAAATTTCTTTAAAAACATAATAACAACTACTTACACACTACTTTAAATTTATTTAAGCCGGTCAAGTTGACAGGACATGCTTTCCAATTAGCCTTAGGGGCACTCAAGCTTAATACCACACAAACGACAAAGTTTTACTCGCCGTTCAGCCACCAAAAGTGCCGATGTATCCATCTGGTCGATTCGCGGTCTGATACCGCCCTACTGTACCTTAGAGTCTCCGGTAAACTACTTGCGACGTCTTGATCGTTGATTTGACTCATCCGTCCAAAGTTTTTCGGCGAACGTGGATGATTAACGGCTGGACCAGACCTTTTCTATCAAGATAGAGGAAAGCTTCAGGGGGAATAAGGCCGTTAAGGTGCACTGTCTCATTGTGTATATCATTGGGGTAAAAAGCCCCGGAGTTCAATTTGTTGTTCGTAGTCATTGCTCTTGCAGTAAGACTTCGAATAAGCTTTATCAGAAAGTTATCCACTCTGATCAGTTTGGCCCCGTTCTACAGGACTTCGTGACTATAGATTTTTTTGCACTCAGACTCTTGAGTTTTATATGTGTAAGTGGAGACAAGCCTTAAGGCATCGTCTCTCGAAAATCCGAATCTTTTCGATTAAGCCCTTTCTGACGTTGAACCAAACCAGACACCCATAGTCAAGGATAAGCCGAATGAGGGCCGTGTAGCAGATCACCTTTACCTTGACATCGGGTTGACTGCTGTGAAACAGTGTCTTAATCACCCGAGCCTCCTGGCTGGGCTAGAGCAGTATCTGTATGTTTGTTAAAATGCAGATACTGATCTAGTCAGATCCCAAGGTATCTAATAACATTTCGATTCGCCAGTGGCTGCCTGGATCTTCGGACTTGACCTGTACGCGATCAAGTCATCTGCTTGAAATAATCATATTCTGCAATTCTATGCACACATTTCTTCACCTCCTATGAGGTAATGTACTAATTATAAAGGGTCCGTCAAATAACTTTTTTGTTTTGAAAATGCTAAAAAAAAAACTGCTGAATATTTTCTCAAATTTCTTTTTTTATTTGAAAGTACAATCCTTTCGGTTAATAATGGAAAATAATTTCATTCAAATGGCTGCCTCGGCTGGCCATGCAGTAGCCTACACGATCGGTCCAATTTTTAAGCACATTATCGATTGTGTGCAGCTGTATTTCACCAATGGCTTCACGAGTATTGTCCTTTAAAGCGTCAATTGTCTCTGGCTTGTCGGCGTAAGACTTATTTTTGAGGGCACCCCACAAATAATATTCCAACGGTGTCAAATCGCAGCTCCGAGGTGGCCAAACGACATCAGCTCTGCGGCTGATAATGCGATCTTCAAAAACAGGGCGCAAAACATCGAGTGTAGCTTCGGCTGTGTGGCACGTAGCGCAATCCTGTTGAAACCAAAAGTTGCCAATATCCTCCTCTTCAATTTTTGTGAACAAAATTTCGTTCAACATGGCCCGATAACGATCGCCACTGACTGTAACGGCCACTCCTTCCTTATTTTGGAAGAAAAATGGCCCAATTATGCCTCTGGACCAAAATCCGCACCAAACAGTGACTCGTTTTGGGTGCATCGGCTTTTCAATGTATGCGTGCGGGTTTTCTGTGCCCCAAGTGCGACAATTTTGCTTGTTTACATATCCGCCAAGATCAAAATGAGCTTCATCTGAAAAGATGATTTTTTTTTGGCAAAATTGGCATCTTCTGTAAGTCGATCGCAGGCCCTCTTAGCGAAGCAAAAACGCATTGGATGGTCAGTTGGCTTCAACTCCTGAGCCAATTGGACTTTGTATGGCGTCATACCAAGGTCTTGATGCAAAATTCATCTCAATGATGTCTCCAAAATGTTCAATTGTTGAGAACGATGGTGAATTGATGTTGATGGCGCTTCACGCACACAGCAGCAATATTATCGGGTATATTCTCGGGTATACGCACTGTTTTTAGCTTTTCACGCTTTGGTTTATCGATGAGGATGCCAGTTTCTTTCACTTTTTTCACAAGATATCACAGGATGTAATAACATTTTGTCGAATAGACAACGCGCAGGAAAAACCCACGCTTGCCCATTGAGTACTGTAAGTAAAAATCGGTATGATAAAATAGCAATGAAAATGGAGAAAGTGCAGCCGAATTGTAAACATCATTTTTCAGGCAGCAAAGACGTGGCAAATATTTCCACGCTCTCACTGCGCAGTTTTCCAATTGCATAGTGATTTGAAACGGGCCTTACTAAACTTTATTATGTTTGTTTATTGTTTGTTTGGTCATTAATTATTTAAGTTTTAATATGTTATCTCAGTGGCCTTGTTAGGAAACTGGTGGAGAACCTAGGGTCTTTCTTGTCGTTGAAAAACAACATTTTTAAATTTTATGAAAGATAATACAAAAATAAACTCAATCAATTTGTTTTAAGTTTTTTTTTTTACATTTATTATTGAAAAAATTGCAAAATACAACAAAATCACAGCTTAGTATAAATTATTTTTGAACTTATTGGACCTACCAT
This sequence comes from Orthonevra nobilis, assembly GCA_963555765.1. Taxonomy (NCBI): domain Eukaryota; kingdom Metazoa; phylum Arthropoda; class Insecta; order Diptera; family Syrphidae; genus Orthonevra; species Orthonevra nobilis. The sequence goes on along the minus strand of OY743225.1, from coordinate 60,853,434 downwards.
AGTCGGCATTTCTTTGTGGGATTCATCGGGCTATCTGTCGGGCAATTATAGACTTCCGCGAACTTTTCGAAATTCACAAACGTACCCAACACTCGGTATTTACTAGGACTATGTTCTTCATAGCCTTTTGTTTCAACGACTGCTTCTGGTCTTACAGTTGAACAAAAAACTTGGGCTAAGCTCAGGAAAAACAATTGATCCTCATTGAGTTCCATGTTGTCAAACCTTTCCATACTCAAACTCTCAGGATTGCTTTCCTTCCAATTGAGGTAGGCTCTGTAGGCAAGTCTTATGCCACCATTATCTGCCAAGTTTTCAGACAAAGTTCCAATACTCGTAAAAGCATTGTCATGTCTTGAGAAATTCTCATACTGCTCGAGAAAACAATTTTGCCTCTTTTCAAATTCCAAAATCGCCTCTGGCGTCCACCACATCAAGTAATTTCCATTCACATCGAACTTTCGACCGATATCATCGAAGCCGTGAATAATCTCATGGCCCATTAACAAGCCCAGGGCTCCGTAATTCAAGGACTGAGGAAAGTGTTGATGGAATGCAGGCGGTTGCAGGAGACCTGCCAGCACCAATATGCGATTAGTTCCCGTGTCATAGAGCGCGTTGACCACCGTTGACGGCTGATACCAGTGATCCCTGTAGAAAGGCTTAAAGAAAAGCCGCAGATGCTGCCGCTGACGATCGGTAGCAATGCTTAGACAATTCTCAAAGTACTTCCCGCGCACAATTGTGACATTTTCATAGATGCGATTTAGTTTCTCCTCGGACAGAATAAAATCTGGATAGCCTGCAGCTACTCTCATAGCGTTGGCCTTAAGTTTTGCGTACGATGTGATATTTTCATCCAACCAGTCCAACTCCAAAAGATTCTCATCGAACGCCTCCTTCAGTGAATTGATAATGTTTATGGTCTCATTTTTGCTGGTCTTGTCGAAGAATTTTCGAGCAAACATGGCGGATGTCGCCCAACCCATGTTTCCGTTGATTTGCCTGAGACAAACCTGCCACGAGGGCATGGGTTCAACTTGTCCCGTGACAATTGAGACGAACTCATTCCACGCCTCGCGAAAAGTTCCATCTAAGGACAGAAGCGTGTAGAGAACCCCTCGCCAAATCATGTAGTTGGCCATGGTCCTATTTTCGGTCTTCGCAAGGACGTAGTAGAGGTTCTCGAAGTACGTTGCCCCAAGTTGTATGACGAGCGTTTGGTTCGCTTCGATATTGGCCTGTTGCACGCCCGAGAAGTATCGTTGCCAGTCTATGTACATGAATGCAGCTTGAAGATTTTGAATGTTTATTTCATAGAAAGGCGTGGTTTTCGTTGATTCTTGTGGTAGTGTCGCGTTGGCCAATTGTACTTCGAAGTCGACAATTTCTTTGGAAACGTTTCGTGCGTTTTCTTCCGCGACATCCAGTGAGCGAAGGACTTTTTCAATCATTGTTCTGTAATGGAAAAAAATTTAAGTTTCATTCAGCAACATGAAAATACTTGAAAAGAATAAAAAAATCAATTGTTAGAGAGCCCAAGAGAAAGGAAAGCTTAAAGCTGTAGGTGCTACCGATTGAAATCCAGTGGAAAGTGGATCCCGATAAACAATCTGGAATGGAAGACTCAACTTGTAACGACTTACTACAGAACTTACACACACTAAAGCTTGATCACAATCTTTTTAAATACCTTTTGAATCTTCTATGACCAAACCAACCGATGAACCCAACTCGAAGTCAAGTCCGAAGAAGTAACAACTTCTAAAAAGCTGGAAAAGGTCTAACGCATAGCTTGTTCTGGCATTACTTGTGCCATGAGAACCTGCCCTACAGCAGTAATGGAAGTTGTCATTGAGCTGTCTCCTCTTAAAATTTTCATTAGGAAAATAACCGCCAGAATTGCCCTTAGGATGCAACTGACAATGATATACAAACCAGGTGACCAAATGGGATACTTGAAAATAATCAATTTCATCACAGAGAAAGAAATGTTCTGCTCGATGCAAGATTGTATCCAGCCAACATACTGATTTGGGCGTCTCTTTGAGGAAAATACGTTCCTTATCGTGATCTATGGTCGAGCAACACACCTGCCCCCGACCCCAGAAACTTAATCTGGTTTACTGATGGCTCAAAAATGGCATATAGAGAAGGTGGAAGCAACACTAAAATCTCCACACCCATGGGACAACGTGTTTTCCAGGCTGAACTACTAGCCACCGAATCCTGAGCCATAGAAAACGTTGCACTTTTTGTTTCAGATTTCGTTCGGGTTTCCTCAGATGGATTGGTTTTTGTAATTTCGAAAACTTAACTCGCTCAACCTGATAGCTTCTTTACAGCTCGAGTCGTGCTATAAGTTTACCTTTGCTTTGATTACTTTCACCCTGTGAGGGATGAAGTTTCTAGCAGCAACGAGAATAGTGTTGGTGAGCATATCGGGGACGGCATCCACATCCACGTCGCTATTGAGGAAGCACAGCGACCAGTTAAAGTTCCTTAAGAAATCGTTGAGGTTCAGTCACCATTGGAATCAAGTTAATGGCACTGTCACTGGGTTGGTCGACCAGTGATAGTAGTCTGACTAATGTTGTAGTGGTTGTTGTATCGGCTTAGTTCCTAATTCCTGTTTTCAAAAATAGCGGTTTGTGTAGATTGTGTGTAGATGGCTCTGCTGTGAAGGCATAACACTGACAGCGGGGTTTTTAGGCTAAATCTTCCAAACTTTCAAAGTTCATAGATCATAAATAATGTCGAATAAGATCCTGCGAATTAGGTTAGAACCAAAAGGTCGATATCAAAATCCTCCGTCCCGTTTCGGGAAGTGAGTTGAAATCAATTACACCTGAGTTTCTCAAACCACTACACATTCTTTCATTCTTCTTCCGCTCGCTCTGTGCTACACGCATTTTAAGAGTCATAATATCTTCTTTAAGAGCGAGCAAATAATTAAAATAAAAAAAAAATATGACAGTGGTCCGACAGTGGTAAACGACAATACGTTTACGGTGTATTAATCAGTGGTACAGATAACTTGTTACAGAGATTTCCCCGTAAATTATTATTAATATTATTATTATTTTAATAAATAGTAAATATAAGCATAAGCTGCAAGGCTTCAGCTCTCGTAAATTATATTTTGAAATAAGATGAAAGTTAAGAAGACTTAATGAAAAACGTTTTAAACTCTTCAAAACAATACAACTGGCAAACTAGCAAATTTTCTTTCAATATATTTCTTCGAAATCAGCAACGATTGTATTTTATTAACAGGTAATTCTGTATTGCAGCTTAGAATGGATTCTAATTTGCATAGTAAATTATCTAACAGTTAAGTTGAGCATACAGTACGCAAAAAGTAAAAAATGTCTAAGCGTACATCGAAAGTACTTTTTCAATGAGTCTGCGTGATTCGAAAAACCCATTCTTGACTCAAGCGTGAGCCCCCCAAGTATTTAAAGTCGTAGACTACATCTATTAGAAAACATTCATCACTATCATTCAGAGAGAGACGAACAGTTACAGGTAGTCAGGCGCATAGAAGTATACAAATGTATCCATTTTGGGCGCGAATAATAAGCTTAAAGGCATTTTTTAACTTTGGAGCTGATAACTAAGTTATGTGTTGCAAACCAGTGTCTCAATAGGATTAGATCCCAATTGATATCCAAACCAGGTCCAAAGGACTGTTCAGGATATAAGAGAACCTATGTCATCCGAAAATATCAAAAAGAGAATTTACATGGATTAAAAATAGGATTGGACCCAAAACACAGCCTTGAGGTACACCCAAATTGAAGAACTTTATTTTGTTTATAATTACGTATAAATTAACTTTTGTGACTTATTTTCCAATTAAGTTTTCCAGTTTTCTCAACAAAATAATGTAGTTATATCAATAAATAAACCAGCCGTACATTTTTTGAGGTGTGACATTATTTGAGAACAATACTTTAAAAGTGCATCTTTCGTAGACTTTTCTTTTTGAAATCCGCATTGGGCGGGATTGAAGAATTTGGTTTTATTTAAGAAACTTATTATCATATTCTTCATAAGTTTTTCAAATACTTTGCTGATAGTTGGAAGGAGTGAAATGGGTCTATAGTTGCCGATTACTATAGCAGAACTTTTTTTAAACATTGGTATGACGTCTGCACATTTGAGGTCATTAGGAAAGATTCCTGCAAACTCGCATTAAAGTCATCCTACATGAAACATCCAATTTTTTCAAGGATAAAGTTACAGATACCATCAGCACTACACGAATTCGATTTATTTAAGGTAACATTAACATTTAATATTTCAAGAGGAGTTATAGGCTGAAAAACAAAACTAGCACATTGCACTGGTTTAGCTCAAACGGATGGACAACGAGAACAAGATGAATGGACTGAACAAGGATGTAAACTGCTGCATGTATTGGCAAAATAGGAATTAAAAGCATCAGCAGCAGCATGCCAATCAGACAAAACATAGCCATCGACACGTAAAACAGTAGTTTTTTTTTTTTAAATTTGTGATTTGTTCATTTTACTGTTTAAGTATCGCGACATATCGGAATCTCCTTTTTCCACGCGCAAATTTTTTTATACGTCGTACTTAGACCCAAGTTTTTATTTTTATTTATTTATTTATTTTTTTTTTATTCAATTTCAGCTCAAGTTTTAAGTTTTACAATTAAATTTTTTACATTTACATTTTAATTATTTGATATCAAAGGTTTGCTAAACAAGTCTCATAAGAGTACTTCTGAATTTTGAAAAAGAATACAATAAAGTCAATTCTGTAGACGCAAGACGACTAGGGGCGAAGTTATTCAGAAACTACATAAAGTGTTATTTGGCTGTGGGGTATCTAAGTTTTATATGCTTGAATATAAACATGCGAATAAAACGTGAATTTAAGGCCCTGGTAGTTCGCGCTTTAATTTTAATGTAATTTATTTATAAGTCAATAAAATTATAATAATAATTTTAGAAAAAATTCAATTAAAAGAGAAAAGAAAAACATTTTACCAAACTATATTAATAAGGAGATTTTTGACTTCTGAACTATCCATCGTTTAAGAACAAACTTCAAATAATCAAAATTCATAAATCATATGGCAGTCTATTAAATAGCGTAAGTGCAGTGACAGTAAAAAAAATTCATTCAATGGGTTCTAAATGAAGTTGGTAGATTGACAAAAGCTTGATTATTTATTCTTAGGCTATATGTGGTTGAGCCTCGAATAGTAGACGTATATCCACTACGCATAGAGAAGACCTTAAGCACTTTTTATTCATATAGATGTTTTAATGGCATAACGTGAAGGTAATGGAACAGTGGCCAGGAACTGCTAAATCAGGTTCAGTGATGTTAAAATAAGCACCTCCCCAGCTGGAGTTTTCGTACTGCAATTTGGAGTTGTCTTGTCCGTAGTATTGCAGTAGATTGCAACAAAAACATATTCCAGTTCAAATTTTTGTCAATTAGGTTATATAATTATATTTAAAACTATTTAACGACTCTATTTGAAAACATGCGGACAAGCAAAACATTTTTGAGGCATAATTGCATTTGCCATAAGCGTGCGAAGACAGATAAAGCTTTCCACATTCAGTACAATGAAAACATATATTGCAATCAGTCAAATTGGAGGATTTTAAGTTGCAGAACATAACCTTGGTTTTTTCACTTAAAAGAAGCTCATGTTTAGCGAACCACTGCCTCAAAATGAGCAGATCATTTTCCTTATTGCTTATAAATTCAAAAAGTCTTTTTTTGATGTAAGTGAATGCAATATCATTTGTGAAGGCTGTAACATTACTATTATAATTCTGACTAAATATGGAGTTCACATATATTAAAAAAAGGGCCTAATACTGACCCTTGAGGTACACCAATATATATTTTCAATTCATCACTTAGAGCCTACCCAAGTTTAACTCATTGTGATCTATCTTTTAAAAAGGAGAAAATCAATATGACACCGATCCTCTAAATCCAGCTTTACAAAGTTTATCCAGCAATCAGGTCAAGTCATATCAGTAAATGAAGCTACTGCTGGACCATTATTATTAAAACCTGCATTATTTCAATATGTCATCGTCTTTAGATCTTCCCTCACGAAAGCCAAATTGTGCACTACTTAAATATTTAATTCATTTCAGAAAAGAAAATATTCGGCACTTCATTAGTTTTTCAAATAATTTAGAGCACGTTGGTAAGGTGAAGAAAGGTCTATATTGGCTCATATGTTTTCTGTTACCTTTCTTAAATAGTGGAATCACTTCAGCAGTTTTTAAGGAACTATGAAAAATGCCAAAACTTACAATTAAATTGAAAACAAGAGCTAATACGTCAACAATATACCATTAAAAACGCTTGAGTAAACTATTTGTGCTTATGTGCTGAGTTTATTTTTTCCTTAGATGAAACAGGAACATTCTAAACACATATGAAGGAGATAAAGCTTTCAGAGTCCCTAAAAAACCAAAAAAAAAAATAATAGTTTCACGAGTTTGCTCCTTGAAATCGGTTGAAAATGTTTTAATTGACACTGTGAAAAGCAGTAGTTGGTAAATGATAGTTTCGGGACCACTTTTTAAGGTTCAATAGCTGGTAGCTTCAAGAACGATTTCTAAGATGTGATGCCGACATGCAAACCAAATCAATTGTTTAACCATTTTCATGCTCCACCATAAAATTATCTCGAAAACAGCAGATGCCATTGTTTCCCCTTTACTATAGAGAATGTTGGTAGGCGATCTACTTTTTCATGACCCGTTTTATCCATATCTCCATCCCAATGCAGAGCAAGTTTTTGTGACTGCAAAAAGACACGCATGCTACTAATATTTATTCTTTGGCAGCGATTAGAAAAATAGCTCACGTTATATTATGAGACATTGCAGACCAATCTTGTGGATATAAAGGCCAAAAAAAAAGAAAAAAACAGTTGCGTTTTGGTCGCTCAACTTAGCGACATCGAGACTAATTGTCTAATAAGAATCTAGGATGACTTCTCGGCCTCGTGTCCGTGGTGGCGAAATATCATATCTTTGCTTGAGGACCGTCCTGACTGAGGAGAATTAGGACGATTTTGACTCATGTCACTGTCACTTCTATTTCAACTACTTCGTGAAGATTTTTCTCAGTCAATTTTTAAAAGAAAACCATATCCAAAAATACAATAAGCGCGTTATTGTATTAATCAAAAATTCAAAAATGAATACTCAATTCATATTTGAGCGCGAAAAATGATAATATGGATTGAGAACTAAAATAAAAAAAACCGGCCATGTGCGAGTCGGACTCGCGCAGCGAGGGTTCCGTACAAACCTGTAAAAAAAAACATTGCTTCATGTCAAATTTCAAGATTCTAAGTCGACTGGAAGTAACCTTCAGGTTTTGATTTCCTTACGAGCTAAGTATTTGGTATGAATTTCAACTTAATACTTCTACACGCTCATGAGGAAAAGGTAGTAAGTTTAAAATTATTTAAATTTTATTAATTATATGATTTGACTAAAAATTTACGGTTCTCGCAATTTTTCCTTTATCTGATGTTGCTTCGTACAAAATATCAAGATTCTGGGTTCACGGTTAGTACCCTGTAGGTTTTGATTCCCTTGTCATTGTTTAAAATTTGCGGAAATTTGCGGCATAGACAGCTGAAGCTTTTGATTGTGTTGGCTTAGAAGTTGATTGAAGAAGTGATTTTTTCACAGCTCCAAAGGACAGAAAACTTTAGTATTTGATATACTACTGTGTCCAAAATATAAGGTGACATGTGAATTTAAACTGCGCGCGTCGAAGGCTTTGGAAATGTTTCTTTCTTTTTAGGTTGGTAGTACTGTCAGTGGCATCTATGTGAAATTTCATGTCGAAATATATTCATAGTGTTTGAGATACGCGTCGTTTTGTGAGCTGCTAAAAGTGAGTTTTTCGTTTTTTGCGATGTCGAAATTTATTGAGCAAAGAATTTGCATTAAATTTTGTTTGCGGAATCAATTTTCTGCTGCGGATACGTTGAGGATGGTGCAGAAAGCCTTTGATGATTAGGCTATGTCTAAAAAAAATGTTTACAAGTGGTATAGTGATTTCCAAGCCGGCCGTGAACGTGTCGAAGACGAAGAGCGTTCTGGGCGACCATCAACCTCAACCGATGAAGCTCACGTCCAACAAATCAAAGATTTGGTGTTGAAAAACCATCGATTAACGATTAGAGACCTTGCTGATGAAGTTGGCTTATCGAAAGGCTCAGTCAATACCATTTTGAAGGATGCTTTGGGCCTCAAGCGCGTCAAATCTCGACTGGAACCGAAAACATTGAATTTTTTTGGAAAAAAGGCGTCGCGTTGAAGTGTGTGAAACAATGCTTTCCGACTACCAGGATGTAATGAAACGCATTATAACTGGCGATGAGACTTGGATCTATGCTTACGATCCCGAAACAACCGATCAATCGAGCGAATATCGTGCCAAAGGAGAGCCGAGACCATCGCTCAAAAATCAAGGTCATGTTGACTGTTTTCTTCGATTATCGTGGTGTTGTGCTTTATGAATTCCTTCCAACCGGCCAAACAGTCAACAAGGAATATTATTTGAACGTTATGCGTCGTTTGCGTAACGCTATCCGTCTAAAAAGGCCGGAATTGTGGAAAGACAATTCTTGGTTTTTACACCACGATAATGCACCATCCCATACCGCACTCGTAATTCGTGACCAATTCGCCAAAAACTCAACTCATATCGTTCCGCAACCACCGTATTCACCTGATCTGGCGCCGTGCGACTTCTGGCTGTTCAACAAGCTCAAAAGACCGCTCCGGGGACACCGTTTTGATACGATAGAGGAGATTCAAGCCGCAGCGAAGACGGAACTGAAGGCCATCCCGGAAAGTGACTACAACCAGTGTTTCAAAGATTGGAAAATCCGTTGGCATAAGTGCATTGCATCGGGAGGGGATTACTTTGAAGGGGATGAAATTGATTTGGAAGAATAAATAAAGAATTTTCAAAATAAATACAATGTCACCTTATTTTTTGGACACAGTAGTAAATTCCAGTTTGATACCTCTACGCTTTCCTGAGAAAAAGGGTCTTGACAGACAGTCGGACGGACAAAAAAGTGATCTTATAAGGGTTCCGTTTTTTCCTTTCGAGTTAAGGAACCCTAAAAATAAAATTGTTGAATCACCCCAATGTTTAAAAAACACTTCTATGGATTAAAAAACTTTTTATAACAAGTAAGCCCGTTTGATTTTCAAAGAACAAGTGAAAGTGTGAAGTGTTCATTATGATCATCATTTGGATTCGAAAGCTTAATTTATTTTGAAAATATGTGAGAAGAAAAAATCCGCAGAAACCTACATCCACGTAGCTATCTTTCTAGGAACAATGGAATCCATCTCTGAGGACCTCGAAACGTGAAGATATATCAATATTTTAAATTCTAAAAATCAAAGGTCAAGCGATTGTATCAAATAAAAGTTCAAAGAACTTTTGATCAGACAATTTTAAATGAGCTAAATTTTTGATAAACATTTTGAACGTACGAGTACTCGTAAGGCATATTTAAATTTAGAATGTCAATGCCTTCACTTGAAATGATAATAATGCTTCAATTGTTTCTATTGGGGCTGAGCACTTGACTGACATATTTTTCGAACAACAAAGCAATCTGCCCACATTACACTCCTGCAGCACCGTGACCCGAAATCCAAATGATTCTATACAATGTTCAATTTTTATTGGCGAACAAATGTGCCGATGTTAATAAATAAATAAATCTAATAATAAACTAGGCGCAAATAGAATATCTAGTCATACACGGTAGCTTGAGATACAATAAATAGGCAAGTGTATTAAAAAGAAGTCATAATCAAGGTATTCCAACGATTCAACACGTACAAAGACGTGCTCGTCCAACAAAAGTCCAAATGATGATTCAGTTTTTGAATAGATTAATAAGCACTCACCTATAAGCTTCGAGATTCTTGGAATTCTCCTCCTTCAAAAAGTTGTCTCTGTTCGTCATGCCCAATGTGGTTTGTTTCAAAAACATCGTGTAGTTGGTCGGGACATTTGGATTTTTTCGAATTTCATACGTTATGATGACACCGTTTCCCATGAGTGACAGTTTTATCGCTAGATCCAACCAATCAAAGTTCTTCTCAGACCAGTTTTCATCCAGCACCGGCCATCCTCCCAATTCTTTAATGTACTTCAAAAGCGGCTCAATGCCACGCTTGGCAATGGACTCCTCGTCCAGGCAGTCCTTGAAAAAGATTTTAGCCTTGTCTATGGCACTGGGCGTCGTCTCATTTCCAATTGGTTCCGACAAGAGCTTTCTCAGCTCATTCTCCATGTTTTGATTGAGAAGATGTATCGTTGAGTGCGTTCCCTCGTCTTTTGGAATCGGATTCATGGTTTCCCAATTGCCACAGGCGTACTCATAGAAATCTTCGCATGGATCCACAGAGCTGTTTATATAGCTTTTCATAAGCTGAGCTTGCTTGGCACGAATCGCCTCTCGGGTGGTGTTCAGCCTCCAGAATGACGTAAACCCCGTGTCCATTAAGGGATCATCCGACTGCGTTCCATTACCAGCGTCGTCGTCAACTTCTTTGAATGGTTTTTGATTCCCATGAAGCAGGGAAAAGCGACAAAAGTCTGTCGAAATAAATATGACTACCGTCAACACTATTGAGAGTACCACGAGTAGAATGCCAATTTTCATAGCATGCGAGTACATCGTACTCGTAGATACTTTATTTTTTTTTTTTGTAAAACTCGGCGGTATTTTTTGAATAAAATATTTTTAGAATAATTTGTTTATTTCAATCTCATTGCCTTGATTTTTGTTGTTTGTTTTAGATTAACTCGAGCGTTGCAAGCCCGTCGATGTGCTCCGTACAAAGCGCCACGATACACTATCTGTACTGTGGAGGGAGCTTCTGTCTGTCAAATTGTTTCTCGGCACTGCGCTCTACCAGAGGCCGCATTATTATTATCCCAGAACTTAGAATCGAGTAAATTGTTACAAGTCATGCACGATGTTTTGTTGCTTTAAATTTATCACACAACTTTTCTTTCTGTTTTTTTTTTTGTAAACAAAACAAAAGGTGGAAATGAAAAACACAGGCACACAGACAATGATGTGCTGGATGTATCCGTATCTTCGTTGAAGCTACTGGTCTTGCGATGAAGTAACATTTCGGTCAAGTGATTAGTTTGTCTGCTAATTTGTGTTTCATAGTAAACAACGTTGTGGACACGATTGTGTGATGATGTTCAATGACATTCTGTGGCTGTAATGTATCTATGAGATACATGATACATATGATGAGGCAATCATAAATTGCTGATTAGTTAGAAGCGTCTTCTGGGAGAGAAGTTTATTTAAAAGGGCTGGAAAACCCCATGACACGGAAGTTGCACAATTTTTAATCGAACATCGGGTCAATAGGATGAGACTGTGCAACTGAATTGCAATTCTGTGTTTTATAGATTCAACAAACATGCGGTGAAGTAATCACTGCTATGATTTTTGTGTGGGAAAAATTTTGCTTGCGTGTTTAGAAGATTGGCTCTTTCCTGTTACTAATAATTGGGCCATTGACCGATCATTAAAAACGCCCATTGAAATTAGAACGCCTTCTGATAATTGGACGTTTAAAAGTTTAACAATTTACAATAAGAAAATGGGCGCTAGTAACCCTTCCATTGTCAGACTTACTTGCCGGCTGAAGACACGTGAAGAGTCTGACAAACTTCCATTTTTTGGATCCTAGACAAGTTGTGCTGAGGCATCCTCGAAAGCTTGTTCTTTGTTTTTGTCTTTAATGTACCAACGTTCAAGGGGTTATGAACACCCTTATGTTTACATAAGTTCGAAAATCTATAAAAATTGATAGTATTGAAGTTGAGGGCATAATGGAGTCCGATTTAGGCAAGATTTCAAATAAATTTAACGAGTACTTTACTGAAATCCCTAAAAAGTTGAAACCTACTCTCGAGCCTTGTACAAAATGTAATTGTACTACTCCTTTAGCAATTTTTACTGATGATCTGCAATGTAATAGTTTTGTGTTTAATGAAATTACGCCAATAAAAATTTACAATGTAATCTTGTCCCTCAAAAATAAAACTTCTTGCACAAGTGATGGTGTTTCAAGCATTCTATTAAAAAATGTTGCCTGGTATGTCGTAGATGTATTGTGCTTCTTACTTAATTAAAGTGTTGAAATGGGTTGCTTTCCTGACCATTTTAAATTTGCTGAAGTTATACCTCTTTTTAAAAGAAATTATAGACCTATATCACTGTTTTCGACCCTTTCCAAAAGTTTTGAAAAGTTAATTGAATGGAGTGGAACAGACTGTTTTATTTATCATCTGTGAATAACCAGGTAGCTTTCTTTAACCAGAATATAAACTTGCTCTTCGAAAAAAATGTTCCCCTTAAGACCTCAGTTGTGAGAAGTGCATCACCTTCTTGGTTTAACCAAAATATAATGAAGCTCATGATGGAAAGAGACATTGCGTAACATCGGTGGAAGCGGTATCGAATTGACGAGCTTCATATCATTTATCGAAATCTTCGAGCAGCTTAGGCTAAGTTTTACGACCGCAATCTTGACTCATCAGCCAGTAAGGGAAATCTTTGGAATAACTTACGACGGATCGGAATAAGCAAGCAACAGCTCAAGCCACGAGACGACATTGACTGTGATGCTCTAAATGCCGTTTTCTACTCTCCTCCTTCTTGTGAGTCAACCGTCAGTTGAGCCCCTAGAATACACTGGTGACTCGAACGATTCTGATGCCCTACAATTTCGGAGACTGACCGATGAAGATGTTGTAGAGGCGCTGCTTTCGATCAAGTCGAATGCAATTGGACTCGATCAAGTAAATCCAAAATTCATAAAACTGTCACTACCAGTCATTCTCCGCTACATTACACACATATTCAATACAATATTTTGACCACTTCCATTTTCGCAGATGAATGGAAAAAGGCGAAAATCGTTGCACTACCTAAAAAAGCAAATTGCACTTTTTCAGAATACAGGCCTATCACAATATTACCCTTCTTATCCAAGGTATTTGAAAAGGCAATTTATGTGCAAATAAGGAAACACCTCAATGATGAACAACTTACGTCATCCTTCCAATCAGGATTTCGGGCTAAGCGCAGCTGCAAAACTGCCCTTTTATACGTTGTGGATGAAATAAGGCAAAGTTTAGATAAGAGAGAACTTACGTTTTTGACATTGCTTGACTTTTCGAAAGCTTTCGACACCGTTAATCATACTGTCCTATGCCGTAAGCTCTTAAGGAATTTTAAATTCTCAAATCAGTCAGTCAGGCTCATTCACTCATATCTAACTGGAAGACAGCAATCGGTTGTAGTAAACGGACGTATGTCGAATTTGCAGGGTTCTATACTCGGGCCTATCTTGTTCTGCATTTATGTGAATGAGCTGCCTAATTTAGTTAAGCACTGCTCCATTCACATGCATGCAGACGACGTCTAATTGTTCACAAGTTGCCCATTACACTCAAAAGAGGAATCCGCTTCCAAAATGAACGATGATCTTAACAGCATAGTGGCGTGGGCTAAAGCTAATAGTCTTTGCTTGAATCCCAGTAAATCAAAGACACTTGTCATCTATCGGAGTCTGTAGGATTTAAAGAATTTTCCTACAATAAAACTTGGACAGTCCAGCATAGAGTATGTGGACACCGCCAGAAATCTGGGAGTGACGTTAACGTCACAATTGGAAAAGTATATGGGCTTCTGCGAGTCCTATGGGCAACTCAGTCCTTAACGCCTATTAAAACAAAATTTATCCTTGAAAAAACTTTGCTGCTACCAATTATGTTCTATGGCATCGAAGTTTTTTGTAATGTCGACTATAAAAGCAAAAGAAAGCTCAATGTGGCTTACAATAACATCTCTCGGTACATCTTCAATCGCAAAAAGCACGAACACATATCGTTTTTCTCGAAAAGTATATACGGATGTACTTAAGAAAACATGATTAAATGCTTCTCTTTATCCTGCATTCACGGCATCATCCAAACCCGTCAACCTGATTACCTTTTCAATAAACTACGTTTTCCCGTATCTCAAATGAATCTAAATCATTTTGCCTTTTTTTCTTTATTTTTGAATTTAATTTGATGTTTTTCTTGCTCTCATTTATGTAATTTTCTTTTTTCTCTACTTTTGTATGTACATATTTAAACATTTTTTTCCAGCGATTCAAAAATTGTATAAACCTTAATTTATTAAACTTGTTTTCTTTTTACTCATTATCTTATCCTATCTTACTTTACCTACTTTGTAACCGATTTATATATTTACTAAATGTCCATTCATTGTAGACTTACACTAACTTATAAGAAATTTTCTTACTGTGTGAGTTAATAAGCTTCTTAATTAAAATTAAAATTAAAATTAAAAATTAATTAAGGTTCGAATTGTTTCATTTCTTGACATGTCTAACTTCTTTAGCGAAAATCAGTTTGGTTTTAGAGCAGATTTATCTACTGAGAATGCCATTTTAAGGTGTGTAGTCAGATCTATGGAAGTTTAAACAACAAAAAAACAACTATTGGACTGTTTATAGATATGACAAAAGCTTTCGATCTTTTCAACCACGATCTTTTGTTAACTAAACTATTCAATGTTGGTTTTCGTGGTAACATTTTCAATTGGTTAAATTCTTACCTAAAAATTCGAACACAAAAAGTTAATGTTAACGATATTTCAAGTGAACCCAGGCTATTAAAAAACGGTGTTCCTCAGGGATCTGTACTTGGCCCTTTATTTTTCTTGATATACATAAATTCTATTTTTAAACTCAAGTTAAATGGAACTTCAACTGCCTTTGCGGACGACATAGTTTTAACGTACGAATCTCGAACTACTTTCGAAAGCATTGTGATGATAAATGAAGATCTTAAAGTCTTACGGCTGTGGTTCACCTATCATGAAAAAACAAAATTGATGTGTTTTAAGGTAGCTGGAAACACCCTACAGGATTTTAATTTTTGGTTTCATACACACGATTGCAAACAATTTCCTTTACCTATACATACATAAGTGTGGTAATGTTAAATTTATAGCCAATCTGCGTTGTACCGAAAATTGCTTCAAAATCGAGTCAGTTCAAAACTTTAAGTACTTAGGTGTAATAATTGATTACAACTTAAACTGGAAAGATCACATTCAAATGATATTATTGGTCACACGTAAATTGTACTTAATAAAGCCTCTTTGCTCTCAAAAAGTATTAACAAATATTTATTATGGCCTTGTACACTCAATACGGCATAACAAGCTGGGGAGGTTCATATTCTCAAACTTTTAGACCCTTATTAACCGCACAGAAGCATTTATTACGAATTATTTTAAAGAAAAATCGTTTTGCTAGAAGTTGGCCTTTATTTAAAAAATTGCGTATTCAACCAATCAGACATTTATATGTTTTTAAAGTTTTAAGAGAGTTCTACGAGAAAAGCGGTAATATTCATAGTAGGAATATACAAATGTACAATCTACGAGTAAACCATATGAGCTTGGTAAATGTCATTACTTATAAGAGACACTTTCCGTTTTTCATGTTTCACAAAAAAGGTTAAGGACTGGTTATTCAATTTAAACTATAAATGTATTGAGTCACTTTTTTAAATTGTTTTTTGTAAATGTAAATTTTGAAATATTCTTAATGAATTTTTACGTTATATTGTATAATATCACTTAAATTTTTTTCCGTTTTCTTTGTATGCTAAGCAAGTTTTCTTTTTTAATTCTCTTTTCTTTCACTTAACTTTAAAAATCTTATTTAAATTAACACTGACTGTCACCCCACATCAGATGTCAATTGATGTGTCATTCACCACTAACTAATTAGTTAAAGAATGATACTAATATTAAATTGAATTTATTATTGTTAAATAGTTTTAAGATTATGAAACTAAAAAACTAAAAAAAAGTTAAGATTTCAATTATTCCATTAAAATTATATTACCCAATATACAGTGGCGTCTGAAAAATGTTGGTCAAACTTTTTTTTTTCGAATTTTTTCAAATTTGTTGCAAAAACTTCACAATTTTTTAAAGAGGTTTTATTGTTTTATGCGGTTTCAATCGTCTCATGATACATTAGGAGTGTTTAAATTTTTCACTCGCGGTCACGTGAGCAAAAAGTTGTTAGACCAAAAAATGGGTTGTTTTTGGTTCCTGACTCATTCTTAGGCGTTAAAAAAATGTGCTTTATTGGTTTAGAGTTTTTTTTTATTACTTCTCAGAGACATTCTCTATATTATTAGAACTTTGTTGGACCTTCTCTTACTTTTGTTACAGCTTCACATCGGCGAGACATTGACTCCGTTAGGTTTTTCTTTTTGGATGCAGGTGTGGTGTTCCAGGTCCGAATAAGGATTTCTTTTTGGGTTTTTAATTGACTCTGGTCGCTTCTTCGTATCCTTAACTTTCACCATTGACCAAATATTCTCAATTGGATTGAAATCTGGACTGTCGGGAGGCTTACATATTTACGAAGTACCCTTGAGCCTAAGAAAAAAAATGCGAATATTTTTTTTTGCCATAAAAGCTCTAGCTTATTTAAAAGCTTGATTTGAATTTAAAAAACAAAACAACAGGGTCATAATTACAATTTTGACTGAATGGCAAGGAGCAATGTCCTATTAAAAACGGAATTTGGAAATGTCACCAAAAAGCTCTAGTGCAGAGGGCTCAAGTTCATTTTCCAGAACCCGTAGGTAAACTTCCACAGTGACTTTCGATTCTAGGTACGACATTCTACCTTTTTAATCACCAGAAAAGCATCTCCGCATCATAACACCTTCAGTTTGAAGGGGAATAAGTAAGATGCATTTAGAGCTAAGTCTTTCCTTTGGTTCCCTGCTTTTACTTTTGATAACATTGTTCCACATGCTTTTTCCTTACTGAGCTTGAAGAAATTACAAAATTAAAAAACTCAACTCAAAAATTAAAAAACTCAACTGAATGTGATCCTCTTGAAGCCATCTATTAACCAGGAAGAAAAAATATCCAATTTGAAGATTTCCCCAGCTCGGAGAGAAGAGGTGGTGGAAATCTCTCGACTGAAACTATGTACTTTTGATCACGCTCTAATTTTCGAGGAATGGTAAATTTCTATCAAAGACAAGCAAAGTAAAAAATTCGATGGTGGTGTTTCGTACTAGGTCTTAGAAAAAATTTTGAAAATACATTGGATAAGGAGTTAACATAAGCGGCCTTTCACACGAACGAAATAACAATTTAAATTCTGCCAAGGACAAGAAATAACAATAAATTTTAAGTGATGTTTCAGTGATAACTCGGCACAAGTTTTAATAAAAAGTTATGGCAGAGTTCAACCCAATCAGACAAATTATATTTCCAAAAA
Source organism: Orthonevra nobilis (assembly GCA_963555765.1). Taxonomy (NCBI): domain Eukaryota; kingdom Metazoa; phylum Arthropoda; class Insecta; order Diptera; family Syrphidae; genus Orthonevra; species Orthonevra nobilis. Next base: position 60,836,002 of record OY743225.1, on the reverse strand, counting down.
CAATCTAGTTCCAGTTGTGATTACCAACCGATCTTGCTCGTCATATAGTTTGTCACTTTGCAACTGGTCTTCGAACTTTTTAGATATGAATCCCTGTTTATAAACGGTGTAAGTTCAAGCAAAATTTAACTCTCTTGAAACTTATTATTTCTTAATTCTGCCTGCCTGACCGTTCCGAGTTTTACCACTTTATTGGTGAAGTTAAAAACAACTGCACAAAGCGGAAATAAATTCAGCTCCTAATGTAAATGTTTTTGTAATAAAATTGATAAATTGATTTTCAGTACTCTTAATTTACCACATCATATCTATGCCTAAAAGGTAAAACATCTTATGTCAATTTTGTACACTTTTCAGGTGAGCAATTTTAAATTTTAAATGGTGCTCTGAAAAAAATTACCAATCTGAAATAAAAAATTCTTTCGGAAAAATATAGGAACTTTATTTAAAAATATAATAAAAATATTTGTTTGTAATAGATAGAAGGATTAGGTAAACAAATTTGACATAAGTCGTTTTACCAAATCAAATATGAGTACATTTTTAATCTTAAGTCACATAAGAATTTTTTCCAATTCAACAAAACACTGTTTTGAAAACTTAAGTCGACTTAAGTTTTTTATCCAAAACGCGGTAGAAAGAATTCGTGAATACAAGCTAAACTCCAACAGGCTTTTGCACCGTTTTATTTATCATAAAAAAAACACTTAAAATGACATTAAATTACGTGTAATAATTTAAAAAAACTTACAAAAAACTTTAAAGTAGATACACAAATTCATTTAAATTATTTACGAAAACAAAGTCACATACAAATTAGGTATGTAAGTATAGCACCTAAAATCAAAAATTACAATAGTAGAAACACATACTTATTTCAGAACTGAAAGCCTTTTATGTTTCATTATCAGTTTTCTCTGTTAGATCAGGATGATAATTTGGTATGTTATCAGTAGGCAAATTTTTATAAAAACTGTGGAAAGTAATATCGATTAGCGGCAGTAGATCCATCAAATCCTTTTTTTTTTCTTAGCTAAAAGCTAAAGGCTCCAAGAAGCACAATGAAACATCTGATAATAGTACGTTTAAAACATCAATATGACGACTAACCTCTTTCAGCAGAACTCGATTCAGCAAAGTCTTCTTTTTCAGGGACTTCCCCATCCGCATCACAACCTTCATTACTTTTTTCCATGATGGTTATTTTTGTGATTGCAAAGCTAGCATCAACGTTTGATGTGCGCGTTTCATATTAAATTTCGTTTCACTAATCAATTTTTTAATAACAAGATCACTTCACTTTCTAATTTTCTTCTCTTTTTATTATAATTATTTTAACCCTTATGTTCCAATATGAACTGCGCTTGCACACGGTAAAATACTTTATGTCTACCTAAGGCCTTTACTTCCAGTAATTACGATTCGGCAAAATCGCTTAAGTAACACAAGTTGTTTATGACTTTAAAAATTATTTCAATATTCGAAAAATAAATTTGAAAAAATAACTTAAGTCGGCCTAAGAACTATAAACTCGTCACTTTTTTCGCGGTTAATAATCTTAGGTGCACATAAGCTTTTTTACTGTAAAGTCAATTAGAGAATTCATGCAGACATAAGATTTTTTACTGCAACATTGCCGCAATATTTTTTAAAATAGTAGAAAATATTGGTACATAAGCTGCTTTACCTTCTGAAATAAAAAACATAAGCTGTTTTACCTTATGTAAGCCACTACATTGATGACTTAAGCTATTTTATAAACAGTTATAACTTCCCCATTTTTTTTTAAATTTCTTCACCTGGATTGGCTAAAAAAATACAGAAAGGAGGATGAAATTCAACTAACTTAAAACAGCTAAAACAACTTAAGTCGAATTAAGATGTTTTGCCTTTTAGGCACAGATATCTTCACGAAGCTAGTGAAAGATCACGATGGAATGGACCAACAAAAGCATATATCCTTCCTAGACGAAGTAAAGATAACTAAATTTAAGCTTAAGTTTAATAAAGCTTAATTTTACACATGGGCAGAAGAAAGCATAAAAGATGAATGGAATCTCAGTATTGTTTGTCCAATCTGGACCATCTAAGCTGTGGCAATAATAGATCTATCATACAACTCAAAATTGCCTATAACATCTTTTCTGCGCGTATTATGTGAACTTCTGATGCCCTTTCTAAACAACCTGAAGGACCATATCAGTGTAGCTTTTGACCAGCAATGCCCACAATAGACCAAATATTAACATCACGACAGATATTGGAAAAAACCTAGAAGCACCCACCACCTTTTCATCAATTTCAAGGTTGTCTTTGACAGCATCCACGAGCCATATCAAGAGTTGGCATCCCTCCCAAGCACAACCTTTTGTGTAGGATGACGATGGAGAACTCAAGCCGCTCCATTAAGTTCGGCAAAGACATCACCGACCCACTTGATGTCAAACAACGTTCTAGAGAAGGTGATGCACCATCAAGCGATTTCTTCAATATCATACTTGGAACAATAGTGCAAAAGTCCCGCTTCAATACCAGGGGCACTATTTTTTTAGGGTCTATTCAATATCTCGCATACGCTGAAGATATTGATGTAATCAGAGAACGAAGCTTGATGTCAACAGTGCGTCTATGAGTGTCCAGACAGGAACAGCAAAGATGAGTTTGACGGTATACGAGGGCAAAAAGAAGTATACCTATGCGGTCATCAAAAAAGGACACCCAAATTCGTCGTCGAGGTCAGAACGTTCTTAATTTAAATTTGAAGTAGTTAGAGACTCTGTCTGCCTAGGCTCCGCTGCAAACACAGATAATAACACCAGTGCTGAGATCAAACGAATAATGCTTCTGGCTAAGAAAGCAATTGAGGAAAGCCCTCTCTCGAAGAAATTAAGAGTTGCTTTATAAGACCCGTGGACACAAAAACGGATGAAGGATGAAGGCACCTTAAGCTGTTTCGAGACAAAAGTGTGATCTTGGGGGAGAAGATTTAAGACGAACTGTAGGGTAAGAGTTGACCAGCGTAGTCGACTTAGCCAAAAGGATAAACTTCCAATGCCACGCGGACTGAAGTGCCACCTCAAGTTAGTAATTAAATAATAAATGATTAATGACAAAAAATTTGTATAAAGTTATTACTTCAGTAAAACTAAAAATGTAACTTGCTTTAGTAGAAATCTAACTTAATCAAAAAAGTATTTCCGAATTGTTGTCCTGATCAATTGAATAAATACATTCGGTAATAAATAAATACCAAAATGTTAAACAATCTTTCAATGTGAAATACGCAAATCGTATTCTCCTTCGGCGCAGCTTTAAAAAATTATGTTTCTCATTTTATTTTTTGCAATGCATTTGTTCAGGGAGTGAATGAAGTTTTGAAAGAATAATGAAAGAAAAGTTGCTTAAAGTTATTGAAGAAAGTTTTTTGTTTAATCGTAGTTTCATAGTACTAGTCAATAATTGTCCCTCGAATCAATTTTATCCACCTGTAGGTGCAACTCAATGTGCTGTTATAAGTCCTTTTTACAACAAGTCTTATACAACATATATGCTTCCAATTTTCTCCATGTTTGCTGATGATTCGATGTGGCCTAGAATGCAGCGAAATCTTGAGGTTTCCTAAGCCGGTGCAAGAAATACTTTACCCCTTCTGACTTAGCTACAATTTATAAGGCTTTCATGCGTCCAAAAAAGGAGTACAACGCTCACATCTGGGCAGGTGCACCGAAAACCACTTTGCACCTGCTAGATAGATTCCAAAAGCGTGCGGTAAAACTTATAAACGACAGCAACATAACAAAACCAAGACACTCGCTGGAACATCGAGAAAAATGTTTCCTGCCTGTCGCTCTTTTATCGCTACTTTAACTACCAATGCTCCGAAGAAATAGCTTATGGCATTCCGCCTCTCCAACAATTCATTCGCAACACCCGCACATCATTGAATGCGCATCAGTTTACCCTTAGGCCTATTTTCGGGCATACTGTGAAATTTAGAGAGTCTTTTATAGGCCGTACATCGCACATGCGGAATGCGTTACCTCGCTCTACTTTTCCTCTGCACTGCAACCTACAGCAATTTAAGACCAATGTGCACCTCTACCTTCTTTCTCTCCCAGCTAACTTTCCTTCTGCTCGTGCTGTGTTAACTCACTAGAAGGGTCCAACTAATCCCTTGATCACGTGCATTATTTAAAAAAAAAAAAAACAGAATATTCTTTCAATATCGAAAGAAACCTTAACTCTGCGAATATTATAAAAAGTAGAAAATATAGGTTGACTCGAAAAAATACCAGCCATTTTTATGACACGAAAAAAAGGTTTTGTTACCTTTCGAATAATCAACAAAGGATATAAAGGTGCTGAACTTAAATGGGGATCAACAATTAAATACTTGGGGATTCATTTGGATAAAACTGACTTTCATTGAACATATTTCAAAAACATTATATAAAATAAACATTGCAACTAGAATGCTATATCCATTCATAAATTGAAAGTTGAAATTTTCAAATGAAAGTAAAATCATAATCCATAAAGTATTATTCCAAGCTATTCTGCTGTATGGTTGTCCAGTTTAGGGGAATTGTGCCAAAACGCATATCTAAAGATTGCACATGCAGCTTAAAATGATGCTCAATCTACCATGGTATCACTCTGCATCTGATCTTCATTAAAAGCGAATGTAGAATTGGTCTTCGAAAGAATCCTAAAGCTTAAAATTAATTTTATGATTCGCTGTGCATACTCAGATAATATTTTGATTAACAAAATAACTTGTTAAGAAAAAGATTTGACGATGTTCTTGTAAATTTTTCTCTAAATATTAATTACTGATTTATTTAATTAAACTTATATTCAAATTTATTTATTTACAATTTTATGTATTCTTTTCTATATTTATTTATTTATTATTTATTTATTTAATTCATAATTCATTTATTTAAAAATAATTATTTTTTTTAATTAATGTATTCATTAATTTATTTATTTTATTACTGATTTACTATTTATTTATTTATCTTCAATTTAAGCTATTTATTTATTTATGTTCCATCGTACTTGTACTTTCGTTTTCTCTGTTATTTTATTTTATAACCATTTTTATTCATTCATTTATTTTTTATTAATTAATACGACTACCGGTTGAAAATGTCGTTATTGCTGAGTGCAGACAACTTCATATCTATTACTCTGAGGTGAATTTTGACCATGACAGCTGTAACATCAGAACTTCATGTCATTGTCTAATTATTTCAGTCTAGGTTATTGGTCATTAGTAAAAACACACAAGTTTTTGTAAAGCCGTAAAATCTCTACATTCGTGCCATCAAAACAACATTTGCGGGAAGTTTTAATTTGCTTCTTTCATTTAAAGAAAAAAGCAACCGAAGCGCATCAATTGCTTACCGAAGCTTACCCGGGCTATACTAGAGACGTTAGAATGTGTCAGCGGTGGTTTAAGCGATTCAAAGATGGTGATTTCGACATCGAAGACGAAGAACTCCCCGGCCAGGTGAAAAAGTTTGAAGACCATGAATTGGAGGCATTGCTCGATCAAGATCCGTCTCAAACGCAACTTGGCGTCGCTCAGCAAACCATTTCCAATCGTTTGAAAGCAATGGGAATGATCCGAAAGGTAGGACATTGGGTGCCGTATGAATTGAAGCCACGAGACGTCGAACGCCGATTTTGCATGTCCGAAATGCTGCTTGAATGCCGCAATCGAATTGCATCGAATCGTCACTGGTGATGAAAAATGGGTACATTACGATAATCCAAAACGTCGGGCAACGTATGGATACCCCGGACATGCCTCAACATCGACGGCCATTCAGAATATTCATGGCCTGAAGGTTATGCTGTGCATTTGGTGGGATTAGAAGGGTGTTGTGTATTATGAGCTGCTAAAACCGAATGAAACAATCACAGGCGAGGTCTACCGATGACAATTGATGCGTTTAATCCGAGCACTGAAAGAAAAACGGCCGGAAATGGTCGCAAGACACGATAAAGTTATTTTGCAACATGACAATGCTCGGCCACATGTTGCAAATGTCGTCAAAACTTACCTTGACACGCTCAAATGGGATGTCCTACCCCACCCGCCGTATAGTCCAGACCTTGCGCCATCCGATTACTATCTCTTCCGATCGATGCAACATGTCCTGGCTGACCAGCACTTCCGTCATTTCGATGATGAAAAAAAATGGATTGCGGCCAAACCGGTCGAATTTTTCAGAACGGGTATCCATGAATTGCCAGAAAAATGGGAAAAATGTGTGGCTAGCGATGGGCAATACTTTGAATATTGAATTTATATCTATTTTTCCTCAATAAAGCATTGACATTTTCAACCGGTAGTCCTATTTATTTATTTATTTAATTAACAATTAATTTATTTAAAATTATTTTTTTTTATTTATGTATTCATTAATTTATTTATTTTATTACTGATTTACTATTTATTTATTTATCTTCAATTTAAGCTATTTATTTATTTATGTTCCATCGTACTTGTACTTTCGTTAATTTCATTTCATTTCATTAATTTATTTATTTTTTTTTTGCGTCCTCTTACTTGTTTCTTGTTATTCATGCAATTGTGTAACAAATTTAAATCGATGGTTAGTTTCCTTCAGATTCATAATGTTATATCCCAAATTGTTTATTTAATTTAAAACGTAAGTTGTTTCAGTAGAAAAAAAGTAGGAAAATAGTCAATCAGTTTTTGTAAAATTTTCGGCACCAAATAAAATTAATCTATCTTTCTATAAATTTGAGGTAGTTGATGTTGGGAGCAAGTCCATCTTGAGATGGGAAATTGATGGTATAGACAGGTCTACTCACACCCAAACCAATATTTTTATTTAAAAATAAAGATAGGAGGCTAAATGAAATACTCTTTAGTTGAAGATCATTTTGAAATGATTGGAATGCGATCGAGGTCTCCATGAAATGTCGGCGTATGTTTCATTCTTTAATTCTACCGTAAATGTAAAGTAGAACATACTCGAAGAACAAAACTTGGTATACGTTGCTCAGCTCAGTAATCATATGTATGTAAATGTTTAGAATTTTGCAGATCAGGAAAATTATTTGTGAAAAAAAATGTATAGGATCCAAAAGAACTAGCTTCAATAGGTCCCCCAAAATGTGTTTCCTTGACCAGCCTTTGGGTCTGTGCTATCTCCAATTTGTTTTCGAAAAATCCAAACTTCCCCACTGCGAATCCACCCATTTCCAGCTCACTAAATCAAATGTTGTTTTTTCCAAAATAACAAAAATAGTCTTTTTCAAATTTTGCGTTAGTCTCGGCACTGCTCGAAGAAGTGAACTCTGAACACGAAATAAGGCGGCAAATTAAATTCCAACCGGAAGCGAGCAGATCTAATTTTTCAGTTAGTTTTCCAAAAATAAAACTGGCGTCGATATAAATATTATTATTGGTCGCGAAAGAGCGTTGCCAAGGTGTGGGGTGGAGAAATCCACAGCCTGGAATTTAGTGCAATTGCGTTGCTGATGATGCTCAATGACACACGCATCTGCGCGAATGTGGGCGAAGTGATTCCACCAGAATAGACTATTCCACTCGGAGGAAGATCGATGGAACGATCGTTGACGATATTTGTACCTACCACGGGGACATGGCATACACACTCTGAGGGCACACGTGCCCTATCACAATTTTTTATGTTTATTTAAGCCGAACGAAGAGTGAATCGAGTTGTACATGTCTGGTGTAATATGCAAATCGATTCGTTTCTAATCAATTCAATTCGCAAACAGACTTGAGGGAGAGGATGTCTGACCACGCATACAAATTGGCGACACAAAATGTCAACAAGGATCAGAGTCTTTCAATGTTTGTGCAGTTGGTGTGGGTGGACTCGACTCGTTTCGATTCGCTAATCAATGCAAATTTCAATTTCTTGAAGAATATGAGCCTTATGCCATGGCACGCATTCGAATTGGAATTGTTGATGGTAATGACAAACGTCTGTGTTGACGGCTCTGTCATTGTGATTTCGGGTCAGTCTGGGTTATGTTTTTGTCAATAGTCATGATCCACCGTCTGGAATGATGTATTCCTTCAAAAATATTCATAAACGTTGTTAATAGGCGTGTTTTTTTCAAACGTAGCTAACCAAAGTAAAATTTTACAAGTACAACAAATACAAAAACCTGCTGGCAACAATTTTATCGCCAGCCAAAACCAACTGGCTAGGAATTTTACGATATCTCATTGCAAGGTGGCGCAGAAAGATATTTTTTCTGTTGTAGACGTTGGCAATTGTGAAATTGAAATATTCTTTTGACATTTGACGGAAGTCTGTGTACGAAAATGGAAATAGGAAAACTTATTCAACACAGCATGAAAAATTGGAGCAAGGAAGAAGTGGTAGTCTTCCCCGAAGCGCGCAGAAGGAAGAATTCGTGCACCATCGGCATAAGAAATGCACTTATGAACATGAACCTAGCATTCCGTATAAAATCTGTTGTTTGAATTATTAAAACCACACTATCAAATCTCTCCAACAACGAGATTGACAATGTCATCAGCCACTTTAATGATACTGTTCACAGAGCTGTCGACATTCAAAGGAAACCAGTAACCAGTAAGGACAAATACGCAAACTTGCCGCAACACATCAAAGCAATATACGCTCAGAGGCAAAGACTAAGGAAGAAGCTACAAAGGATCTTGCAACGAACCTGGAGCACAGTGAACGAGGAGTACCGAAGTGTCCAATCGCAGCTAAACTGTATCAACGTGATGTTCAAGCAAGCAGTCAAACACCACACGGATGAAGAGTTCCAGAGACAACTGGAAAAAATAAAACCAGGACCGGACACTTTCAAGAAAATTAATTCGATAGTCGGAAAATCGAATAATTTACCGGACATTCTGCGGAACGGAGACCAAGAGGTAACCACGCCAATGGAGAAGGCAGAAGCTTTTGCAAGCCATTTTGAGCAAAACTTCACGGAAAGACCACCAGTGCACCTTCCTGAATTCCTAGCAGAGGTCAACGAAAAGGTCGAAGAACTCTCAAACGACCATAGCAGCATCACAACATTTAGCAGTGATAATACGGCAACATTCCCCAACAACAACGATATTTTCACCAATGCAGGAGAAGTAGAGAAGCTGCTTTTGAGTGTAAACTCAAAAAAATCAGATCAACAGAACGTGCATCGAAGGATATCGGCCAATATCACTGCTCTGCTGTGTAGGAAAGGTCCTAGAGTCGGTACTGCTCAAACAAATAAACAAAGTTTGCCACTTAAAGCAGATAATTCCGGACCAACAATATGGATTCAGAGAAAAGCACTCAACAATTCATCCACTGCTTAAACTTCACCATGACATCACCGCGGGACTTAACAAAAAGGAGACAGTTGTTGCCTGTTTGTTGGACATCGAGAAGGCATTCGGCAGTGTCTGGATCAACGGCCTCATTTACAAGCTGCTGAAAATGGAATTTCCCAGACATTTGGTAAGAATAATCCTTAGTTCACTAACAAATAGGTTCTTTTTTGTTCAGATCTTTGATGCCTCTTCATCCATGAAGCCCCTAAGAGGGGGTGTCTAGCAAGGAGGAAGAACAGCACCAGCGCTGTTCAACATCTACACGGCAGATCAGCCAGAGAACGATCCTCAAACAAAAACCCTTTTATATGCGGACGACTCCATTACATACGCAGCATCACTTTCACCAACCATAGCAGCAAGAAGGATCCAGGACCACATAAGGAAGCTCTTTGACTACTACTCAAAGTGGGGATTCAAAGTCAACAGCAACAAAACAGAACTCATCTGTTTCAGGATACCAACGACGGCAACCAGAGGAAAAATTTGCAGCACGTTGTCGCAACATCAAATTAATCCTCCCGGACAACACACAAATTGTGCCACAAGACACGACAAAATACCTGGGAATCAACTTCAGCGAGCGGCTCAGATTTAACGCCCATGCCAACAACGTGATGAAGAAGGCCAACTTTGCCCTACATCTTGTGAACCCACTGCTGAGGAAGAGGAACGGGTTAAGCAAGAAAACCAAACTACTGGTCTACAAACAGCTCATAAGACCAGTAATAACTTATGGCTGCCCAATATGGTTCACGGTGTCACCAACAACCATGAAGAAAATCAGACTCATGGAAAGAAGGATACTTCGGTCCTGTACAGGACTCTTGCGAAAACCGGACACTCTGAAATACTTCAGCAACACGAAGCTGTATGAAGATGCTGGCATAACGCCAATCGATCTATACATGCTACAGCTTTCCGGAAGGATACTGGACAAACTAAAGGACCATCCAAACCGAGACATCAGGAACATCAGCCAGCAGACCTTAGAGCCAGCGCTGAGGTACCTCAGCCCACGAGCGATCATCGACGAGAGATTCGAGGACATCGTAAATTGCTACGAGACTTCGTTTTACGAAAAAGCTGACAGCCGATATTACAGAGGTTAGGATCCTGTAATTAGTTTTAAGTTATAAATTTTTTAAAAAAAATTCTTAAACAAAAATTTTCAAAATGTTTGGAAAATTGCATATAGTCACCTAAAAGATTAAGTCGCCATTGTTATACGTTTTTGTAAAAAAAAATATTTTGTATAAATACCAAATGAAATAAGTCGGGCCCTTATTGTTGAGCCGACAAAACCTTACCTTAGTTATAAGTCTAATTTTAAGTCATGATTGTAAATATTTTTGGACGATAAATATAAACATCTTAATCTAAAAAAAAAAAATTAAAACCACACAAATGTAATCAACAATGTTATGATTACATACCTCTTTATTTTCCTTGTAGATTGTCCATTGAGCAAACTACAAAGTATTGTTTTAAGAATTAATTTTAAAAAAAGCATTTGGTTTACTTCTGAGCAGTTTGACAGTTGAGAGCTGATGTCATGGGAGCGAAATCACCCGTACCAACTTCGAGAGATATAAAATCAACTGGGTTTCTTTTTGGTATTTCCAAGTAGAAGAACTTATTCAGATATGCAGCTGAGGTGAACACAATGGACGATACATTATCATTGTGGAAAAAAAAATCATATTAAACGTCTTTCGTGAATCATGCACACGTGGGTCTGAGTAGAGCTCCGGTGATTTGATATTAGATTTTTTTCAAGTGTTATTGAGTTTTCTATCGTTCATCAAATTTCATCTTTAATTCACCGAGTTTTATTATTATTTTGGGAAATATTTTTCCGCCAGGCTCTTAGGTCAATTTTTGTGTAAACTTTATGCATTAAATTGAACAAATTATGGAGCTGGAATTCTACCGGAATACGACTCGGTTTTAGTTTAGTTTTTAAAGCAAGGAATACACGATACGATTTTCGTACCGATCGTTCGTGATCGTATGCGATGATCATGTGGTGTGTGAGCACTTCATTCACGGTTGTACCGATATCGCATGATCGAGCGCTGTCGACCGAAAACCAACGATCGTATGCGACAGATTGTATGGAAATTGTACCGTTTGTTTGTGTCCGTACAACTGTCGTACCGACTTCATTTGTCTTTAGATATTCAGAGTGGTGACATGGCAATGGTATCAATAAGCGAAAAGGAGTTTTGGTTAAATTTTATTGAAAATATGACAAGTATGACGATAAATTCAATATTCTTGGAACGAGGATTGCTGAACATTTAAGGAATATAGAGTCAAGACAACGTTTGATTGCCGAAAAAATAGTTTCAGACGTGCTCATCAGTGGCAGGATGAGCCAGTTGACTATGAACTTCTCGTTTGTCCTAAATCCAGTTTCACAAGAAAGCGGCCAACGGCAGTCGACTTTTGTGATTGAAGCCTTCATCCAGTATTGCAGAGCTAACAAAATTTTTATATTTTGATAAAAAAAAACAACATCTAAATAAAACAAGTTTCAACTTTTTTAATTATCAGAATGACCACACATTTTATCTATTATAGTAGTCCTTTAATTTTTTTCTTATATCTTTTGCAGAATCAGTTGGTCTTCCAGAATAATTTACTCCCAAGGATAACAATTCATCCTCTTGATGCAAATTTCCTTTTATTATAGTACCACTTTCCAAGTCTTCTCAATCCACGCATCTTGGATTAATATAGTCAATGGAATGTGATCTAAGGAAATTATGCAAAGCACAGCAAGCTAAGATAGCTGCATCTGCATGTTCCAGTTTGGTTTTAATTGGCCTTTGAAAAATTTTGAATCGAGAGCACAAAATTTCAAAAACATTTTCAACGACGCGGCGAGCACGACTCAGTCGGTAATTAAAAATTCGTTCTTGCTTTGAAACCCCACTTTGAGGGAAAGGTTTCCATATATTTTCTGATAAAGAAAACGCTTCGTCACCTATAAATCCATAGGGACAAATGTATGAATCGTTAACGAGTTTTTCCGGTTGAGGAATATTAAGTATTTTGTTTTCCAGTTTCTCAAAGAAATCAGTTTTTCTTAACACTCCTCCGTCGGAAATTCTTCCATTGGTTTCTTCATGAACGTAAATAAATTCATAGTTTGCTTTTTTCTTCCGCAGGACTTGGTATATTGCTCGGTTAATTTCAGGAACAATTTTTCCAATAGCCTGAGGTGATATTCTAGAACTAAATTTGAGATCGCTGTAATCATTTCCCGTAGCTAAAATAGCGCAACGTTAATATTAAACGCTGTTCAGCTGATATAGGTCATCTCATCAATGTGTCTTGTTTGGTGATATAAGGCTCCACGAATTTTAAAAGTTGTTCAAATTGTTCATCTGTCATGCGTCAAAAGCATTTATAGTCTTCGGGCTCAGTCAATTTTATATCAGAATGCAATGATCTTTCCATTCATTCAAAGCCATTCCTTGACCCACTTCCTTCTTCTTCTTTTTTCTGGATTCTCATCATCGCTACTTAATATTGCGCCCGCACATATTAATAAAGTCTTTTTTCGAACACATCGTGTATTCCCTGCTTTATGCATTTTTTTATTAACTTATCTGAATAACTTATTAACTACACAAAAACGTTTTAACTAGCTTACGTTACTTAACTACACTTAATTAACATACTGGTCCTATGCGAGTGCTCTAAGCTAAGCCTGGTACTTAAATTATGTCTTCCGACTTAAACTAACTATTTGTATTTATATCTTATAGTAACAGTTATTAACTAAGAAAAAAATGTTTTTCAAAAACTAAGTATCTGGACGTTTTTTTTTTTGTAATTAAGCTTAAAACAACGTTAAAATATCTTAAAATATACTTAAATCTACCTTAAAATGTAGGAAAATATATATAATATAAATATATATACATATACTCAAAAATATACTTTTATAATATAAAAGACAAATAAGACAAATTAAATCTATGCAAGCCCGCCAAGGCGATATGCGAAATATTAAACTTTGCCCCGGAGGGAAACTTTACTTTGAAGGCAGTCGACGACTGAGTTCCTCATAAATCTTCTCACAGTCACCAAAATTGTTGTTTTTTAACATCCGTCATATCGTGGGTTGACACCGCCTTGCTGAAACGGAGAAATTCTTCGGAACCGTGTGCGATGTCTCTATTGTAGGTTAGTCGCCTGTCTACACTAGAATGGGCAAAGTGGAAGATTAGTAGCACCGCCGGACTGTTCTGGATCAGACCTTTCGAATCGAGGTAGAGGAACGCCTCTGGAGGGATAAAACCATTAAGGCGCACACTTTCGTGGTACAAATAGTTGGGGTAGAAAGCCCCGGAGATCTGGTGGTTGATCGAATTCATTGACTTTGCAATGTGCCTTCGGATAAGCTTAATAAGGAAATTATCCACTCTGATCAGGTTGGCCCCATTGTAAAGGACCTCATTGCGAAAGAATTTTTGAAGACAAGCCCTGAGACATTGCCTTTCAAAAACCCGAATCTTTTCCATCGAATTTGCCGTCACATTGAACCACACGGGACACCTATAAGTAATCATTGGCCAGACAAGTGGCATGTAGCAGATGACTTTCACCATGGCATCAAGTTGGCTGCTGGAATACGACTCGGACGATGAAGACTATGTGGCAGAAAAAATTTAAATATGGATGAGGCGTCCGATATTGCACAAGAGATTGAATAAGAGGCCGTTTTGGATGAAAACGATGATGATTATGTGGAGGTATTGTTCAAAGTAGCATTCCCATTCCATCATCTAGTGCCTTTGCACGAGACTGCGTTCACGCAGAGGCCCTTCCGCTCGAAATATGGCAAGATATCGAATGCGAATCCCCCACCTCCTGGAAGGTCAAATTAGCATAGTAAAGGGCTATTACTTGGACCATTGGCGCATTACCTTCTGTGCCTACTTTGGGATATTGCTGTTTGGTTCGACGCCAATTCGCAGCAAGCAAAAGAATTTTGGGAGATACAATATGCCCATCTATCAGGTTGGCAACTAAGTAATTGCGTATTTTTTTTAGAAAATAAAAGACAATTTTTTCTTCGAACGAAATAACTTTATTCTATAAAGTATTGCCCATTTTGAGCAATGACCTTTTGTTATCTTTCAGGCAGCATCGTAATCCACGTTCATAAAACTTCTGGTTTTTATCAGCAAAAAACTGAAACAGGCACGATTTGGCATCATCATCATTATTATCGAAATAAAAAGTAATCAGATGGTGCAAGATCAGGACTTTATGGTGGATGTGGCAAAACATCCCAATCAAGCGCTAATAATTCTTGCCGAGTGACCAATGATGAGTTTTAAGCGATTTTCAATGCATGTATATGATACATGAAGCTTCTCTGTAATCTCACGTGCTGGAATGTGACGATCCGAATCGATTATTGCTTTGATTTGATCGTCATCAACTTCAACAGGACGACCAGAGCATTTTTCATCTTTGAGTGAAAAATCACAACAACGAAATTTGGCTTTAAGTCTTCGCCACCATAAACAGCACCTGACTTTTTGTGAGCTTGTAAATGTTCGTTTTGATTTTCCATTTTTCAACAGACGCCAAACAAAATCTGCACAACCGATCAAAAATTTTTTTTACTGATTGACAGTTAAAGTACCAACTATCAAATAACAAAATGTGTTTGACATTTCGATTACGTCAGTTAAACTAAAAATTCAACCAAAGCCATGTATGAGTGAAAACCCAGCCCAACACAAAAGCCACCATGTCCTTCGACTGGTTCAAGTACATAAAAGTTTGATGTATTTACGAATCCGTTTCAAATTTTCTCCTGCAAGCCTAGGCAAGCGGGTTGTTATGAAATTGATGGCAGACCTAACTTCTCGCGAGTGACTGACAATTGCTCCGTTGAGTACAAACTGTAAAAAAAAGCTTTTGGGGCTGTTCGGCGTCTGTAACAAAATGTAGGTCCCCCGGCAACGCATTTAGAAATGTTGAAGCTTGGCCGAGGCCCTTAAAAGTACTGTCGCGCCACCAATTGAACAAATGACAGTTTGGTATGGGTTTTCTATGGCTTACCTTGAGATTTACTGTGGAAGATGTCTGAAAAAAGGAGAGAGTTATCAATTTATCATGGTCCCATCCAGATATGAGTTTTAATCTCAAAAGTTCTACAAAGAATCTACTACCTAGAGTAGTAGCCGTTCGAGATTTGTGTAAACGTATGTACTCGACTCAAAGGCGTATAGACACTGGCTGCTTTTTCATATCGATGTCTCTATGGCTTTTACTGATTGGAACCCTAATAAACGAGAGGAGCATTGAACCCAATTTTGTCACCGTTCTCGTTTCCAGATTTATTTGTTTTGTTAAACATATGATTGCCTTGTTGGCTTCTGACGTTATATTCAATTTTTTCTGTGCATTTCTTGACAAGCTCGGATTTTATTTATAACAACATTTATTTATTTATTTTTTTTATCCTTAGTTATTTATAATATTAGTTTATTAGTTTATTCATTCATATATTTATTTATTTATTTATTTATTTATTTTTTATTTACTTATTTATTTATTTATTTATTTATTTAATAATTTATTTATATTTTTTTTATTTATTGATTTACTTTCATTAATTTGTACATATCTATTCACTGATTGATATTATTATTAATTCATTAACCAGGCGGTGAGCAATCTTAAATATGATAAGGAAAACACTATGTCAGGTGATCCTGAATTGCCTCCTTCTATCAACCCAGTTGTTTAAATATACAGTTTGTTTTTAACTTATTTATTATTATAGTATATTGTTGTTTTTTCTCTTTTGTTTAAATTAAGAAGGTTTTTCTTGTTGATTTTCCTTCAAACTTAATATGATTCTGTGATAACAATATTTGATTGTAAATAGTAACATTTTTTAGAAGTAATGTTCATCATTTCCGTAGCCTGCGGGATAGCTGTGTTTTGGCTTGTAAGTCGCTGCAGCCATCTCTTCTCCGGAAGAAGCTATTACAAAAAATTCATTCAACTCTTTAACTCATAAGACAGTTATAAAAAGTTTGTTGAAAGTTTACCGAAAGTAGAAAAAAAGAACACATAGAAACTAGACGCATCAAAACGCCATTCGGCTTTTAATCCGCTTAATTCAGTTAAAGTAAGCGCGCTGCTTAAAACATAACCTTGCCTCAACAGTAACGTTTGGATAAACCAAAAGTACGAGTACCTTAGGATTAACGAACAACAAAGCTAAGCTCAATATTCTTATCCCAAACACAATTTTGCACTTCGTAAGGTTACTCAAGAGATCGCAAAAAGTCCAAGAGCCCAGAAAGGTTTCCTCCTATCGACATGTTCTCTGACAAAAAAAGTAACGCAAATTTTTAAAAGCCAAACAGAGTACCGCAGATAATTATGTCCAACAAAGAGCTAATAATTTAAAATAAAAGCATCCTTGCATCCACTTAAGCCTTCAATTTATTTATGGTTCACACTTGGAGTCGTCGAACCTCCTCTTAATTGACTCTTTCAATAAATTACCCCAGATCAGCTTTAGATATTTCGTATCTTTAGAACCTCGCCAATTCATTCCACCAGGTGACAATCTTATGGCGACCAATTTAAGTCGCATCTCTGGCAAACACATCGAAGGCATCAATATTGACACTTCTGCAAGCAAAAAAAAAAAAAAGGTTGGTAAATATTCAGCGTGTAGGTGGACACTTTTACTCTGTTTATCTTCGTTTGGCCACTTAGGCCAGACAGCGTTCAATAATATGTGCTCCTTTCGCAGACACAATAAATCATCAATCGTCCAGGATACGAAGACTCTAAATCATTGATAACCGAGTGTAGCTGTGGCGGGTCCTTCTACTGCGTTCGCGCAAATAGGTGTTGTTTATGGATTTCCTCGTTTGTTTTATTCTTCTTTATTCAATGTCAACATGGAATGATTGCACTCGGAGATAGTGTACCACCAGTCCTTCAGTTGTTTGCCTTCTTCTTGGTCAAAAGACGACCACACCGTCTTTTTCTCTCTGTTGACCCTGATTAGTATACGGTACGTGCCGCCTTCATAATGTTTATACAATGCAAGAGAGCTGTCAGATAAATTTAGGGTTACGGATAACAGATTTCTTTATCCGACTGCCATGCGATTGCAGACGGATCTTGAGATACTTTTGGATTAAAGGAGCCCGTGCGATACCTGGTCGGCAGGTAAGTTTGCCTGAAAATCGTTCCAGTGCTACGAGTGCAGGGTTCATAATTCGACAAGTGGTTCCTCTTGCTGGCCGATGGTATAAGCAATAAATTGTGAGCTGAACAAAATATTAATCAGGATGTTTGTGTTCAAGGACGCAGGTAATGACGGTGGCTTCTAATGTTTTGCTTGAATGGTTTCCGATTGAAATGTTCGCCTTGGCGGCGGCGGTAGCTTGATTTATTACAAGAGTCTTGCGAAAGTGTAATCAAATTAGCAACAATATTAATTCATGGTCGTGCGTTGCAATAAGAAATTTATTTTCGAATTTTAAGTGATGTCTCCTGTTTCCGTATACAAGTGATTGTCGAGCTTTCTATTTTTAGCTGCTTGATGATGGGTTCAACAATCAAACTCGGTGTCATCTTGCATCCTTCAATTATTCATAGCTTTCTTCGTTCGCTGTAAAACTTGCGGTAGAAAGTGGAGCCCTTGAATCGAAAAAGATACTGGCGACGTAGTATAGTACAACTGGAAGTGAAGAGACAAGCAGGACTGGACTGGGTCACTTTGACGACAGGAAAATTACCGAGCATAGGAAAATTCTAAAAACAATGACACCTCTACAAGAACGCCAAAGCGACCTAGATGAGAAAACGTTCCAATCAGAATTTTTAGGACGAACGGAAACACTACAAGAGACCCCGGCGTCATCACAATTTATACGGACGATTTACTGTCCGAACCCACCGATAGAAATCACAAGTCATCTTGAACCTTTAGTCATGATGTTTCAAGCAGAAGTTTTCGCAAAACTAACTGCAGTAGAAAGGCTCACCGAACACAACATGCGGGAGAAGCAAATACTTATCTGCTCCGATAGTATTGCAGATAACTTAAGTGCCGGAACACGAAGGTGCAACATTGAACGAAAAAGCTGACGAACTGGCTAGGAAAGGGGCAGGAAATAGCCATCAAAGCATCGTAAAGGAAAAAGCTGACAGCTATCATATAAAAAGAGCTATAAACGATTGGGCAACCCGGGAATTCAAAAATCACTGGGTCAAGCTTATAACGTGCAGAACAGCAAAATCGGTAAAAGGAAAACCGACATAAATGGTAACGAAACGAGCTCTCAACTCCAGCAAACGGAATCTAAGGCTTATGGTAATAGGGCTGATTAACCTTAACCTTCACTTACATAGACTCTGACTAGCAGAAACCTCAACATGCTAAAGCTGTGAGGAGGAAGAGGAAGATCTGGAGCACTTTCTCTTCCACTGCCCAGCAACAGTGGACTGCGATACAAAATACTGAGGTCAGCACTGATACCGGATTTTACGTATCTCAAAGAAATTGGGATCGGTGAGATCATGGATTTCGAAAAACGAACAAAAAAAGTTTTCCAGACCATACAAATCAAGACACTCAGAAGTAACCCCTCTGAAAAATTGGCATTCAGTAGTAAGACACGAAAAATCAGGTTAAATAATGGTGACCGAGATGACCGGAATAAATGAATCTTTTCATGTAGATATGGTGGCTGCCTACTGAGAGTTCGGTTAAACCAAATGCCTAAGTTTTTTGCTTTGTGAACATACTCCACTTAAGAAGTTCCAAGGTATACATTTGGGAAAGAATTCCTGTCTATTTTATTTTTATAAATGACTATACATTTCGATTTTAGTGGATTCAAATTTAAAGAATTTCTTACTTCCCAAAGTAAAACCTGTCTGAGGTCCTCATTTATTTGATGAGCTCCATCTTCAATAAGGCCCAGCTTACAATTTAAATATATCTGCATGTCATCAGCATAAAAAAGTGTAGCGCTATTTTTGACTGACAGTGGAAGGTCATTAATGAAGATGGAAAATAACAATGGATTTAATATTGACCCTTGACGGACTCCTGAAGAAACATTTAAAAATTCGGATACGGACAGCTGCCGGAAAGAAGCGTGGTTTGCCATGTCGAAAGCCTTGGAAAAATCTAGCAACGTTAAGAATGTAACCTCGTCTTTGTCAATGGAAACGCGCATATCATCTGTAGAAGCTATGCTTCTGTCTGAATCCGGATTGGTTCCTGTGCAGCAGTTTGTTGTTCTGCAGAAATACAGGCGCCTGATAGTGAGTAAATTTCTCCACGACCTGGGACAAAAAAGGCAAGATGGAGATAGGTATACTTATATTCAGGGGTATACAGGCTGAGAACTCCGCGACTTTTTAGGAATGTGTATGACTTTTGATGATTTCCGATGGAAAAGACGAAGTTAAAATATTTGTATTTAAAACATGTGTGAGAGCTGGAAGTAAATGGCGCAGAATAATCTTCACAAAGCTAGGATGAATTAAATCAAAGCGAACAGTATTTGACTTAACATTCAAAATATCTTTAACAACGTCATTTGCTCAACACAGGTGTATTCAAATGTTGGCAATGAATTTGCATTTATCTCACTATAAACCAAGGAAGGAGACAGAGGCGAGGTAGTCGTTGTGGAGTGAAATTGTGCAAAAACATTGTTTAGCTGATCGGGATCTAAGTTGTCGAAGTCCTCTTTATTTTTCCGTCCAACACCCTTTTCGCTATTCCATGACATTTTTGTAGGCAGGCTTCTACTAAACCGATTCAAATAGTAACGTCTTTTAGTAAGTTTTATTTTTGAATTCACCTCATTTCGTAAGCCACGACAACTCCCTAACTTTAACCAAATTCTTTTCCACAAAGGAAATAGGGGAACAAAACCAGAGGCCTATGTGAAGAGCTAACAAAGCTTACTCTTAGTAAAGAACCAATCAAGCAACCTTCAATTACACAAGCAGGCCTTGATAATAAAAAGACTTGCCCTGCACTTTCCGTTGAAAAATCTTCCACAAGAAGTGAAAAAATAAGTCGACATCTTAAGCGACGCTAGTTTGACACCACTTAGGTGTACCTCAAGGATCAGTCATTTGTCCACTTTTGGTCCAATTTTATATAAATTCTGTTTTTCATGCAAAAAGTAAAGGCTTTTGCAAATGATCGTGATATTGCATATGACTCAACTAGACAAATGTTTTTTTTTTAACTTGGGTCTACATTCATCACAGTTGTTTATTGTTTTGTGTGAAGTACCTTCAGATCTACCAGTTGATCTGCATTTCGTGAATTTATAGACTTATGTCACGCATATTATTATTTACTAACGTGCTACTTGTACATTTGGTAAACGTGAATAAATAATCTTTATTGCATTGACAGACAAACATTTAAAAATAATCAACTCAGTTCAGTTCATAATTTCAGTTGTTCATAAATTCCAACTCTATGCACAAAAGAGCTAAAGCGTAGAATTATTCTTGGCTCAATGTCTATTTTAGATAATTTTTTAACTCTTTTTAATCAAGAGAAGCTTCTCTCACCCGAACAATTCGTTGCTGGTGTTCATAAGGCCATGCGAAAGGATATGTCCAAGTTTGGAAAAACGTCATTTCATTTTCATTTTAACTAATTTTCATAATAATGACTTACACTATCTTAAACGTAAGTAAGCCGGCCAAGGCTGAATTGTCATAAGGGCACTGGTTTAGATAAACGTTCTGCAGTCTCTGTTTTCTCAGAAACGAAGCAAGACTCTCTAATGATGAAGAAGCTGGTTTTACAAAAATGTTTTTTGAAGATATGTGGCTTCAAAATTTATGCATTCTTGAACTAACTCAGTCTCTAAATCATTAGAATATACTTGTTCTAAGGACAGAGCCTCTTTTGTAAGGGTTGATGGCGACAATTCGCTCATTTTGGTCAGAAATGAAAATTTTTCATTGAAATTGTCGTACGCTTTTTTCCTTTTTTCTAATTCAGACACGAGTCTGTCAATGATGGCCAGAAATGTATTAACCCTGAGAGTATCACTCGCGCTCATACTATTTTCTTTATCGGGTGTTTCATCAGCAAATTTTTGTTTTTTTTTTGTTGCCTTTTTCCAAGGTGTTTTGTGTACTCCTTTGACGCACTTAATTCCATTGTCATTTCTGGAAAATACTTAAAGTTTTCTTGTTGATCTACGAAGAACTTGTGAAGAGATTCATAAAGATCGGCTTCAGTAATCTAATCTACAGTAGAAGCCTGGATTTCAACATTTACTTTATTTATTCTTTCCAAAAAAAAAAACAGCCCACACAACAACCATTAACGCCGTTTTTCAGAATGCTATGGTAGGTTCAGAATCATTTTGAGTACTTTATTTTGAGCTCTCTGCAGTCTTATGATGTGGGAATTTGCACATTTTCCCCATACAAGTGAACCGTACAAAAGTATAACCTGAAAGATTGCTTTAAAAATCATTATTTTATTTTCATTGCTCAATCTAGACTTCCGATTTATAAAAGGATACAAAGTTTTTATTGTGACATTAACTTTCTGGATTGTTTCCTAAACATGAAGACCAAATGTCAGTCGTTTATAAAGGTGGACGCCAAGGTATTTGCCGCTTGACTTCCACTCAATATGAGTTCCATTGATGGTTAAACTGTTGCCTGGTAAGAAACAGGGTTTTCTTTTTTTTGTAAAAAAAAAACAGCCTGAGTCTTTGGGGCATTTATTTTGATCTTCCAATTGTTAAAGTATCTGCTGATAACAGTCAGTGCAGACACTGCAAATTGTTTTCGATATTAAAAGCAATTGCATCTGCTGAAAAAATGCATGTATCATCCGCAAACTCAAGCGGGAAGTCATAGGTGTAGATGTTGTACAGAACTGGTGAAAGCACTGCACCTTGAGGTACTCCATCAGCTACAGGGAGACAGGGAGATATCCATCCATTAATAAAAACTTTGAAACTTCAATTGATGAGAAAGGATTTTATGATTGTGATAAGGTACCCTGGAAAGTTGAGGGTATATAGTTTATGCAGCAGTATTTTTCCTCATCAAGAAAGACCACACAAATGTTCTTTCTGGAGTTAAGATGTGTTTGTTTGGTTTTAGCAATCCGATGGACTTGGTTTACAGAATTGTGTTGGGGTCTCAATTTTAAAATTGG
The DNA here is from genome assembly GCA_963555765.1 of Orthonevra nobilis. Lineage (NCBI taxonomy): Eukaryota > Metazoa > Arthropoda > Insecta > Diptera > Syrphidae > Orthonevra > Orthonevra nobilis. The sequence goes on along the minus strand of OY743225.1, from coordinate 60,813,395 downwards.
GCAGGAACGAGGCATTGTCATACGACAGCATAATTTGTTGCAGATTTCTATTAGGTAGGAAAAAGAATTCGGCTCCCAAATTTGCCACCCTAGGCTCAAGCCTTCTCAGCCTGCTGGTAAATCCGCCGATGCTTTTCACCTCGTGTTGTACTATCACCACTGATTTGTTTTTAAGAAATGTTTCATGCTCATTTTTAAGGCTTCTAACTTCACCAAATCTTGTCTAGAATGCCTTCTTTTAATTGACGAGATCCTAGGAGTGTCATAGTAGTCAAAATGATGATCAGTAAAGTGTTGTTTATTTCGCGCGCATTTTCGATTTCATTTCACGAGATCTCTTCAGTATTTCGAAAGGAGTGTATGAAAGGAGCTTGATCAAATCTTAATAAGTACGTCCTTGGAAACCAAAATTGGTGTCACCAAGCAGTCATGCGAATAAAAAAAAACCTAACCCAATTTCAAACCTTTCAACCTTAATTAATCACGGTTCTTGACCTCACGACACACCCAATTGTACGGTACTCCGTCGCCGGATATCAATCAAATAAAACGGAACAAAGTACAAAAACGAAAGCCCAAACCAAATCTCAAGATCTTGCGCAAAACTTAAACCAATTAAATTGACATAAAATTGCGGCCAATTAAGAATTTCCAGGAATTAAGGTTGAAGAAATCACCAAAAGATTCGCATTCGCCTGGGTACATCGTTTTCGTGCCAATTGCTCGGTGAGTGTTCACCGCGGACGGGGAAAACAAAAAAAAAAACAAACCTGCATCTGGCTGTTCCGTCATAATTTATCAAATCCAAAATTAATTGGCAAGAAATGTGAGAATCAACAGATTCAGATACATTTGACAGGCTCACAGCAATGATGTTGAGTTTTTGCATGTTCATAAGACTTTCTCAAAAGACATGGTACCATGGGCACAGGGAGACAACTATTTGAGTGACAGTCCGCAAAAGGGACACCAGCATCACCACCACCACCGTTCGAAATGATGCTGGCCGATGTCAGCGTTGAATGTTGAGACAAAATGCGTTCCAGATGCATATCCGTTGGTTGAATTTTCTGCAGTCAAGTGGAACCCCATCAAGGCTGCTCTCGCAATAGCTCGTGGAAATCATATTTTTACAGACGAGCACCTAAGATCAAAATGACGTTCCAAAAACGAAGTCAACAACAAAAAAAATCAAAACACAAACCGTGGATGAGATGCGAAACGAAAACATGAGTTGAGGCAGATGATAAGTAAAAATATCTGCAGCCCGCTTTGGTAGTAGTACGAGTATCTGTAGCGGAGTGAAGAGTGAATGAGTGAATGCAAAAATTTTAGCATCAGCCTTGTTCTCGAGAGGTCGAGGGTTGTCTGAAGTGGGTGTGGGAGTGGGATCCATATACATAGTCGTAAATTGTTTTACTTATAGGATAAAAATACCCACCATGGTCGGAGATGTGTAGATCCACATGCCTTCAACACATCAGTCAAAAAAGTTCGACTTTGACGAGGAATATGCTGAGCAGATGGTTGTTTTTTGTTTTAGCGGATTGCCAGATCGTTGGAAGTCAATGAAGGCGAGCGAGGAGGCAAGACCACGCAAATGGCGTTTTCAATTTGAAAACTATCTGTTTGTTTAGAGTGCAGAGAAAAATCTATTCAATACAGACGGCCGTCATTCAAATGTGAAACGAATTTCAAAATGAACGAATGAACGATTTTCGCAGACTATTATAATTGCAGTAATATTTTGTTTAAATGCCTCATTTTTGAATTCATCTTTCGAGCTAAGAAGAATTCTAAATCGCTTTAGAATTCTTCACGATGAGAGCGAAGGCTTTGTTTAATAATTTCTTATTGATTTTTGAGATTGAGCTTCTTAAGAAGTATTTAAGAAGTTTGAAAAATCAATTCAATTCAATTTATTATTAATTGAAAAGTACAAATAAGACTTGTGTCTTCTGTGTATATATAGTAGACAGAAGACACAAGTCTTATTTAAATATATATATAAAAATCAATTGTTGTTGGTTTGTCTCCTTGAAGGGGTATTCTAGTCTAGAAATTTAAAAAAAATTTCGATTTTCAAAGTCTAACTATTCAAGAATATACACCCACCCACCCAATTTTCGACGGTTTTCAAGCATAAATCGGCCGATACTATTGCAATTTCAAGTTCGATATTCTTGAGAAGTTCATCAATCGTCGCTGGCTTGTTGGCATAGACCATAGACTTGACGTAGCCCCACAGTTAATAGTCTAACCACCATTTCGTGAGATAACACGTTTTCCAATAAACTGATTGTGACATTCGCTGTGTGGCTTGTGGCGCCGTCCTGTTGGAACCACATGTCCTCCAAGACCATGTCATCCAATTGGGGCCAAAAATATTACCATTGAACGGTAGCGATCCCCATTCACAGTAACGTGCTGGTCTTGATCATCACGGAAGAAGTACGGCCCAATGACGCCGCCGGCCCATAAACCACACCAAACCGTATTTTTTTCGGGATGCAATGATGACTCATGGAGTGCGTGTGGATTGCTGCCTGACCAATACCGCATATTTTGTTTATTGACGGGCCCATTTAGCCAGAAAAGAGCCTCATCGCTGAAGATGATTTTTCGATGAAAATCCGAATCATTTTCAAGGTGTTGCTCAGCCCAATTCACGAACATACGACGCTTCTGGTGGTCAAGCGGCTTGAGTTCTTGCGTCAATTTAATCTTTAAGGATGAAGGCCAATATCTTTTCGCAAAATTCGCCACAATGACGTCACAGAGATGTCCAACGCTTGAGAACGACGTGTGAGAGACACATTTGGGCTTTCTGCAACTGAAGCCTCAGCGGCAGCAATATTCTCGACACCACCGACCAACAGGAATCTGTCAAACGATGAGATTGACAGGTACCTGAAACACATGGACGTGACAATCAAACAAACGATGGACAGTACGATACCAAAGAACTGACAACTCCAACTTGTACCGGAATGCAACAACTGCGCCAACAGACAATTTACAGAGTATCTATAAACTTGCATTGGAACAATAAAATTCGAGCTGTAAAAGCCAGCAACCCGAGTAGGTATCCGCAAATAAATAAAATATTTCGGAGGAAAAATCCGAAACGATCTTCCGTGTCTTAAGATCCATCGAACGACGGAAAATGAACAAATACTTTCGACAGCGGGCATAGATGCGGTAAACGCATTATGTGACAACGAATTCTTTGTGATCGATGATCCTCAGGAGAAAGTTGAGGCTATAGGTGCTATTTTTCAGGAAGTGTATAAGTTAAATGAAACCATTTGCCCGAATCACGACCTGGAAAATCGCGTACTTGAGCACAATTTCAATCTTCGATATGAGATGGCACAAAAAGGCGATCAGAGAACACCGGTTTTACCAAGTTCAATGACGTTAACATGGCAAATAATGTCAACGCCAGTGAAGCGACAAATCCCATGTTTATATCGAAGGCTGATCTCCAAGGCATCTTCGAAATATTTACTAAGGAAAAAAAATCAATGTGAATCGACGGAATTTCCTTAAGATCCCTTCCCCATGCCATTGCAGATCAGGTCCGCAGATCGAAGGCTTTAGAAATCTCTTGCAGTGTGACTTCGATGAGATCCAGCGATTTTGCGACGACTGGAAATTAAAGATTAACTTTCGAAAATGCGAAACTGTATTTTTTTAGATCGCTGTTGTCTGGGGCCTCTAGGGATACCATCAAGAATTCACGAAAGCTCTCAATTATGGGGCCGCACGGGCAGCCATTGACGAGTCGAAGTGTAGTCCGATATCTTGGGATTTGACTGGACCAGTAACTGTATTTCAAAAAAAAAAAAAATATAGATGCGGCCCTTGCAACAGCCAAAGTTGCATTTGCCCTGATAAAGAAACGGTTTTATAACCAGCAACTCGATGCTAGGGTAATATATCCGGCCCTTATCCAGCCTTTGCTCATCTATGGATGATGGAAGCTAAATGGAAAAGATTCGGTTGTTTGAAAGGCAATCTCTAAGGACTTTCTCACGCCTATATAGAATTCCAGAGTCTGAGTACGCATGGGGACTCTAGGAACTCTGTTGTGGATTTTCTATCTCTGATCGAATATGATATATTGTCCAGTCCTTTCTTGGTTTGGGTGACAAGGCTATTCTTACTTCCTGCTACGGTCTGGAATAGGTATCCTCTAAAAATGTTGATTCAGAGTGTCTATTCTTTTTTTTTCAAAAATGCTGGTAGTATACAATCCATTCCTGATGATTAAAAGGGCGTAAAGGTGTTGATAGACCATGCGACTTTTGTCGTACGGACTACCTTTTCTTTGTTTTCCCAATAAGCACCTTCCTGGGTAATTCCTTATGACGTGGAGTATGCTGGTTTGGTTAGACATTTGGGAAAATTGGTATCTTAAAGTGTTTCTAAAGTTTCCACCGTAGTTCCTTAGCTGGTGCCCTGCTCGATAAGTTACTGGTACTGTGGCTTCTTCAATACGATATTTTTCACTAAGGGCTCCCTCCATGACTCCAAAGGTTCCTGATTGAACTAAAGTTGCTAAGTGTATTAACTTAGTAATAAGTATAGATTATTCGAATATATTATTTCGAGTGATCAGGACAACAATTTGGAAATAATTTTTTTTTTGATTAAGTAACATTTCTTCTAGAAATTAGTTCCATTTTTAGTTTAATAATATTACTAAAAAAAATTACTTAATATAATTGAAAATTATGTTTTGCGTTTTTGTTTAATATTGATAGCTAATTGCACTTTTTTTGTCATTAGCTTTTTAATTAATAACTTGAGGACTGTAGCACCAGTCCACGTGGCATTGGAATTTTATCCTTTTGGTTAAGTCGATTTCGCTGTACAACTCGTACCGCACAGTTCGTTGTTGAATCTTCTCCTCCACTCACCGTCAATGCAGATCACACTTTTCTCTCGAAACAACCTAAGGCGCCTTTATCCGCTTTTGAAACTGTCCATGCTTTTGCACCAAATACCATGATGGGTTTGATGAGAGTCTTATAGAGCGACACTTTAGTTCTACGATGGAGAACTTTACAGAATTGTTTTCTTAGCCCAGAGAAACAGCGATTAACAAGAGGTATTCTTCGTTTGATCTCAGCGCTAGTGTTATTATCTTTGTTTACAGGAGAGCATAGGTAGATAAAGTCCCTAACTCGTATACCGCCAAACCCATTTTTGTCATTTCTGTCTGAATCCTCATAAACGCACTGTTGACGTCAAGATGCGTTCTCTTTTTATATTAATATCTTCGCCATATGCGAGTTGCTGAACAGACCTTTAAAAGATAGTGCCTCTGGTGTTGACACGGGACTTTTGCAGCTAAGCCGTCCGCTCAAGTGGCTTTCTCAGACTTAAGTTTAAATATTGCTGTCTTTACTCCGTCTAGGTCGGGTAAATAACATTGTTGGTTCTTCCATGTCCTCAACATTGATGGCAATTCTACTACGATGTTTCCATTTCGAATTTTGCAGGATTCGGTTTGGGGTCTGTAAACTTGAGATAATTGTTTTCTCTGGTGGTAGAATTTTCGAACCTTATTCCTGTTTCTTAATCTCTAAACATCCTCAATCGGGCGCTTGTGCTGGACCAACGACCCAAAATCGTAGCCAGTCTTCTGTAGGCACATAGTAGCACACGGCCATCACTCTAATAGTATCCAACTCGACGTGAAGATATTTTTTTTTTATAATGCAAGTTGCACAGAACGAGTGGAAGAATTTTGAGAAAAACGATAGATTTTTGTAGTGGTTTGAGAAACTCAAATTTAGAGTTGCGAAAATCGATTTCATTTCAACAACTTTAACATTGGAAGTTGAATTTGTATTCGCTTTTGGCAGTTGTTTATCAACTTCTTCAATAAAGTGTTTTAAATCAGACAGTCAGAATTATCAAATATTATATAGCCTTGTTTAAAAATTATTACATTTTGTGAGAACTCTGTTTATAGGGATTCATATTTTAAAAGCTTGAGGACCAGTTGCATGGTGACACAAACTTAATTTCAAGCATGATCAAAGGCTCGGTCGCCTGGAACTGTTTTTTTTTTGGGAATTGAAATTTGTCTGATTCGGTTGAACTCTGCAATTTCTTTGCAAACTTTCCTTTCATGAGAAATCTTTTTATTAAAACATGTGCTGAGTTATCGCTGAAACATCACTTAAAAATTTTTACTGTTACTTATGCTATTATAGGGATAAGAACTTTAACAAGTTTTTTTGAAATGAGCAAAGGGAAATTTGTGTCCAGGCTTTGCTTTTTTGTTTGTTTGCAGAATTTAAATTGTTTCGGCAGAAACATTGTGAAAGGCCGTTTATCTCAACTTCATGTATTTTCGGAATTATTTCTAATCAATCAAATTTGTTAGATTGCTTTCCTTTCTATTAACTATTGCTTGGAATATAAAGGCGTGTCCTTTTTGAAAGGGTTCAAAAGTACATAATTTCAGTCCCGAGATTTCGACCGCCTCTTCCTTCCGAGCTGGGAACTGCTCAGCATAGGATCTTTTTCTTCTGGTTAATATATGGCTTTATGAGGATCACATTCAGTCCAGTTTTCTTTGCAGATTTTTATGGTTGTTTCCAGGCCGGTTTCGAGAGATTTTTTATCCATGTGTCATTTTCTGGAAAGACCTCTAGGATTGCCTTCATAATAAGAAACCAAAGCAATGGTAAACAAACTAAATCGGATGTTGTGATCCTCCTTGCAACATACGAGTAATGCAGTTTTGTCAAGCTTTCTCTCGATGCTTTTTCTTTGAAATCAATTGCCTCATGTAAGTTACGCCATGAGCTTTTTTTTGGTAATAAATTATAACGATTAAAAAGCGTCAAGCTCCATAACTTTCTAAGGATGATTTCATGTGTCAATGTTTCTGAAACAATTTTCAAAGAACTTGCGTGGAAATTTGGATCAGGAAATAGAGATCAATGTATGAAATGGCCTCAACGAAATACTGTTTTAGTCTTTTTGGTAGTCTCTATAGTTAGTAACTTACTTAGTTTAGTCAATTGGCTAAATAAACATATTATTGATGAAACTTTTGGCATTAAAATTGAACAAAAAAAAATTGTTATATGAATTTGTCCGGAAACTTATGAACGGCAGTGTATATATTTATGCATATTTTTTTATCTGATAAGGTGTAAGCAATAAATTTAATTGATTTTTTTATTAGAAAACTAAATTTGTTTTAATCGAAAAAGTGAAAATGTCCAGTTTTTTGACAGTTTTTTTCGTCATAAAATTCAAACCACCCTGTGAAATTTAACCAAGAGCTTTTCAGGTGATCTTTATGCACACACACTTCGAATGAAACCAATTTGGCTTCGATAGCTTGATCTGTTCTCGAGTTAGGCTGTACGAAAGAATCCGCACAACACACAGACATCTTTCTGAAAAAATGGAATACGACCACTGGGACCGCCAAACGTGGAGGAATGTAAAAATTTTGAATTTCGAAAATCGGACCGATTACAAGAACTGCCTGATGGGAAGTTAAAAATTGTATCTTTGTTAAAAAAAAACTATTTTTCAATTGAAAGGTAGAAAAGGAGAGGAAGAATTTCTGTTTAAATTGTGGAACAATTATCTCTTCGGAAATGACAGCGTTTTTGGAAAGCTCACATATTTTCAGCTTATTTTTCAGGATCACCGGCTCCTTGCCTTTATTAGTTGCTCTAACCCGACAGCCTTCCAATAACTCACAAATGACATCCTCGATGAGCTTTTTCAAGCGCTCATATTAAATACAAAGCACGTATTCATATAAACAGATTGAACTATGGCAATTAACACGTACGACGAGAACCTTTTGTTATGTTTTGACTTCACGCAAAGTGTCCTCATGTGTCTTTCATACCCGTAATCAATCTCCAGCGATCGCTTAGCAAATGAAAACTTCCGTATTCCGGCTTGGGTCATTCAGCTCCCGGTCGGCAACTACAACGAGTACTCGTACGACTCAAAACAAAAAAAAAAAAGATTCTCTTGCTAGCCTTTGGAATACTAGGCTTATTAATAATTCCTAAGCCATCACCTAGAGTGCGGCCACTGCAAGAGCATAAATCATCGCCAATTGGCTAAAAGGATGAGGTGGGGCCCGAGTTCGTTCCCTTTTTGCAATGAAATTCAAATTAATTTATGCTTAAACTGCGTTTATTAAGTATGTTGGCTCGTCTATTGCATAATGGGGTTGGATGGGGCTTGTGCGGTTCCATAGAGCACTAACTGTACAGTGCCAATGCTTCGGATGTTCTTGCTCAGAAGTGGTGACTTGCTGTGAATTTCTAGCTGCCAGCGACCATATGGATTCTCGGACCATGTTGCTACCGACATGAATGGCCAGTTTTCTAAACACTGTCCGGAAAAAACATCACGGGGTCTCCTTTCGAGAATTGTCGTCTTGGTGCTCGATGGTGATGTGAGGTAAATTTCCAGTGCTCCACGGTTTTTACATTTGGCGGTGACTAAAACTTGGACGTGTTCCAAATGGCGAACTGTCATCGATTTGTAGTTGAAAATGATTTTGTGCGAATTGGGATTGTTTTGACGTTTCAAGAGAGTTCCTGCAATCAGATAATGTGACAAAGTGTTGTAATGAAATTGATGAAGAGAAGCTCACCATTGACAAAGTCAACCGTTTGCTTTGGTACTGTTTTCCATGACAGTGCTAGATTTACGAAGGCTTCTGCGTCCATTAGACCGAACCCAACTTTAGTGCTGTATAGTCGACCTGCTCCATTCTTTTTCCATCCTTCGTTGATGCTGAGAGGCTTTTGTGTCGCTGATCGGACGATAATGTGCTGTACATCACGCCATGTCAATTGTGGACTGGAAGGTGAAAACTTGAGTAGGAAACGAAGTTGAATAGCGAGACTAAAACTTACTTTGCTTCCAATCCTAGGGCTATGATGCCTGCTGCTAAGGGAGCCGAGGCAGAGGTTCCTGTATGCTTATCAGTACACGAGTTGCCAACATCTGTTGTCGTCTGAAAGGACCAAGGACACATGAAAAAACCTGAATTAGAATGAAACAAAAAGTAAAAAAAAAAAAATAACAAACTCCAACAAAAGGAGTGCAAAATAAAGCCACAACCTGAACCTAAAATTCCGAACCTGGGTAAGCTATATGTGATCCTGTCTACAAGTTCTGTGGACAGATGTGGATCTGTAGACTACAGTGGTTTGGCAGTTAGGTACTAATGTTTTCCCTGCGAACAAGACTCAAATACTAAAAAACTTGTGCAGTACTTGATCAGGGTCCGCCAGTCAGGAGTTGAAGCCAACTGACCATCCAATGCGTTTTCGCTTCGCTAAGTGGGCCTGCGATCGACTTACAGAAGATGCCGATTTTGCCAAAAAAATCATCTTTTCAGATGAAGCTCATTTTGATCTTGGCGGGTATGTAAACAAGCAAATATGTCGCATTTGGGGCACAGAAAACCCGCACGCATACATTGAAAAGCCGATGCACCCAAAACGAGTCACTGTTTGGTGCGGATTTTGGTCCAGAGGCATAATTGGGCCATTTTTGTTCGAAAATGAGGAAGGCCGTTACAGTCAATGGCGATCGTTATCGGGCCATGTTGAACGAATTTTTGTTCACAAAAATTGAAAAGGAGGATATTGGCAACATTTGGTTTCAACAGGACGGCGCTACGTGCCACACAGCCGAAGCTACACTCGATGTTTTGCGCCCTGTTTTTGAAGATCGCGTTATCAGCTGCAGAGCTGATGTCGTTTGGCCACGTCGGAGCTGCGATGGGCTGCCAGCCCAGGCAGCCATTTGAATGAAATTATTTTCCGTTATTAACCGGAAGGATTCTACTTTCAAATTAAAAAAGAAATTTGAGAAAATATTCAGCAGTTTTTTTTTATAGCATTTTCAAAAAAAGTTATTTGGCAGACCAGTGCAAAGAAACACTGATATGCAAAGAGATCTAGAAACTGAAATGATGGAAGATGAAGTAAAAAAAGGAGGTAAATACATACATTAATAAAGACTTCTAAATCACGTCAACCCAGAAATGAGGAAACTTTGAAACGCTAGCAATCTAACTAGTACAACCTTTTGAACCAGCTGGGAAGGCAGAAAAAAAATATGAAAAATATAATATACATTTATTAGATGTACTTTGTATCACCTATCCTAATGACATTAAAACTCTCCATTCGCTAAAATGGCTAAACTGAAAAATCAACATCAAACCAAAAATTCGTCACTTCATTAATGTCATCAATCTCGGATGGAGAAAGTTTTCCAGATTTATAAATAACCCCCGAAGGCTTAAAAGAAGTAGAAATGATCGATGGAAGCCAGGAGCATAACATGACAGCATTAAACGGTCACCAGGGTATATAAGGGCGATCACAGCTTTATTATTCGATACGACAGCTGAGCTGCATTATGATCCTTTTTGGGTGTTTAAGTCGGTGAAGCGTCAGACTTTCAATTGGATCAATTGGATCAATTGATCGGTTCTAGGTTCGGTTAACTTTTAAAATGCAACTCTTATGTATACCAACGCAACTCTTATATATTTCCAACGTTTTTCTCAATTCTCAAACTCTACCCTACGATATTTTCGCTCTATCTGAGACCAATCTCACCTCCGACTATAAGAACAACGAGCTATCCACGTCTGACTTCAATGTCTTTCGCGATGACGGGGTCAACAAACCAGAAACTCCTCTGGTCGCGGCGTCCTTTTGGCAATAAACAAGCGTCTACACTCGAGTCTCATCAAATCCTCACACACCGCCGACTTCGAATACATTTGTGTCAAAATAACGCTCCCTAAGCATAATATCTACATTCTCTGCTGCTATATCCGCCCATCGCAACCTATTAAAGGTTACCAACTAGCGGTAGATGCAATCGACTCTCTTTTTGAGACCACGGATCCCCGTGATGAAGTTATTATCATTGGAGACTTCAATCTACCATATCTCAAATGGTCTAAATCTGATGACGATACCCACTTTACCGCATCCAATGCAACATCAGAGAAAGAGATCCCCTTTACCGACTCTCTCTCGAACGCCGGTCTTTTCCAAATCAGCGGCGTGACTAATAATCTGAACAGACAGCTCGACCTTATTTTCTCCTCCGATCCGCATAACTGTGTAACTTCAAAGTCAACTCATCTCTTGTCCACACTCGATTCTTTTCACCCTCCTCTTTCCCTCACTTTCTCTTACGAGAATAGAATAAATACAAACGATCACGAGTACCTCTACGGTTTTGACTTTCGTAAGACTGATTTCGAGAAATTAAACAGCCTCCTTTCAAACGTTAACTTTACCTTTCTCAACACCTCACACCATCATATCTCTATCAACGAAGCTCTTACTATTTTCTATAGCGAAATCACCGGATGTTTCATTCAATCAGTCCCTTACCTTCCCCAAAAAAACGCATCCTCGTCTCCACCGTGGTACACAAAAGAGCTTCGTTCACTTCGTAACAAAAGAAATAAATTATGGCAGGCTTACATCAAAACTCGATCTGACTCCATACACTCGCTCTACCAAACCGCATATACACAATTATCTGACCTATGCAACTCTCTCTACCTAGACTACGTTAACCATATGCAATCCTGCTTAATATCCGACCCCAAGCGATTCTACCAATTCATCAAAGTCAAAAGTAAATCAGATGGCTATCCCTCCACTCTCAATTATCTCGACTCTTCCTCACCAGACCCCAACATAATTGCTAATTTCTTCGGCGATTTCTTCAGACAATCATACGCGGTGCATGAAGAAGACCCCGACCAGGATTATTTCAGATACCTAAATCATAGTACACACACAACCATGACATCTGTCGAAATTACACCGGAGCAGGTAGCAGAGAAGATCACAAAGCTTAAAGACGATTTTTCCCCTGGCCCTGACGGTCTGCCTGCTATAGTGCTCAAAAAATGCTCCGATATCCTTGTTCGGCCTCTAACTTCACTGTTCCAACTCTCCATCTCGCAAGGCATTTTTCCCAACATTTGGAAAAACTCTTACATAGTCCCAATTCATAAGAAAGGTCCAAAAAATGATGTTGCAAACTACAGACCAATCGCGAAACTTTCGTCTATTCCCAAACTTTTTGAGAGTATCATCTATGACGCTATGCTCTTCCACTGCAAATCCATCATATCTCCTAACCAACATGGATTTCTCAGAGGAAGACCCAAAACCACTAACTTTGTCACTAGAATTTGTCTCCCGAACTCTATGCGCCTTAGAGGAAGGTAATGAAGTTGATGTTGTCGCCACCGACTTCAGCAAAGCCTTTGACAAAATATCGCACAGAATAATTATTCTCAAGCTCAAAGCTCTCGGCTTCCCCATAAGGTTTATTGACTGGATTAAGTCCTACCTAGATAACCGTCAATACGTTGTTCTTTTCAGATCCTCCATATCCAAACCATTCTCGGCTACCTCAGGAGTCGCTCAAGGGAGCCATATTGGACCCATTATTTTCATTCTTACTATTAATGATGTCGACCTCATTATCCAAAACTCATACATATCTATTTACGCCGACGACATTAAATTATATACGCCCATATCGTCACCCGCTGACCACCACCTTCTCCAAGATGATCTGAATAGGTTTTCGATTTGGTGCCAAAAAAACTTCCTAGATCTAAACATTAGTAAATGCCAAGCTATCACTTACACACGAAAACGTCTACCACAGCCTTCCAGGACCTACCTCATCTTGAATCAACCTGTTCCGTTAGTCTCTTCTCTCCGCGATCTGGGTGTTATCTGTGATAGAGAACTCAACTTTCGCACACACATGGACTCCATCATCAGTCGGGCTAATTCCGCCCTTGGCTACGTTAAGCGATGGTCCAAAGAGTTCTCTAATCCCTACGTCACGAAAGCCCTTTACATTACTTTCGTTAGACCTCTACTTGAATATGCTTCCCAAGTCTGGTCCCCTTTCTATGAAACCCATATCCGCCGAATCGAGGCCGTTTTCTTCGCTTCGCACTTCGTGGTCTCCAATGGACAGACAGCTTAAACCTTCCACCATATACACATCGCTTGCAACTCATCAACCTACAGTCCCTGGAGCAACGCCGTGACATTGCCGACATCGTCTTCATTCACCAACTATTATCCGGTTTGATTGACTGTCCCACGCTGCTCCAATCTATCTCTTTATTTACCAACCCACGTAACCTCAGATCAGTCCAACTCTTCCGCCTTGACCCACACCGCACCAATTACGGTTCTCATGAACCTATGTCTCGAATGTTGCGAAAGGCCAATGCCACGCAGGACATTATTAATTTCCATCTCAACAGATCCACCCTTAAAAATATCCTTTCCTTTCACCTCTCTCATTCCCCAAATACCTAATAAGTTAGAATTAAGCATCGCTTGTAATAAGCTGAGTACCTGAGATAAATACCAATTTATGTCAATTAAAATACTGCGAAGTGAGTGAATGCAAATATGTAAGTGCATTTCGAATCACCGCCTACATTCGGACTTGGAACCAAAATACATTCGAGCTTCTTTTCCTTATTCATCTGTTTACTCTGTGCGAAATGCATTATAAGGGTTGTCGTAATCCCCATCAATTTTTCAAAATCAGAATCAGCAAAACTTGGTTTTCATCAAAACTTGGAGCATTGCTTTGAGTTCAAAATTTCGGTTCTTTACATGGCTACCTTGCCCGACATCAAATCAAGCTTCTTCTTGTGAAATCTTAAAATTTTTTGATCCTACTACAACCATAATCACTGTACTTACAATCATTTGATCGGTTTCATTTCCCGACGAATACGTTACAGTCATTAGCGATGCACACTTTTCGCTGTACCAGGCACTCTTTCCCTTGTCATCGGCACTTCCCACAGTAATTGTGTAAATACTTGCCGCATATCCATCGCAATTGCAATTATCACCTCGCTTACGGCCGTTACCCGAAGCCCAGACAAAAATGTTCCCAAGTCCCCTGCGACCCTGCGACGCAGAAAAACAAAAAAGTATCTGAACATGTAAAAAAAAGTAACAAAACACAAACAGTCTTACAATGGCAACACCTCTTCTTAGGGCCTCTGCTGCAAAAACGCCCGGTAATTCCATAGTCTTGCCATTGTCCATTGGACCCCACGAAGAGCTGTAAATATCGACTTTATGGCGAGCAAATCCCAGTGAAGACCCTTCCAAGAAGTCATAAACAGCTCCTCCCAGCATTTTTATGCAACCGATTCGACTGTTGAATGCTATACCCACACCACATTTTTTGTTGTTCGCCATCATGGCGATCTCTCCAGCACACCTGGTTCCATGGGAACTGCTGTCATCATCAGGGCTGGGATATGGATCAGGACTGTCGTCATTGTAGTTCCAACTGATTTGTGGATCCTAAAAAAGAAACTCTTTAGTGAAACGAATCGGAAGTCTGACAATTCACAAACGTAGTTCTCAATGAGGTCCTCGTGGTCGTACTCGAGGCCATCGTCCAAAACAGCTACTCTGACATTCCTCCCTGTTATGCCCTTCGCATAAACTGGCATCACATTCAAGTCCAATGGCTTCTGGTAGCTAGAATTTGAAGACTGTTTCTAGAATAAGTGCGATTCTAATGTGACCAACTTACCATGTACCATTGGCGTGCCCACAGCTCATCATTGAATGGTGGCTCAGCGCGCACGTCTTCAACGCCATTCCCTTCAAGCTCGTCGTAGTAATTGAAGTCCCGCTTATCGCGCTGAAGGATCTTCTGCTGCGAAGCCCACAGAACGCGATCGTCCGACTCGAGAAGCTTGTGCTCGGAACGCTTCACTCCAAAGCCATCGCTTCGTTCTGGCAGTTTCTCAAAGAGGAATATATTCTCAAACCCTTCGACCTAGAAAAGGGTATTCAAACTACATTATCGACAGATGTCATTCTTTTCTGTGGAACTGATAGCATAGCGTGTGGCCTACACGCATATGCAAATAAAGTCTAGTGACGTCTGTCGAACCAACGACACATGAGTGGTGGTGGGTGGGTGGGTAAGTCCAAAGTCGGATTATAAACTTGTCCTAAATACACATGTACTTCGTATCTATTTATCTACGGGGTAATGGATTGCTATCTGAAAGATAAAGCGCCGCGATGATAATTAATATGACAAACAAAAGGTCAACGTACATCTGGATAGTCCGAGGGCAATTAAAAGGTTTTTTTTTTGTTTTTTTTGTTTTGCGTAAAAAACGTCTCAGTAAGGATACGAGTAATTAAGAACCGAACGAGACTTGGGATAAAAATAAATTGAATTTGCATACGAGATCCAATAGCAAACGCTTTAATGAATATTGATTGAGGCCGAGTGATTGGCGATGACAGTGATTAGATTGTACAACAAGTTTTAAGGAGAGGAACAATTAAATTGAAAAAATAAAATTGAGTGCTCAAAAATGTGCAAAAGTCAGTATAGATTTTGGAAAATATACGAGACTTATGCTCGTACTTTGGCGGAAGGATTGAGGAAAGGATTGCTAAATGGCCATAGCTATTGTTGCATATCAAATCAAGTATGAACCCTTCGAAATTTTGTTTCTGAAGTGCAACTGAACCAACTTTTTATATCAACTAGTCGTGTCCTGCGACTTTGTCAGTGTATATTTCGTGAACATGGAAAAGTTTAAGGACTCCATAAAACTTAATCATCATAAAGTAATAAAATTTTCTGTCTACTTATAAATACCCTGACAGATTGAAATTAATTTAAGACAAAAAAAAAATTTTTACCCCTATTTTAAGAATTTGATTACTATTAACCCTAACAAATCAGATGTATTGATTCGGACATTTTTAGAGCTTTTTGATTTCTAAAATTTTGTTTAGAAAGTAATTAAATACCGCTTAACATTAAAGAAGCTTTCGAAAAACGCATTCGCTCGACCATCTTTTAATTGCCATGAAAGACCCTTTAATTTAATCATGTAATTTGTAGCCTACCTTTATTAGGAAGGTTCTTTTTAAGTTTTGGTGGAAGAAATTTTGAAATCTGGTGGGTCCTCAGACAAACAAACATAAACTCTAGATACTTTTTTATTAGTATATAGTTTTGTAAATCAAATTATGTTGCAAAATGCGTATGTTGCCCGTAATTTGCAACCAATTAAGCTGTTTTTTTTTGTTTTTTATTGTAAATAAATTCACAAATGGTTTAGTCGAACATTCGTCCTCCTTTATTTTTGGGCGAAATTTTATGCACGTTATTGGAACAGTTTTGTTGTTGCTAGAGTTTTAAATTTTTGATACAAGCAACGATACAATCGTAGCATAAAATAACATTGACATTGGATTCTTCTAGGAATGCTGCCATATTTTTGGATGGCCGACGAACAGCACACCTTTCACTTAAGCTTCTCTTTTTTTACTTCCTTTCTCGAGTAAGATGAAAGCCTTTGGTGATGATCTTGGAATTGCGTATTGTGCTAGTAGTCCATTGAATTTATTATCTGATTTAAGCCACGACGTGTTTTCACAAGGATGTTGGTTGGCGAAGCAAGGGCTCACCGTAAGCAGAAAAACAACTACTTTAGTCATGTTTCATTAAAATTAAATACAAAAAATTACCCAATTGAGAGTTGACTTTCACACTTAGGGTTCCGCGCCTATGCCACACTGTATTTCTTTAATTTTAGACTTCTCATAGCATCGCTCATAAATTTGTGATATTAAGCCAGACATAGTAAAAGCTCGACATAGGTTTTCTTGTAATTCGAACTAAAACAAGATCTTTCGGATGGCAAATTTAAAAGTTAGAAAAAAGGATTTGAACCGACCAAAAGATTTAAAGATAATTGTATGGAGATTTACGGTAGACATTTGTGAATCCATGATTGTGACATTTTTTTTTTGCAAATTCATGCGAGTTCAAACCGAGTGCAAATTTGTTTGAAATTCGTTGATGAACGTTAAAATGTGGAAATTGCCTTACAGAAGGGATTGGAAAATATTGAAAAATAAGTAAAAATTAAAACAAAGAACATCCTTGTGTGCCTTAAATGCGTAATCAACACACGAAAAGTCATTCAATGTTTACATTTTTTCTTCATTTTGCAACCCTCTGTTTTAAGTGATTTATTTAAATCGCAAAATCGTAACTCAAACACACATCAAAATCACATGGAATACTATTTTTAATAATTTATGTTTAGCAAGTGACATTATTATTTTGCGTACGTATACATGAATGTGACACTTCGTTTGGTTGGGTAGAAAACTAAACAACATTCTATTTGTTAGAAATGTTAAATCAAACCAATACGACTTTTGTTCAAGAACGGAGGCTAAGTTTAAGGGTTCCTTTGGGAACGGAATATGCATGTATTTATACGAGAAAATCCAACTTCAAAAATTAAAAATGTTGGACGATATTTTTTCATCTTAGAAGAACTAAAATATAACCTCATGGCACCGACAGTCACAAAACGCTAGACTTTTTTTCTTTGAATTCTTTCGTGGTGCGGTAAGCTACAAAACCAAAAAAAAAAAATAATTTAAAAAAATCATTGGTCAATGGAAAATATTTTTCCCAAGGTAGAATACGATGGACATTTGTCCCCAATTGGGATATTTTTCTGTGACCAATGTCCTATACAAATGACATTCGGTGAATCAAAACAATACTAATTTGGTGAATATTAATCAAAACTGCTTTTTGAATTGCCTAAGGAATAAACAATAACGTGTAAGCATAGCTGTATATAAAGAGTTTTTTTCCAAAAATAAATTTGAGTAGTCTTCTCTGTTATTTTTTAAGCTAAGGAACAAACATAAGCGATTAAAAAAAGAACGAATTATACAAAAACGAAAATAAAAAAAAAATCTTTCACGGAAAAATTCAAAATATTTGAAAGATCTTTCAGTCATTTTATAAAAAAAAAAACTGTGCACTTTTTAGTTCGTCCGCCAGATCACCCTCTGTTTGGTATTCCTTAAGAATTTTGTTTCAGCTCCAAGATGAAATGAGATAAATTAGCTTACTTTCAAACGAGGCAATTGACTTCAGAACTATCTCTTGGTCATTGCAAGTCACACTGCAAGAACAACGACTTCGAACAACAACATGATCTCCAGGGCTTTTAACCCCAGTGATATGCACCGTGAGACAGTGCGCCTTAACGGCCTTATTCTGCCTGAAGCGTTTCTCTATCTCGATAGAAAAGGTCCGGCCCAGATTAGATTAGCGTCGAAAAGCTATGGACGGGCGTGTCAACTATGGTGCTGCCAAGGCGTCGCAAGTAGCTCACCGGAGATTCTCAGGTTAGTATTAGAACGCGACAGAGCTGATTACGTAAGGCAATACCGATATCTACAATTGGTGGTTGGAAACTGGTGGGAATTCAGATTAACTTTAGGTTTAGTTTAAAAAAATTAAACAGAAGTCTTTTCGCTAAGATTTTTGTTTTAATCATACAAAATTATTCTTAATTTAACAAATATTTGCTTAAATTTTAATACAAAAATAAACAATCGTCGAAAGACATATTTTATATTATTACAGAGCCAGCAGAGGGCCACTAAGTTAAGTTAATTAAACTAGCCTTAAGCGTTTTTGTATAGCATGTAAGTAAATGAATTGAGAAAAATAAAAAAACCATTAAAATAAGAGCAATTAAAAATGATGACACTTTGCAATTAAAGACTGTCAAATCGGAATTGGTTCGAGAGCATATGAGTCAAATAAGTTCAGTTTTAACGATTTTGGCATGACGAATGAAAGCGCCTCTTACATGAAGTTCTAAAACTGTAAGTGCAAATTTCATTAAAAGTTGGATCAGAACGCAGTCCTTTGAGGACAACAAAGAATAAAGAAAAGTTATAAAAATACATGCCAAGAAATAAGATTATAAAAATAAGAAGTCTACGTCAGAATCAATTTTGGAGATCCTTTCAGAAAAGAATTTGTAATGGTAATTTCGAGAACTACATTTTACTGAACAAAGTAAATCAACGGCTAATCGGATAGTTACTCATAACATGCTCGTATAACTCCAGTGACCTTTGTTCGGAATTTTCCTAAGATTATTATGTGAACATGGCCAGCTGCATATCGTCATTTGTGTACACGTTTTCGAAAGTGATTAGCCTAGAAAATATGATTCAAGCGAGGTGCATGTTTGAAAAAAAAAAACGATAAGAAATTGTTATAGAGTCTATTTACGGCTTTCATTCATAACCGCCCTCGATTTGAATCATATTTTCTTAGGTTGGTTATAAAAATGTATAAAATGCGTTGAATAAGTTTCTTGCTCAAAGGATGATGAAGGATTTAGTAGAAAAAATTTTTTTTTTTTCAAAATTTTATTTGGTTTGATCTGTCTCGTTGCAACTGCCTTTTGAGTCATCCCTATCCAAACGATATTACTGAAAATTCCAATACACCGTTAGTTTTGGTGATTTTGCAAAAACCAATAGAACATTTAGTAATATTTTTAAAATGGCCGTTGCCACAATATATAGATGGCGGATGGTGTCTATTTTCTAGATTGAATATTAATTGAGTGACGTTTTTTTAAAATGGCCGCGTCTACAAGATGAGGAGTTAAATATTCTTTTCAATTGTAGCATTGTAGGTTAATACTTATATTCTATTATTATACAAAAATAAAGTGCTATAAATAAAATATTGGCTAAAATAAAATCTTAATTAATGAAAAGAGCTGTTTCTTAAAAAAAAAAGATTTTACAACTTGTTGATAAAATAAAACTAAAAAGTTAAAAATAATTAACATTTAAGGGGGGAAATCACAGTAGCACACAAAAAAAATAGGCATATAATTTTGGCCAAATAAAAGTATCAATCGAAAATCTATAAAGTAGATTTTATAGCAATACTAAAAAATTACAAAATGTAATTTTTTCAATAAAAAATATTTAAAAATGGCGCAGCATATGCCCCAAGGCGCCTATTTTTGAAAGCCTGTCGATGGCCGAAGACGTATACTCCTTAATTTTTGACCTGGAAGAAAACACCAACATTTTTGAGTTTTCATATAACAACAGCTAGTGAGCTGTTACAAAATGGTGCATGTTTGAAAATAAAGTAAAATTTTTAACAAAAAAAAACCCATAAAATCGTCGATAAAAAAAAAACTAAGCCATATAAAATAAAAAAAATCCTACGTAGCTCCTTGGACAAAGATATTTCGAAGCTACTGTCAAAATTTCAAGTCGATCGGTAAAGATTTGCTCGAGTTATGTCTTCGGCGAGCTCAAAAAAAGTGGTTTCGAGAAAAACGCGTTTAAAGTTTTAAGTATCATATGAAAATATATGAGCATACCGGAGAGGCGTTGCCGCAGAATGAAAAATTTGGTCACTCGGACAGTTTTGCCGTATTCCATCATTTGGTATATTATTTTTAAGACCCTAAAACACCTTTTAAGCGAAAATTTTTTTTTTCGAAAAATTGAAAATTTTACTGTGATGTCCCCCCTTAATAAAAATAAAAAAGTGTTAAATTTATACATAAAGGGTGAACAAGTTTACCTTCTAAAACGGTTAAATGTTTATTAATTAATAATTCTTATTTAATTTTTAGATCTTAAGTTTTAGTTTTAGTTCGACTGGTCGCGTATATTTTTGCCTTTTGGCAAATTACCATCTATTGTATACCAGAGGCAATGCTTGTAAATTTGTATGTATAAGGTAAACTTCGAAATTACTCATTCCATTTGAAAGATTCTTTCACGAATACTTACAATGGACATTCAAAATGCATATAAGCTTTTTTCTCATACTATATATTTACTCACCATAAAATGTATTTAAAAATGTTCGAGAGAAGCCTCTTTTTTCGAACGCTGCTTTAACGGTAATAGATTTTTAATTTCTATTTTTAGAAAAGTTTTAAAATTCAAAACTCCCACAAAAAAGTCCGCGACGACACATCTCTTAATGTCAAGGTTTTGACACAATTTGACAAAGAATAAGAGTTTGTAAATTTTTTAGTTTGTATCTAAAACCCCACCGATTTCTAAAATTCTTCCATCGATAATTACAATAGATCGTCGTACTGAACATGATGATCTATAAATAAGAGGGACTTTCATGGCGACGAATTATTTAAGTAAAGTTGTTGAAAAAGCGTTTTTTTCGAACGTTGTCGCTATGGTAAAAAAGAAAAGTTTTAGAACCGAAAATCTTCTTAGAAAAAGGTTTGTAATGACATGTCTCTAAATGTTACCGTTAATACACAAATTGTTAAAATAAAAATCTCTCAGGGTAATTGTAAGTAACAAAATTTTGTAACATTTTTTGGCCAGTAAGTTCTCTTTGGTGTCAAAGGACGATAAGTTCATCTTGTTAAGGTTTACAATTGTTACAACGTACACAAAATCTACGAGGACGAAGTCGCAGGACACGGCTAGTTTCATAAATTTAAAGTCTTAGTAATTTATGCTGTTGCGTATAAAATTCCTCGAACACAAGCATACTGTACGTACCGAAGAAACAATCGATTTTTTGAAGGTGAATGTGACCGA
Organism: Orthonevra nobilis; assembly: GCA_963555765.1. Lineage (NCBI taxonomy): Eukaryota > Metazoa > Arthropoda > Insecta > Diptera > Syrphidae > Orthonevra > Orthonevra nobilis. Next base: position 60,791,853 of record OY743225.1, on the reverse strand, counting down.
GGACACAAATTGTTTGATTTCGTGGACTCGTAACAGTTCAATAAGTGAAAGATTGTAACGAAAGATCTTGATCTTTACTCGAATAAGAAGCCAGTAGATCATCGTTTTTGTAGTTCGGTACTCAAAATCATATTCAAGGATCATGCTCGTCTCAGGCCATTGAGCTAGTTGTGGAGTGAGCACAATCCGCACTTCAAATCTAATTGTATCGCGAAAAACTGAACATTACCGTCAACGTCGAGCACTACAAGGATGATTTGCGATTTTTCAAACGGTTTTCAAGACTTTCAAACCATAATTTTATTGGGACAAATTTTTCTCAAGAAATAGACACGTCAATTTGACTCGTATTCACTGCTTTTTGGTTGGTGTATGTCAAGTTGCAAAATACAGCCAACAATGCTGGAAAAAGTGGTGAAATATTGGACCGATGCGATGGTGTTATAAGAAGCACAAATGGTTTCAAACACTAAAAGCCATACAATTGTCTGAATTTACTGTCACCCGAAAAAAGTTTCACCTCGAATTTCAAATCAGACTTCAACTTTTAAAACTAAAGTAATTTTCACGCTGTTAAAAGATCTCTTAACTTTCGTTAATATGAATTTCTATCGAAGAGTTTAGTCCTTCCCTTATTGTACCAGTCTTCCTAGTCGTGATTTTAAACATCCAAGTTGTGGTTCGAGCTAAACTTGAGTCGAGGTTCTCCTTGGGCAATAAAACACATAAATTATTTATGTCCTTATTTTGTGTTTGTGTAGCACTTTCATAAAACAAAAAGTAGGTATTTTTTTTTTAAATACCTTTTTCACAAATTTGTAATGATTTGTTTTGGCGATCTGCATGGCATCAATGAAACTGCCATAGTCCTTTAAAGCTACCAAAAAGTATTTATCAACTGGTAAATTTAATTTTATTCCACAAACAATTGACCATAGCAGCGGCAATATCACAAAAACTATGAACACATTTTGGAAACCGAGTGCACATCGGAGATACTTAATAAACTTAACCATTTCAAGGGATGTTTTGAATTCAACTGGTTCACTGGCTACCGATTGCTTCACTACTTAAATGCAAACTGATTTTGGCAAAGAGAAACTTTGACATCGGCCAATGGAGCTGATTAATGTTGATGAAAAGTTCTGCGCAAGTTTTAGAACTGAAGGCCGATTATAATCAGAACATTTAGGGGGTGGATATTAAGTGGCAGAATACTAATTTTATATAACCATGGTGGCTATTTTAAGGCTCGCTCAATTTTAAGAAGTTCTAGTGAAACTTGATTGAAGTCGTTAAATTCATTTAAATCTATGAAGTTTAAGTCTGCTTGCTGGCCAGATTTTCAGTACAGTCTGCAAGACTTAACGAATTATTTAAAGCGTGTGTGTCTTACAGTTTGATTAAACGTTTTTTTAAGAACCATTTTATGTTGTCACAAGCCTGTTGTATTATAATTTCAGTCATTTGTTCAAACAAAAAATAAAAGTGGTGAGAACTTTACAAGAAGTCATCAAATTGATGGAATTTTTGATCAAGTTTAAATCAATTGTAGAGGGTTAAAAAAGGGCCATTTGCGAGTCGGACTCACGCAACAAAGCTTCTGTACAAATTTTAGGGATGTAAATGGAGTAAATCGAGTCTCTTAGAGTTTTCCCACTTTTTTAGTGTGAAGAGCTTGCCGCTGGGTAAATATTTGTTTTAGCATTTTTGAATCATTTCAAAACGATTTGCGAATTTAACAATAATAGACCAGTTTGAAATAAATAAGATTAGATAATGCACTATTGACAAAGACTTTGAAGCAATGACTAGACAAAAAACTTTGAACTATTTTACATTTTTCAATGTCAAGGAGAATCATGCCTGTTGATTTTCCTTGTACTTGATTTCTTTTGACGAAGTTGCATTTGTAGCACTTGGTGGGATGTGCTATGATTTGGCCTAAACCCAATTCTTTGTATAATGGCCAACTTCCGCTTAAACGATTTTTGTTGCAGAAAATTCGAATGAGATGTTTTTGTGCAATCAATAAAGGTCTAAAAGTCATTGCATATGAACCACCCCAGCTAGACAGCCCGTATTGCAATTTAGGGTGAGCAAGGCCAGAATATACCGAAGTTTAAATCTTTTTAGAGCAGAATAGTTTTAAAAGATACATTTTTCGCGTTATTACCATTAAATAATTTTTCAGGTTTTGACAATGGGCTTTCCAATTAAGATTAGCATCAATTGTTATTCCTAAAAATTTCAAATTTTTAACTGGATGAAACAAGAATCAGAGCATGAGTCTTTATCTTTGAAATTTGATTTACCACAATTGTTTATTAAAAAACTAAATTTGAATCATGAAAAAAAAATTGTTAATTACAAACTGGATGACAGTTATTTTTAAAGGTCATGGACTTAGTTTTTTGATTTACAATGAATTTTTGGTGGAAAGGTCCTCTTCAATTTGTACTACACAATTAAGATCCGAATATGACTGTTAAGTGAATGAGATGTCATATGCAAAAGCCGTTGACAGGCCATTTAATTGAAGCTTTAAAATTGAATTTATATACACCAAGAAAAACAAAGGGCCCAGTACGGATCCCCGCGGCACTCCTTTTTTTGAAAACCGAGGCACACTACCATTTTCAATAACTTTTTGTACTCTACCTTTTAAATATGATTGTAATCATTTAAAAATAACCTCTCTTAATCCTGCATTGTACAGCTTAACAAGTAGCAAGTCGTGATCAACCATGTCAAATGCCCTTGTCATATCGATAAAGAGAGCCATCGTTGATTTAATTTTGTTAAGGCTGCCATAAAGCTGACTGTAAAGCCTAAGAAATGCATCTTCGGTTAATTTTCCTCATCGGAAACCAAATTGATTTTCGCTTAAAACCTGTTTTTATTTAGGAAGCAAGTTATTCTTTAAATCATAAGTTTTTCAAAAATTAAAATTTTTTTTTTTTTAAAAAGTGGAATAACTTCAGTACATTTAAAATGTTGCGGGAAACGGCCCTGTTCGACGCTCAAGTTGAATAAATAACTTAAAACATCTGTGACATAAAATTGATTTTTATTAAGTTTTTGTTTATTTTTACCACAATAATATTAACAATTTCTTTTTCGAACAAAAATGAACTTAAAACTACACTAATATCGACTTCTTATATGTAAATGCCCTAAATGTAAGAAGGGATCTCAATACTTATGTTATTTATTGATTATTGCTTAAAATATACAGGAACTAAACGTACTTAATATTTAGACTAAATATTTCTTTTTTCTGTTTCTTGGTTTGAATTTGAGAGAAATTAGTGGTGCCAAACCTCATTACTATTTCACTTTAGCCATTCTTAAGATAAGCCTAAAACTTATACTTAACCTAAATTATTATATTTTAACCTCGATCCATTCGAGCTACCAGTATTTTTTTCTGTTACACCTTGCAGTATTATTTTTATCCCTCTCCGGTACATCTACGCAGTATCTCAAGTTAGCATTTCTATCCATTAAGTGAGAAGGTTCATAGCGAAGTCGCTTGTCTGTTGCCCTTCTAGCGAAATGGTAGATTAAAGGCACGTTTGAAAGGTCTGAAATGTAGCCGTATGCATCTAAATACAAGAATGCTTCTGGTTGTACATTACCATTCACCATACAGTTTCTAAAATATCCCGGGTTTGGATAAAACAACCCCGAAATGAGTTCGTTCTCAGTAATGTCTGCTGACCGCGCGAAATGGTTCCTCACAAGGTGGAGGATAAAGTTGTCAATCCTAGATACTCCGGAAGCATCCAATAGTCTCTTGTTAGAGACGTAATGCTGAAAGTCAGAATGTGCGCTCCTGTACATTCGCATGCAGGCTCGAATATATTTCCTTTCAAAAAGACGATATTTTCCAAGAATTTTTATTTGTTAGAGATAAAATTACTTTGTAGGTTTCAAATGATATGAAGGGATTAAAAGCGAAGCTTTTTGGGTTAAAAAAATCAGCATCCAATAATGTTGGTTATAACAATTACAGTCGCCGCTAGAATCGAAAGATGGTTTCGAAGACTCAGATATTTCAGTAATTTTCGAAACAAATAAGAATAATACATTTACTGAGCCAATTCAATATCCAAGCCAATAGCTTTACATAGTTTAAGGTGATACTTTTTTAATTTTACCTTCCGTGGATGTTTTTTGATTTTTATACTGATTTTACGCTTTTTCTCAATCTGGCTTAGTAAACTCTCATTCATCCAAAATTTAAGGAACTTATTTTTATTGCCATTTTTTTTGATTTGGAAGCAAAATTGAAATAAAAATAGCAACTGACGTAGATGGGTCGTTTTCCGAATAAAATTTTTCCCAAAATTCGTATTTCAAGGAATTCTTCATAAACTTATTTGTTTAAAATTTTTAATTTCCCATCTGGAAGTTCTTGTTCTTATTGGAATTAATAAAAAACCGATGTCGAGCTCTCACTTTGTCTCGCTTGCTTTTATCTTAAATGAGAAATCTTAAGTCAAAAAATATGGTGTTGCGTACTTAAAGGAGGCGCGGAACCCTTCGTGGGAGAGTCAACTCTCATTTGGCTAATTTTTTTTTTATTTAAATTCTATAAATGCTTTCGTTCCCAATAGAATGCATTGTTTTACAAATCTGCCAAGGGCAATGAGGGCTGTAGAGTAATCTAACAGAGGATTGGGTACACTTGGAAGCTGCTTTTTGGAGGGCTTAAAAAAGCTTTATATATTTATTTGGGATAAATTTTTGATATCTGGTTAATAACTTGAATAGCAATTGAAATTCACCTAAGCTGGCTTTTTCCATTATTTTTCATGTATGGGCTCTAGAATTGTTAGAAACCGAAGCTCCAATAATATCTAGAATGAGATGGGACGTGCTCTTAAAATTACCCCAACCGATGATAGACGAATATTATAGTTTGAGAGTCCTCCGGGAAAATTTGTAGCTATGTTACATATCCTAGGATTGGGACCACAAGTCATCTGAAAGATCAGTTAATACATCACCTGCTCAATCATGCCTGGCCACTTAAAACACAAGAAACATACGAGCGGGGCAGGGTATCTTACGCTTCATGGTATTCAGTCGATGCCGTAAATTTTTCCAAAAAACAAAAATCACTTTCGGACTATAACATTTATTACCAAATTTGACACCTTTTAGCTGGATTCAATTTGGAGTCGGCACGACACGAGAAGGCGTCAGCAAAATTTTGTGAATTCGCAACTGCATTATTGACACGATCCCGATGTGAAGAATGGTTTACCAGTTTTCTCATGGATGTTTCCGAGCCACACCAAACCTGAGCGAAACTTATAAAGAACAGCTGGTCGCCGGTGATCGATGAATCAACGTATGGCTCATTTGCTCGAAGGCTTTCGTAGACACCGTATGCCAAACGCAAGCCCTCATTGTCTGCAATATCCTCATTCAGGGCAGCAACTCTTCCTCCACTGTATTGGTCGATGAAACAATTGGCACGCAGGCCAAACTGAATGATCGCCTTGGGATTGGAAACAGTCTTGACGTTGCCCCTATTGTCATAGTTCTGGCCATCATAGTCGAAACCATGCACTAATTCATGTGCAATAATTGTACCCAGGGAGCCCATGACCTGAGCTGAATTCGAGGACTCTCTGTACAATGGCGGCCGCAAAATACCCATGGGGATCTCAAGGGTGTTGGTTGTGAGTCTGTAGTATGCGTTTACCAAAAGAGGCTTGAGATTTGTATTAAAAAGATCGGACGAATGCGTCAGCAAGCTGAATTCGTTTTTGGCCGCAAGTTCTTCCAGCAGCATTTGAGACCTTTCATAGCTTTCCCGATCAATTTGAATGTCTTGCTGACGCTGCAAATCGGCCTCTGGATAGCCAATCAAGATCCTCATGCCCTCAAGTTTATTGAGGAAGTCTTCCTTTGACTTGGCATTGTACCAGGTTGTAGCGTTGATTTGCTTCTGGAATTGCAAACGTAAGTTTTCGAATATCAGCTTAACCTTGCGATCACTGAAGGTTTTTCCTAGCCCCAAGAAATCTCTTGCAACTAACAATGGCATCCGTGTACTGACCTCGTCCATGCAGCTCACCCAATCCGGTCGATCAGTTTGCAATCCGAAGTGAAGCATGAATCTTGCTAGTTGGAAAATCGCTACAGTTTCTGACTTTGTCTTGCCCACCAGTATGTTAATTTTCTTCATTAGATCCACTTGGACAACCACCAGTTGGGCGCGATTGATGGGTTGTCCGAGTAAGGTCTCAAAGTAAAGCTGCCAATTTATGCCCGGAACCAGCCGAATCAGAGTGCCCAATGAAATGGGCTCACTGAGCTCGTTGTTGACATCTCGATTCAACTTATCCAATTCAACTTCAAAGACGACCACTTCCTGAGCGATTTCATTCGCCTTTCGCACTCGGACGCCGAAGCCCATGAGAAGGTACTTCACGAAGGTTTTATAAACGAACGCTGCACCTCCATCTGCTGCCCCATCAAAAGGTTTCCTCGACGAAGTTAAGTATATAACCTGCTGCGTTGATTCCTTCCAATTGCCCTGAATCGAAAGCTTGAACAAGGTATCGACTCGATAGCGCCTCAAATTTGCCGCCATTTTCACCCAATCGTAGGAAGACGCTTCGAAGGTTTCGTTGAGGTAAGGCCACTTGGATATCGCCAAAGGAACACTCAAATAAGACCGAAGGGTTTCTGCCTCAGAATTGAACTTACTGCCAAGACAAAGCATGTAGAACTCTTTAGCGGGACTATCGCGAATGTTGCGTCTACGGAGCGATGAAAAGTGTCGCCGCATAATGTTTCGATTTTCCATCTTTTGATCACTTATCACGTCAAAAGCGTTTTCATTTTCCGGCATCCATTTCCCGCATGCATACCGATAGAAGTCCTCACATGGATTGACCTTTTTGTCTATGAACTGCCTGTAGCCTCTGGTATCCTGGCTCCAGATCACGCCAATTCGAAATGTAAACAAAAGTAAAACGATGGCAAAAATACTCATTTAACTTACGGTATGTTGTTTCGGAGCTCTGGAAAAGTATCTGCTTCGGAGAGCTCGTGTCGAACTGTATGAGGAACCAACTGATAACGAAATGAAACTGTTTACAATCAAGTCTCTGCCTTGGCACTGGGATCGATCGAAATCATAGTTCAGCTAGAGAGAAGAGCTCTACTCAGAGAGACTCAGTCTTTTTGTTTTTTTTAGTGATGCGGTTTTATGTTTATTGAAGTCTGGTTTTAGCCTAAATGGAGGTCACAATTATGACTTTAGGGCCACAAACGATTCTAAATCTACTAAACGATCGATAGATGTGGCAAGGGAAGTAGACTTGGCGGTCGAAAGCTTATCAAATAACAAATTTTTCTTATCAACAAACACAAAACACGTTTGAATGTGATTGTATGACTGTGAGATTGGACTTCAGATGCCGATGCTTAAGTATAGAACAATTTTGACTAGGCGTTGAGTGTTTGCTTCGACTGACAATCGTTAACGAAGCTCAAAAAAAAGCTTTTCCTTATACTAAAAAAAAAACTGAGCCAACTCATTGAAAGAAATGAATTAAACATAAAGCTTGCAAGGCAACTTCTTGACCTTCATTCTTATCAGGAGGCGCTTTTACATTTGTCCCGAGCAGGTCAAAAATAGTGTGCCCAAATAGAGGCGAATCATTTTCTCATTATCGACCCACTGCACTTCCAAGGTCCCTTTGAAAGTTCTCGAATTGCGTATAGTTTTCGCAGGAAAAGGTCCACTGATAATACCTCACTGAAAAGTAAAACCACTCTCTGCATCTTTCTGGTGAAAGTCAGTTTGTTGCTCCAGATTTATTTGACAGTTTGGCAAGAGGCTCTTTTGACAATGTGACGTGCATTAGGCAATGACGAGTCTTTTTTTTCTATGAACTTGTAGAAAAGCCTGTCGTACAATGCTTTAAACCTAATTTAGTTAAAAAATGATGCATTTACGACGGAAAAGTTTGCTGAGTACAGTGAACCAAAAAAAAATTTGAACACCAGCTGCGGTTGAATTTTCACTTGAATACTTTTGTTGTTGACTTAAAACAAATAACAAATAAAAACTAATTTCTGAAAAAATGTTAAATCATTTTATAAAAGTTTTATTAAATCAAAGGTTTTAGTAGAAATCAAAATCAATTTGTTTTTAAAGCCAAAAACCCCAAAAAAAACCCCAAAATTTCAGCCGTTAAAGTTGCACAAGATTTGGAACGAGATTCGATTGTAAGCGTCCACCCACAGACAAAAAGAAATTTTTTGCATACACAGCAATTGAGGGCATAAAAACCTCGGAACAAACCGCTTCTGTCATCAAAGAATATGAAAAAGCGACGAGTCCAAATTTAATATTTTTGGATCTGATGGACTTCGGCAATATTAATTAAATTGACTACCTCAATATTCTAAAAAACCAATTTGCCAGAAACTGACGAAAAATTAGGACTAAAAAATGGATTTCGTTTTGTCTAAGATAATGACCCCCCCCCCCCCCCCCCCCCCCATCCACCGCGGAGCCCGCCCGCGGACTCAAAAACGCTCTTCAAAACATATGGAAAAATATACCCTCGGAAATAACTAGCAATTTGGTTTCTTCGACGGGTAATACATTGAAAAGGAGATCAAACAAAATATTAGCCTTTGATTTATGAAGTGTTCAAGTTTTTTTTGGCTTTTGAAAAAAATTGGTTTTGTTTTTATTTTGTATTGATTACAAAAATCTCAGATTTTATAAAACTTTAACAAAATGATTCAAAATTTTTCAGAGATAAACTTTTATTTGCGATTTGTTTGATTGAAAATATTCAAGTGAGAAATCAATCGCAGCTAGTGTTCAACTTTTTTTTTGGTTCACTGTATGAAAAATTATAAACATCAAGGGAAAGGGACTTGGACCTCCTTGTGTGTGCTGCCTATTTTATTGTTTTTTTTTTAGTTTTTTTTTTTAATTTAGCTTACTGAAGCGAAATAAAGGATTTTTCAACAGGGACGCTACAAAAGTAGAACGACAGGGACAACAAACGACGCCATATTTCTTGCCGCTCTTTTGACATTTCTCTTCAGTAAGGTTTGCCATTTCATGATGGAAAGATATACGAGCCAACAACGAGCCGAAATTATTTAAGTTTACTACCGAAATTCGGAGTCAGTGGCCTCAACGCTAAGAGCGCTACGTCCAATTTATTGTCGTCATAATCGTCCTAGCAGATCAACAATTTGAATCCACAGGCACAGTACAAAATGTTCCCGTGCCAGTGAGACAAAGAAGTGCCCGTAGTGTCGGGAATATTGCTGCCGCTGAGGCTTCAGTTGCAGAAAGCCCAAATTTGTCTCTCACACATCGTTCTCAAGCGTTGGGCATCTCTGTGAGTCGTTGTGGCGAATTTGGCGAAAAGATCTTGGCCTACATCCTTACAAGATTAAATTGACGCAAGAACTGAAACCGCTCGATCATCAGAAGCGTCGTCTGTTCGTGAATTGGGCTGAGCAACAATTTGAAAATGATTCGGATTTTCATCGAAAAATCATCTCCAGCGATGAGGCTCATTTCTGGCTGAATGGCTCCGGCAATAAACAAAATATACGGTATTGGTCAAGCAGCAATCCACACGTACTCCATGAGTCATCATTGCATCCCGAAAAAAATACGGTTTGGTGTGGTTTATGGGCCGGAGGCGTCATTGGGCCGTACTTCTTCCGTGATGATCAAGATCAGCACGTTACTGTGAATGGGGATCGCTGCCGTTCAATGAAAACCAAATATTTTTGGCCCCAATTGGATGATATGGACTTGGAGGACATGTGGTTCCAGCAGGACGGCGCCACAAGCCACACAGCGAATGTCACAATCAATTTATTGGAAACCAAGTTTGGAGAACGTGTTATCTCACGAAATGGTCTAGTCGCTTGGCCGCCTCGGTGGTGCGATTTGACGCCGTTAGACTGTTTCCTGTGGGGCTACGTCAAGTCTATGGTCTATGCCAACAAGCCAGCGACGATTAATGAACTTCGTACGAATATCGAACTTGAAATTGCAGCAGTATCGGCCGATTTATTTTTGAAAACCGTCGAAAATTGGGTTCAGCGTCTGGACTTCTGCAAGCGTGCCCGTGCTGACCATGCAAAAGAAATCGAGTACCATACATAATGGCATCAAACGTACTTTCACAGGAATAAAGAATTTCATTGATATCCATGATGTTTTATTTAAAACTTTTATTTAAAAAAACTTTCGTAGCGCTCTTATTGAAAAACCCTTTATATAAATTTTTAAAAAAAATTTAGTTCTTAAATATAATTTAAACTAAATAATTATTTATAATAATAAATATAAATAAATCTAAATAACAATAAATTATACAATACATTTTAACTAAGATTAATAAATTATTTATTACTTGTAACAATATCATGTTCTCTCATATCAACATATCACAGATATCATAAATACTAGTCACTATTAGCTCTTTGTATTCTTACTCATTGGTTCTTTGCACATTTGCCCCAAACAGGTACGCTTCTCATGCTCTTCCATAAACGCTTCGACCGTTGGCACGACTCGAGAATGTTGTGTACGAAGTTTAAACATTTGTGACGTTGTTTAATGAAGTTGCATCTTGGCTGTAAAAAATCACTTTGGCTTGCAAAAGCATTTTAAAGAAAGCACAAGCTCTATATTGTCGAGCTTTACGTTGAAGCTGGCTAAATGTCCATGGCTTGCATTCCACGACTCAAAGAAAGTTTCTACTGCTGCTTAAGAAAAAAATATAGGACCGACGACTCAAAATCTTAGCAAGTCTTCTGTAGGCACATAGTAGCACACGGCCATTCCTCTAAGAGTGTCCAACTCTACGTGAAGATAAGATGTTTCAAATTTAGAGTTGCGCAAATCGATTCCATAACAACAACATTAATATTGAAAGTTGAATTTGTTTTCGCTTTTGACAGTTGTTTTTCAACTTCACCAATAAAGTAAAGACAAACAATTATCAAACATTTAACAGCTAAGTTAAAAGGGTTTGAGGGACCAGTTGCATGGTGAGACAAACTAAATTTTAAAAATTGTGCCGAGATATCACTGAAACGTTGCCAATGCTATAATTAGGAGAAAAAAATTAGTAAGTTTTTTTAAAATGAGCAAACTTGGTGACCAGGTATAAATATTGTGAAAGACCGCTTATGTCAACTCCTTATCAAATATATTTTCAAAATTATTTCTACGACCTAATACGATGCACCTTCATTAAATTTGTTAATTTGGTTTTCTTTGATAGAAATTTAGCTCGGAATATAATAGTGTGATTATCTTCATTTCCTTTAAGAAAGCATTAAAAATGACATTGTTTTAGTTGGCCTCTTCCTTCCGAGCTGGGGAAATTTCCAGAATATGATCTTTTTCTTTCTGGTTAATATAAGGCTACAAGATGAAAACATTCAGTTCATTTTTCTTTAGAGGTTTTTATAGTTGTTTCTAGGCCGATTTCGAGAGAACGTTTGTTTCTATGTCATTTTCTAAAAACACTTCTATACTTTGATTCATGATAAAAAAAAACCACAACAGACAAACTAACAAACAAACTAAATCTTTTTTATAAATTAGTAATGCAATTTGATCCATTAATTTTTTCATTTAGCTTTTTATTGATTTTTTAGCGAAATAAATTGCCACATGTAAGGTTGAAACCAATTAAGAATTTAAGGTTCATTTGGACATTGATTCATGGAAAAGAAAAAGAAATGTTCATTTAAGTTCTTAAAATTCAAGCCTTCTATATTTCTTATTTTGAAGAGTAATCTTACAAAGCATATAGCATTTAAAAATGATGCACGATTCCTTTTTTTATTCTGGACAAGAATCGTCCATCAAAATCTTTGCTTTGGTTTTTGTTGGGTTAAGATATAGTTTGTTCTCCAAAAACCAAACGCGTAAATTCTGTTTAGTTCGCTATTATAGCTACTCGTGGCCTGATTCCATTGGTTTTTTGGGAAACATATATAAATTTGAACATCATCAGCGTATATGGTCTTGACAAGATATGAAATATTCTGAAATATCATTTATAAAACATATAAACAAGAGTGGTCCCAAAACAGAACCCTGCGGAACACCGGACGGAACTAACTAACTAACGGGCCGATTCGATAGATAGGACGGCAAAGGCTTATTCTTTAATTTTTCAATAAGTATACTATGATCGACACTATCAAAGGCTTTGGCAAAATCTAAGAAAACTATCAACGCTTCCATATTATCATCCAAACGTACTATATATCCTCACATATTTGGTACTTGTTAATAAGTTTTTTATTGTTTAAATAGTCTTTTATAATTGACAGATTTACTTTATTTAATGTTTCCTGAATATGGAGACTGAATCTGAGACGGTTATCAGGGAATACTCCAAGATATTTTCCGCTTGCCATCCATTGTTGTACATAAATTGTCTGTTATTTTAAGTTTTTTTCAATAAAATTTTAATTATTTGAATATAAATTTTAAATTAAGTGATTATCAAAAATTTTCTGATTCGTATTCAATAATTTTTAGTAAAATTAGTACGAAATGAACTGCTGTACGTTATATTTTTGGACTCTGTGTACATAAATATAGATTATATACAATATCAATTTAAAACTTGCAATATTTTCTGAGAAGTCTTCCTTCAAACATTATTCTTATTGTTCTTATTTTTTAAATACACATTCAATAACCTCTAAATTAAATTTTATAGCAGTAATACACGATAGTTACGATTATAATTGTAATAATAGGACTACCTACTAAGAATAGATTTAAATTCAATATTCAAAGTATTGCCCATCGTTAGCCACACATTTTTCAAATTTTTCTGGCAATTCCTGGATACCCGTTCTGAAAAATTCGACCGGTTTGGCCGCAATCCACGAATCGATCCATTTTTTTGACATCATCGAAATGACGGAAGTGCTGGTCAGCCAGGCCATGTTGCATCAATCGGAAGAGATAGTAATCGGATGGCGCACGGTCTGGACTATACGGCGGGTGGGGTAGGACATCCCATTTGAGCGTTTCAAGGTAAGTTTTGACGACATTTGCAACATGTGGCCGAGCATTGTCATGTTGCAAAATAACTTTATCGTGTCTTGCGACCGTTTTGGGCCCTCAATGTCCTAACTTTCGGAACATTCTCATTGCTTTCAAACAATCGGAAATGGTTCGCTGAGCGACGCCAAGTGATTTTGCAAGTTCTTCTTGCGTTTGTGAAGAATCTTGATCGAGCAATGCCTCCAATTCATGGTCTTCAAGCTTTTTCACCTGGCCGAGGCGTTCTTTGTCTTCGGTGTCGAAATCACCACCGCTGACACATTCTAACGACTATAGTATAGCCCGGGTAAGCTTCGGTAAGCATTTGATGCGCTTCGATTGTTTTTTTCTTTAAATGAAAGAAGCATATTAAAACTTCCCGCAAATGTTGTTTTGATGGCACGAATGTAGACATTTAACGGCTTTACAAAAACTTGTGTGTTTTTACTTATGACCAATAACCTAGACTGAAATAATTAGGCAATGACATGAAGTTTCTGATGTGACAGCTGTCAGGTCAAAATTCACCTCAGAGTAATAGATATGAAGTTGTCTGCAATAACGACATTTTCAACCGGTAGTCCTATTAAATGATCTGATGTCTGCTTCATCCAAGTTGCTCATTCCATGACAGGACTTCCAATCGTTCTTCTTCGTTTTAACTTCAGCTTCGGCTACGGAAACGGAGCAGACATTAAACTCATTAAATACTGATCGCAAAAGAGCGAAATTTTATGCCTCCAAAACATAATGCTGTCTACTTTCTTAAGCTGAAAGACTCAGAACTAGTTACCACAGTGCTGGATGGAATGACAACATAACTCGTGTCGCCAAAATACAGCGAAAAAGCCAAAGTTTTTCTGAAGCTATGCCCCTTATGATCTGGCTGCCCTACATGAACAAACAAAGCTTACATTCGCCCCACACCGGAGTATAATTCCCAAACATAGGCAGGCTTTCTAAAAGAATCTTGACCCTACTCGAGCGTACAAACGCATAGGAGACAAAAACATTACGAAGTCCATAGACTCGCTTTAAAACCAAGGGAACGTCTCTTGCCTTTCCATATTTCCTGAGTTTTTATAAACAGTATTCGAGTGAATGAGCAAGCTGCATTTCTTCTTACACAATGTGTCTTTCAATTTAGATTTCTCATAGCATCGTCCACAAAAATTCAATATTAAGCCAGACAAAATCTAAGCTCGACATCGTTTTACTTGTACTTCCAATGAGAACCACAATTTCCAGATGGGAAATTAAAAAGTTTTAACAAATAAGGATCACAAGACTTAAAGATTATTTGATGCAGACTTACTGTAGAAATTTGTAAGTCTATGATTTTGAATTTATTTTTGCAAATTCATGCGCGGAATTCATCTCAAATCGTTGATGAACGTCAGAATGTATAAATTGCTTTACAGAAGGGATTGCAAAATATTGAAAAATAAAAACAAATGTAAGCATTGAGCATCCTTGTGTGCCTTAAATGCGTAATCAACACACGAAACATCATTAAATGTTTCCATTTTTCTTCATTTTGCAACCTTCTGTTTTAAGTGATTTATTGAAATGCAGAGCCTTGGTAATGGGGTTCCTTTAGACCCTTTGGGAACGAAACCCTTAAAACGCTGAGCACACAATTACTGTAAAACTCGATGCACACGCTTCCCCCGAACTATAACAAGAGCTCTCTCCTCGAACACGCTCAACCCACCATCCAATAGGATTTTGACGAACTAGGAGATCGATCTCGTATGCAAAAACGGTCTCGTCAGTCGGAAAAGACGTTGGAATTATTTTCTGGAAATCCCACGGCGTGGTTTTCATTGAATTTATAAGATACTTTAAATGCCGAATTGAGGGAAAAACGGCATCGTTTGAATAGAAAAAAAAGGCTGAATCATCTCGAAAATTCTCCGGATCAGCAAAAGAAGCCGAATTTGAATATGAACTACTTCTCTATCATAGATTTGGATCACTCTTCAAAGACTACGTTGAAAAATAAATGAGTATTGAGAAATAAAAAAAACAACTAGAACAGGGACTTTATGACTTTGTTGTTTGTTGCTGTTGTTCGAAAATTGTAATTGGAAAACACTTGCCAACACCGCCTTCGAAAATCTATTTCCGACATCTTAACCGATCAACAAGGCCAACGTATAATTTTCAGCTAATCTGTCGGCACCCAAAAAGAAAATTCCCAAAAAAGGGAACCGCTTTTCACTCACTCTTCACTCAATTGCGCCATAAATAAGGTTCCTCCTTTGAAGTTCATCCAAATTAACTCAACTTAATTTAACCTCATCCTTGAGTCCCAAAGGACGCGCCATGCAGCTCCATCAACAATGACCCACGAAAAACGCTGATTTGTACAGGAAATGTTAAACTGATCGTAAATTCATCTCGTAGCCCAAAACGGAAGTATCCGTATCTATTCTCTCGGCACAAGATATTAAAATTCTAATTAACAGTGCTCTGCGTATCACTTTTGCCAGGCATGCCGACAGACAGGAAGGCGTTCGGTTTGACGGACCACGTGCTGCGCGTAACCAGAGATTGTGTTAGAGTCCACGGGGAATTCGAAACACTAAAAATATCCTTAACAGTTGAACTGTGACCGGAAAATGATCTTGTCATTCAGTCAGTCTTCGTAAGAGAATCTAAAACGCAAAATCAAAACTAATTACGAACACTTTGATTTGGATTGCGACTGCTGCGGATGGGCTCGATGAAGTGCGTACTCGAATCGATATTTTGCTTTTTCGACAAACAATCTGACGGAGTGATGACGATGATGGTGAGTCCCATTTTTGGGCGCCGCAGACTGCTAGGTCCCATCAATGTCGAATCAATTTGAGCACACATGCTTTGATGGGCGACGATACGATTTATGGAATTGTTTGTTGGTCGGATCGCGGGAGGCGGCTCTGATGGTAGTTTGTATGCCGGTGATGTTGTGGCAACGTATTTGAAATTTTCGAATGCAGTCAAAGTTGGAGATGGAATGCTCCTTTTGGGAGCTTGAAGGTGTTGTTAGCCGATGGAATGGCCTCACCTTTAACTTGTGAGATTGTAGCTGGTGCGTCACATTGCAGGTGCAGCGTTTTATTTTGGGAAGAACTATGAATTGGAATGGAATTGCTATTCATTGTTAACAATAGAATGAATGGTTGAATTGGTCAATGATAAAACTTCTATTCAACATTTCTGCGGCAGTCCTTCATTTAAAACGTCATAAGCGCAGATATGAGAACTAACTACTGAGTGGCTTTTTGGCGCAGTTGGGCCGAAAGAAAGCCTTTAATTTGCTTCTAGTTTTTGAATCTGATCCACCTACGTTGGGATTAAATTAACAGCACGATCAGTGGAGTGCTCGACCAGCGATAGTAGTCTGACCAAAAGGTTGGTTTGTTTAAATGATTTGTCATCGACTCTGTTTTGAAAGCTAAAACACAAGTTTCAAGTAAATCAATTTACGTCGAATAAAATACTGCGAATTAAGTGAATGCAAATAAGACGATTCTTCTTCTCGATTTAGACTGCAGCCGAATTTTCCTGCCCGTCCTGTACAAAATGCATTATAAGGCTAGTTGTAATCCCTTGACAGCACAGCCTGTGTTCTTACGCAATATAAAAGACAACATTGTCTTCCACATTGTTTTACTTTGCCATACGTTTTTTTCTTCAATTTTCCTGCCACTTTCAAAAACAAGGATCAATGGGTCCGCAGTTACAATCCTTTTCTAAAACTTATAATTAGTTTTCGCTGATGGAGATACAAGTATCATTCAAGTGTCATGACGCAACCTTCGAAAAAGCTTGATATGGTCTCGTTGTTCGCTGCTTTTTTTAGGAGTATAAGCATTTCTTTTTCAAGCCATATTATTGCCTTCCAATGTATAGACTGTGATTGAAATACGTCAGAGAATCGCTCCGAATTTCGAAAACTTTTTTGCGCATCTTAGGAGTCGATTAACAGCACCATTTCGCGAAATAAATATTTAAATATATATCCGTTAATAAATCCCCACCAAAGTTAGCTTAGGTAAAAGAAAGGGTTTTCAAATTAAATTTTGGGAGACCTTTGGTCACGTGGCCGATATTATTTTCATTAAAGCCAATCAAGCAAATGTTCTTACTCGACTTAGAGTCACATATGTATGTACACTTAACCCTTTGCAAATATAAGTGAGCCAAGCTCCAAAGCCGCCCGATCTAGTGTGGTACCTTGAAGTTTATGAACTGTTACAGCCAAACTGAGGATTAAAGGCAACATGCTGAGAATGCCTGCCGTCTTGTTTGCATGGTCAAATATGAATTCTTTACGTGGGCACTGGCCATAAGTTTTCGCCTCAAAGAAGATGTCGACAGCATATACCTGACACAATTTTAATGGTACACCTAACTCTGCAGTCATTGTTGAATTATAAGAATCTACTTTTCGCGTTGCAGGAAAATTTGTCACCTGGCTGCGTCTTTTAGTTCTATTGTTGTTACTCTTATGATTGTTGTCCTGACGTGAAGACAATATCGATAATCCATCCCCACACATTCTTAATAATGTAAAGGTTAGGTTTTCTTGATTTATTTAGGTCGTCACTCCAGGTTCACTAAGGGGTCCGTACATCTTTTTAAATTTTGAAAAAATCCTTAAAAGAATATTTTTGTGCACATTTGCCGTCATTTGTGACGATGGAAACTTCAGTTTATTCATTACAAAATACGATGTTGCATCCGAACCATAAAAAAGATATGACGCTACAAAAATAATTAGTATTTTCTCAGATCATGCATGACGAAGGGCAAACAAAATCAAGCTGATTTTCATTTCTTTGCGGGTTATGGTGAGGCTTCTTCTTTAGTTCTATGCGCTCGGAGCTTCCAGTTAATCCAGATGCAGCCCTTATTAGAAGCGCTGACTGACCAAATGTCCCTTCAGCATGTGACGTGACTTTTGAGCGTCCTTTGATATGTGTACTTCTCATAGTTTTTTAATGTTTCTCAAAAAATGACACCCAGCCCTGCTCGTTATATTATTCCTCATAAGCGTATTTTGAAGTTTCAAATGCAGCTCGTTGAACTAATAGGACTACCGGTTGAAAATGTCGTTATTGCAGACAACTTCATATCTATTACTCTGAGGTGAATTTTGACCATGACAGCTGTCACATCAGAAACTTCATGTCATTGTCTAGTTATTTCAGTCTAGGTTATTGGTCATTAGTGAAAACACACAAGTTTTTGTAAATCCGGAAAATGTCTACATTCGTGCCATCAAAACAACATTTGCTGAAAGTTTTAATATGCTTCTTTCATTTAAAGAAAAAAGCAACCGAACCGCATCAATTGCTTACCGAAGCTTACCCGGGCTATACTATAGTCGTTAGAATGTGTCAGCGGTGGTTTAAGCGGTTCAAAGATGGTGATTTCGACACCGAAGACAAAGAACCCCCCGGCCAGGTGAAAAAGTTTGAAGACCATGAATTGAAGGCATTGCTCGATCAAGATCCATCACAAACGCAAGAAGAACTTGCAATATCACTTGGTGTCGCTCATCAAACAATTTCCGGTCGTTTGAAAGCAATGGGAATGATCCGGAAGGTAGGACATTGGGTGCCGTATGAATTGAAGCGATGAGACATCGAACGCCGGATTTGCATGTCCGAAAAGCTGCTAGAACGCCACAAAAATAAGCCTTTTTTGCATCGAATCGTCACTGGTGATAAAAAATGAGTACATTACGATAATTCAAAACGTCGGGCAACGTATGGATACCCCGGACATGCCTCAACATCGACGGCGGTTCAGAATATTCATGGCCTGAAGGTTATGCTGTGCATTTGGTGGGACGAGAAGGGTATTGTGCATTATGAGCTGCTAAAACCGAATGAAACAATCACAAGCGAGGTCTACCGACGACAATTGATGCGTTTGAGTCGAGTACTGAAGGAAAAACGGCCGGAAACGGTCGCAAGACACGATAAAATTATTTTGCAACATGACAATGCTCGGCCACATGTCGCCAAAACTGATCTTTCATATTCTGAACCAGGACTAGCTCTGAATCATGTGATGAACCGATGGGAATCTTTCTTTTTTTGGAATCCATTTTATTTAAACTTGCAATTTACTTTGTGGAAGTATTTGAGTTAGGCTCTTTCTTGTTAATAGAACGAAGATTAGACACGGCTTTAAAATGAATCAAGAAAATGCTTTATGCCCGGTTTTTTTTAGGGGAAAACATTTTGTTGACTTATTTAGGTTGTCAACGTTTTCTATTCACAGGCTGTTTTCATCAAGCTGTTCGCCAAAATATCGGAAACAGAACCCTTCGGACATGAACCCCACAAAAACTTTACTTTAAAAAGTTTGTAAACGCAAATTCATGGCTCGTGCAGTAAAAACTGCAGATAAAACAAATGATGTTGAACGGTTTTGAATTGATACCTAAAAGGAAGTCATCCTGACTTGAATCAAATTAACCGCATTCTCTCTGCAATTGAAATCGAAAAATTTCCCAATTCCATTTTTGCTTTCATTTGTTTCAAAACACAAAAAAACAATTTGGTTCACATCAATACACAATCACGTCTTTACCAGCGGATATGATTTTTCATCTTCAGCTCATTTCCAAAAGACATTTCCCAGCAAACAGCAAAGATCAAAAGGATTTACCAAATAATTTTCAGTCTTCCAACCGGAAACGTTGACCTCACGTATTCATAAACGAGCTTATTACGGATTCTTTCGCAGCCGAAAAATTAACAAGTTCATCATCAGGCAACCACATTTTCCGGTGATCGGCCTCGATAGTTTCCTCCAAAAACAAAAAACACACAAAAAAAAAAAACAAAAAACTACTTCCTCAGCCCTCGCCGAAAATAAATCTCTCATTTGCAGTTATAAATCAACGTTACCCACGATGACGTCTGCGCGTCACAGAATACAGTTGTTGTGCTCATCTCGCGTACACCTATTATTGTGTCACCCGAAGCACAACAACAAGATCCGGAACACTCCCACCCGAGCACACATGCTATTTGGAAAGCAACCCAAAACCACAGAGGCAAACTTGTATCGGGTAGCCGGAGACAAGGCACCGACCGACCCTGTGGGATCATTATCATCCTGTTGGCAGCGTGTTATATTAGCGTTCCCTCTTCCATCTAAAATGTTATTTAAGATCTTTCCACAAACATGGTTTTTATAGTTTTAATTTACATGCGCGGGGTGAGAGGCTGGCCAGATGCTATTCTCGGACTGGGCCCACATCCACTTCATCTAGGTGCCAGGTTCACCTCTGGAGAACATTAGTTTCGAAATGTTTCCATCAAGAGCCGGAAAAAGAAAAGAATTAAGAAAGAAATTATTAACAAGATGAACTCTTCCCATTTTCGAGGAGCAGTGGAATGCTCAGCGAGGAGTGATGTGCTGTCGCAGTGAAGAAGATATTTTCGGGGTTCCACAAAACAAGTGACAAATCACTCGAGAGTTGTCTTCTGCGATAAATTTTACTCGTTACTCGTTAATGATGATAGCTTGTCAATCATTGCAAGGAATGCCTTAACCTGACTTTGGGCATTGTGAGGAGCTGACAGAATTGTGATTCACTTTTGATATTGGTTAGTCAATAAATTGCAGGAAATAAGACCTTGGCATTCAATTTATTAAATTAGACTGTCGAAATTATGATTCAATTCGCTGGCTAAGTTTGTTGCTTTACTTAGATCACAACTGAAGTGAAAAATAAGATCATTCAACTCTGACATTTTCTTTTGATGAGTCATCATCGATCGAAGTTTTCATCTCGTTCTTGTGCAAAAAATATAGGTCGTTTATGGTTTCGGAAATGCAATGCATTCACTTAAATGGTAAAAAAGATGGCCATTTGATGCTGTCAGCCAAAAAACCGCACCAACAAGAGTCAGTCTTGTGGATGAAGAGTTTGTTAAGCGTCGCGTTTGGTAAATGAAAATGAATCTCATCAATCAGAATATTCAAAAACTTGATCTCGATCATTAAAACACTATTAAAATTATTCATCATCTTCTCAATTTTCAATCAATTTTGTGGAAAAAACAGGTCCGAAATTTCGCGACAAAAAACATGATTTTTCATTTTATATTTGTACAAAATTTGGATTTACTTTTTGAATTCATTTGTTTATTTTGTACACAATTTCTACAGCGATTTGGTATTTTATAGCAAATTTTACAATTAAGTGATATGATATTTTACTTACATCTTTCAACTTTAACATTGTTTAATTATTTGTTGAATGAAATAAAGGTTTGAATAGAGTTTGAAGGAAAAATTACTAATAAAATCTTCATATGAAAAATAAACAAAATACAAGCAATATGGCAAAAAGAAATACATATATACATATATACACAGCTGATCAAAATAATAGGGAAAGAGAAAAACCAAACAAATTTCAAGGATTGTAGAAAATATTTGAAACTTAATAGCTTATATTTAGTATTCATTAATTTTAGCACATCATTGCGTCCATATATCGCTTAATTTTTTTTTTTAATTTCCTATTCTCGGTTTTTTTTTTCACCATTACACTGTTCAAAATAATAGGGTAATTTAAAGTAAACATTCGTTTTTCCAAAAATAAGTGATACGAAATCAAAATTTTTATGAACTTTTTTATCTCTATTACATTAAAAATATTTTTACGTTACACTTATGTCCAGAATGACGGCCTTTGTTCTTAAGGACAACACTTCTTCGACCTGGCATAGAATCTATAAGTTTTTAACACGTCCTCACAGGAATGGCCTTCCAATAGCTTTCAATTGCGGTTCACAGCTGAGTTTTGTTCTGAAAGGTCTATCTCGCTAAAGATCTTTTCAGTTCCGCCCACAAATTCTCAATGGGATTGAGATCGGGTGACTGAGAAGGCCATGGTAACACCGACACTTGATGGTCCCTCAACCAAGCATTTACTAACTTCGATGAGTGCTTGGGATCATTGTCCTGTTGGAAGTGACATCTCAACGGCATATTGTCCTCAGTATATGGTAACATCAAGTCCTTTTAAATATCACGATAAATCTCTTTATTCATGATATCTTTTATTTGTACAATAGGTCCCACACCGAACCAAGAAAAGCAGCCCCACACCATGACACTCCCGCCTCCATGTTTACCAGTTTTTTTTTTTTTGTATACCTGAAGTGGAATTCTTTTCCCCTGAGGTCGCCGAACATTTCTACCACTGTCAGAACCAAATAAATTAATCTTAGTTTCGTCACTCCAGAGAATGTTACGAAATATCTCCTTTGAATGGTTTCTTAAACTCAAAGCGAAATCCTTTCTCGCTCTGATATTTTTTCTACTAATTAGTGGAACTTTGCGAGCGATCCTTCCAGGCAACTGATTTTACAGAAATCTTCTTCGGACTGTTGGGGCACCGACTATGTTTTCAAGTTCAGCTGCAATTGCTCTTGATGACAAAAAGAGATTTTTTTTTTTCGCTAGCAAAACAATGTGGGAGTCATCAGTGTTTCTTGTGATGGAGTACGTACGTACGTACGTTTGTGCGGATTCTTTCGTACAGCCTAACTCGAGAACAGATCAAGCTATCGAAGCCAAATTGGTTTCATTCGAAGCGTGTGTGCATAAAGATCACCTGAAAAGCTTTTGGTTAAATTTCACAGGGTGGTTTGAATTTTATGACGAAAAAACTGTCAAAAAAAGGGTTATTTTGACTTCTTCAATTAAAATCAATTTAGTTTTCCAATAAAAAAAGTTCAAAATGAATTAAATTTATAGTTTATAGCTTCCTTATCAGGTAAAAAAATATGCATAAATATATACACTGCCGTTTATAAGTTTCCGGACCAATTCATATAAAAATTTTTTTTTTGTTCAATTTTAATGCCAAAAGTCTGATCAATATTATGTTTATTTAGTCAATTGACTAAACTAAGTAAGTTAATAACTATAGAGACTACCAAAAAGACTAAAACAGTTTTTAGTTGAGGCCATTTCATACATTGATATGCCCCTTTCTCTATTTCCTGATCCAAATTTCCACGGAAGTTCTTTGAAAATTGTTTCAGAAATGTGAATCCTGTTGGTCTTTCCCATTTTTCAAGACTCAGAGTGACGTCTGCAACACTGACACATGAAAGCATCCTTAGAAAATTATGGAGCCACCAGTTTTTATGTTCAAAACCTGCTCGGCTGTAGCTTGACGCATTTTTATTGTTATAATATATTAGCAAAAAGAAGCTCATGGCGCAAATTATATGAGACAATTGTATTTAAAGCAAAAGCATCGAGAGAAACCTAAATGACAAAGTTAAAACACATGGCTAAAACTGCATCACTCGTATATTGCAAGGAAGATCATAAAATCTGATTTAGTTTGATTTCCCCTGTTGTGGTGTCTTATCATGAACCCAATCTTAGAGGTCTTTCCAGAAAATGACACAGAGATAAAAAAAATCTCTCGGAATCGGCGTGGAAAATCCTATCAAAATCTGCAAAGAAAACTGGACTGAATGTGATCCTCTTTAAGCCATATATTAACCAGACAGAAAAAGGTCCTTTGCTGAGCAGTTACCAGCTCGGAAGGAAGAGGTGGTGGAAATCTCTGGATTGAAACTATGTACTTTTGAACCCTTTCAAAAAGGACGAAAAGTTAATCACGATTTAATATTCCGAGCAGTGGTTAATATCTTCCAAAGAAAAGCAATCAAACAAATTTGATTGATTAAAAATAATTCCAAAAATACATGAAGTTGAGATAAGCAGTTGGTCCTCGCACTTTTAAAATATAAATCCCTATAAACAGAGTTCTTACAAAATGTAATACTTTTGAAACTAAGCTATATAATATTTGATAATTCTGGCTGTCTGATTTATAACACTTTATTGAAGAAGTTGAAAAAAAACTGCCAAAAGCAAATACAAATTTATCTTCCAATGTTAAAGTTGTTGTTATGAAATCGATTTTCGCAACTCTAAATTTAAAATATCTTTTCTTCATATTGAGTTGGATTCTCTTAGAAGGATGACTGGCTAAGATTTTGGGTCGTTGGTCCTATATTACAGTCGATATGCTTTCATTGAGTCGTTTAATGCAAGCCATGGACAGCCAGCCAGCAAAAACAATTATCTCAAGGTTACACACTACAAACCGAAGCCTTCAAAATTCGAAATGGAAATATCATAGTGAAATTGCAGTCAATGCTGAGGACATGGAAGAACCAATAATGCCATTTACCTGACCTAGACGAAGTACAGATAGCAAGATAGAACTTCTAAAAGCGGCGGCGATGACTTAGTTGGGAGTATGCACCAACTCATCTTCAACGCATGGTCAGAAGAAAGCATGCGAGATAAATGGAATCTCAGTATTGGTTGCCCAATCCTGAAGGAAGGAAGCCAATTAAAGAGGTGTCAATCTCCTCAAAATTGCCTTTAACATCTTTTCCGCCGTATGATGTGAACGTCTGAAGCAGTTCGTCAACATCCTTATAGGTCCGCATAAATGTGGTTTTCGACCAGAAAAGTCCACCATAAACCAAATATTAACATAACGGCAGATCTTGGAAAAAACCCAGGAGCGCCAAGTCGCTACGCACCGCCTTTTCATCAATTTCAAGGTTGGTTTTATTTTCTGTTTCGTCCACAGAGACGAGATGTATGAAGACATTTCTAGGTTTGGCATCCCTGCCAAGCTCGTTCTTTTGTGCAGGATGGCGATGGAGGTCACCGCCATCCTGCACAAATTGAGGTCGGCAAAGACATCACCGACCCACTTGATGTCAAACAACTTTTTAGACAAGGTGATGCACTGTCATGCGATTTCTTCAACATCATACTTGGGACAATAGTGCAAAAGAACCTTGTCAATGCCCGAAGGCAAAAAGAGGCATATGCAGAAATAAAGAAAGACCAAACCCTGATCAGAACGTTACCACAAACAGCTATAACTTTGAGGTAGTTGGAGCTTTGTCTATCTTGGCTCTGCTATAAATACAGATAATAACATCAGCGCTGAGATCAAACGAAGAATACCTCTGACTATTAAAGCTAAGCCCTCTTTCGAAAAACTGAAGTGTCGCTCTATGAGACCAATATCATCCCCGTCCTACTATATGGTGTAGAAGCATGGATACTTTCAAAAGCGGATGAAGGCCCCGTTGTTTCGAGAGAAAAGTGTGATCTTTTGTCCCATCTGCATTGACGGTGAGGGGAGGAGAAGATTCAACAACCAATTGACTTAGCCAAAAGGATACAATACCAATTCAACGTGGACTGTAACGCCACCTCAAGTTAATAATTAAATGATTAATGACAAAGTCCAACCAGCTAACATGTTAAAAAAAACGATAAAAATTTAATTATTTCTGCAGTCAAACTAAAAATCTAATTTTCCTTTAGTATCATAGAAAAGTAACTCAATCGGAAAAAAAGGTATTTCCAAATTGAAATATGTTTATCTATCAAACTTTTCAATCTTGTGCACAACATTAGATAAATGTTACTAAATCAAAAACGATTATTTCCAAATTGTTGTCCTGATCACTTAAAAGAATACTTTCGTAAGTAAGTAATTACCGAAATGTTGAATTAAAATTAATGTTGAATACTCAACTTTACCTTCATAGCAGCTTACCATTCCCTTTCTTATCCCCATTTCAAGTAATAAATGTTATAGGATTTTAACTGAACTAGATAAATTTGCTAATGATTCAACTCAATTATTATAATCTCATACCTTATATTTCATTATGAATTTGTTTTAATTTAGTTAAAATATTTATATTTATATTTTTAATTTATTAGTCTGATATGTTTTAATTCAATTTAACCAACGTATTCTTTACATCGCTAATCTTTCACAGATTTATAAGTATTTCTTACTGTGTTAGCATGTACATAATAAGTATACCCTTTAATCTATACTTTCAAAGATGCGAAAACAAATATAAACTTACGGGGAGCTAAAAAAATTAGTATCTTAAAGTTGATGTTGCGAGCAATTTAAATAGCACCTAAATGTTTTTTTTTTATCATGAGATGGGAAGTTCATGGTATGGGCAGGTCTACTCGCACCCAAACCAATTTTTTTTGAATAGAAATATTAAAGAGAAAAGAAAATTCCCTATTATTTTGAACGCTTTTTTTGAACTTTACACCACAGCACCATTCACATGAATGATTAACTGATAATTATCCCGGCATAGGAAAGACAATGCAGCTGTGCAAACAACTGCACTAATTGCTGTGCCAAAAGGGAAAAGGAAATGTGGAAACAAACAAAAGTATTGTTTATAAGTGATATTCCCTATTATTTTGAACAGATCTGTATATATTAAGGAATACACAATTATATCACAGTCAGTAAAATAAAAGTTAAAACAATGAATAAATAACAAAACAAAACAGAAGAAAAATAAATAAAAAATAGGGAAAAAGGGCCAATTCAATGGATAAATAAATATACGAGGGTAGAAATAGAATAAATAAATTAATTAAGAAATAAATAAAATATTAAACACATGATAAACTATAAATTAATAAATAAGTTAGTGATTATATAAGAAAATAAATAATTAAAAAATTGGTTTGGGTGCGAGTAGACCTGCCCATACCAGGAACTTCCCATCTCATGATAAACAAAAAAACATTAAGGTGCTATTTAATTTGCTCCCATTATCAACTTTAAGATACTAATTTTTTTAGCTCTCCGTAGGTTTATATTTGTTTTCTTTGAATCATAAAATGCGATTTGCGTCGAAAGTGTAGATTAAAGGGTATACTTATTATGTACATGCTAACACAGTAAGAAATACTTATAAATCTGTGAAGATTAGCGATGTAAAGAATACGTTGGTTAAATTGAATGAATTAGACTAATAAATTCAAAATATAATTATAAAGATTGAAATATATTATGTATGAGATTATAATAATTGAGTTGAATCATTAGCAAATTTATCTAGTTCAGTTAAAATTCTATAAAATACAAATCACATTTATTACTTGAAATGGGTATAAGTAGGGGAATGGTAAGCTGCTATGAAGGTAAAGTTGAGTGTTCAACATTAAGTTTAATTCAACATTTCGGTAATTACTGACTTACGAAAGTATTCTTTTAAGTGATCAGGACAACAATTTGGAAATAATCGTTTTTGATTTAGTAATATTTATCTAATGTTGTGCACAAGATTGATTGGGTCTCATAGAGCGACACCTCAGTTCTTCGAAAGAGGGCTTAGCTTTAATAGCTAGAGGTATTCTTCGTTTGATCTCAGCGCTGATGTTATTATCTGTATTAATGGCGGAGCCAAGATAGACAAAGCCCCAACTACCTCAAAGTTATAGCTGTTTGTGGTAACATTCTGATCAGGGTTTGGTCTTTCTTTATGACAGCATATGCCTCGTTTTGCCATCTGGCGTTGACAAGGTTCTTTTGCACTATTGCCCCAAGTATGATGTTGAAGAAATCGCATGACAGTGCATCACCTTGTCTAAAATGTTGTTTGACATCAAGTGGGTCGATGACGTCTTTGCCGACCTCAGTGGAGCAGCTTGATTTCTCCATCGTCATCCTGCACAAAAGTACGAGCTTGGCAGGGATGCCAAACTTAGACATGACTTCATAAATCTCGTCTCTGTGGGCGAAACAGACACCAAAACCAACCTTGAAATTGACGAAAAGGTTGTGCGCACTAACTTGGCGTTCCTGGGTTTTTTCCAAGATCTGCCGTTATGTTAATATTTGGTTTATGGTGGACTTTTCTGGTCGAAAACCACATTTATACGGACCTATCAGGATGTTGACGAACTGCTTCAGACGTTCACATCATATGGCGGAAAATATGTTAAAGGCAATTTTGAGGAGATTGACACCTCTATAACTGGATTCCTTCCTTCAGGATTGGGCAACCAATACTGAGATTCCATTCATCTCGCATGCTTTCTTCTGACCATGTATTGCAGATGAGTTGGTGCATACTCCCAACTAAGTCATCGACGCCGCTTTAAGGAGTTCTGTCTTGCTATCTGTACTTCGTCTAGGTCACGTAGATGGCATTGTTGGTTCTTCCATGTCCTCAGCATTGAATGCAATTCTACTATGATATTTCCATTTCGAATTTGCAGGCTTCGGTTTGGGGTGTTTAACCTTGAGATAATTGTTTTTGCTGGCTGGCTGTCCATGGCTTGCATTAAACGACTCAATGAAAGCATTTTCGTCTGTAATCTTATCCAGTCATCCCTCTAAGAGTATCCAACTTAACGTGAAGCTAAGATATTTTAAATTTAGAGTTGCGAAAATCGATTTCATAACAACAACTTTAACATTGGAAGTTGAATTTGTATTTGCTTTTGGCAGTTGTTTTTCAACTTCTTCAATAAAGTGTTATAAGTTTCAAAAGTATTATATTCTGTAAGAACTCTGTTTATAGGGATTCATATTTCAAAAGTTTGAGGACCAACTGCTTATCTCAACTTCATGTATTTCTGGAATTATTTTTAATCAATCAAATTTGTTTGATTGCTTTTCTTTCGAAGATATTA
The DNA here is from genome assembly GCA_963555765.1 of Orthonevra nobilis. NCBI lineage: Eukaryota > Metazoa > Arthropoda > Insecta > Diptera > Syrphidae > Orthonevra > Orthonevra nobilis. The sequence continues at coordinate 60,763,205 of OY743225.1, read as the reverse complement.
ACCACTACTCGGAATATTAAGGATTAACTTTATGTCCTTTTTGAAAGGGTTCAAAAGTACATAGTTTCAATCCAGAGATTTCCACCATCTCTTCCTTTCGAGGTGGTAACTGTTAAACAAAGGATCTTTTTCTGTCTGGTAAATATATGGCTTAAAGAGGATCAAATTCAGTCCAGTTTTCTTTGCAGATTTTGATAGGATTTTCCACGCCGATTCCGAGAGATTTTTTTATCTCTGTGTCATTTTCTGGAAAGACCTCTAGGATTGAGTTCATGGTTTAAAACCACAACAGTGGAAAACAAACTAAATCAGATGTTATGGTCTTCCTTGCAATATACGAGTAATGCAGATTTATCTATGTATTTTAACTTTCTCATTTAGGCTCCTCTCGATGCTTTTGCTTTAAATTTAATTGCCTCATGTAATTTGCGCCATGAGCTTCTTTTTCCTAATATATTCTAACGATAAAAAAGCGTCAAGCTACAGGCGAGCAGGTTTTGAATAAAAAAACTGGTGGCCCCATAATTTTCTAAGGATGCTTTCATGTGTCAGTGTTGCAGACGTCACTCTGAGTCTTGAAAAATGGGAAAGACCAACAGGATTCACATTTCTGAAACAATTTTCAAAGAACTTCCGTGGAAATTTGGATCAGGAAATAGAGAAAGGGGCATATCAATGTATGAAATGGCCTCAACTAAAAACTGTTTTAGTCTTTTTGGTAGTCTCTATAGTTACTAACTTACTTAGTTTAGTCAATTGACTAAATAAACATAATATTGATGAGACTTTTGGCATTAAAAATGAACAAAAAAAAAATTTTATATGAATTTGTCCGGAAACTTATGAACGGTAGTGTATTTATTTATGCATATTTTTTTATCTGATAAGGTAGCTGTACACTATAAATTTAATTAATTTTGAGCTTTTTTTATTGGAAAACTAAATTGGTTTTAATTGAAGAAGTCAAATTGTCCCTTTTTTTTTACAGTTTTTTCGTCATAAAATTCAAACCACACTGTGAAATTTAACCAAAAGCTTTTCAGGTGATCTTTATGCACACACGCTTCGAATGAAACCAATTTGGCTTCGATAGCTTGATTTGTTCTCGAGTTAGGCTGTACGAAAGAATCCGCACAAACGTACGTACGTACGTACGTACGTACGTACGTACACACACACACACAGACATCTTTCTAAAAATCATGGAATCCGACTACTGGGACCGCCAATCGTGGAGAAATGTAAAAATTTTGAATTTCGAAAATCGGACCGATTACAAGAACTTCCTGATGGGAAGTTAATAAATTAATAAACAAAGCAATAATAAATAAATTACTAAGATAAAGAAATGAGATCAATAATTTTTTTGGTGTCCGACCGAAACATGATTTTCAGCCGAAACCGCAACCGAATTGATTATGTTTTATAATTGTTATCATATAAATTTAGTGTATTTTAACACACACAGAAAGTTATTTCGTCCGAAGTGACCTGACACGTCACGCAAGCACTTAAAAAAAAAAACAAATTTTAAAATACGACTCACGGACCAAGAACTCACGCGAAGTTAACCGTGCTATACTGGAACGCGAAGAGTGGAAGTTTATCTTTTCGAGTCATCTTAGCCTAGAAATCTCCTTCCATGTTTTACCACAACTGAAAAATCGGTGTTGTATAGTAACATTTCTGGAAATATTCACTTCCACCGACAGCCAAGCTGCCAAAACGTCAATTAAGCTTGTCAAGGAACGCGGGCTTTTTTAAGATTTACCTTAACGGGGTTCCAGGACATAGGGAAATCCACGGAATGCACAATGCACCCTCATAGATGCCATAGCATTGACTGCGGTAAACGTAAGGACAAAAAATAAAAACATCAGCCATCTTTCAACATCACCAGACAAACCTGGAACCTGCTCGACAAACAGAGAACCAGAAAGCTACTAAATCTCCTCAATAAATATCCGGCCATTGCGATATCAAGATAACTTGCTAAAGAAACCCCAAAAGACCTCGCTCAGTTCATTTGAGAAGCAAACTAGTTCTCTCCACCTACTCCTCCTTCACTTTCCGGGAGGAAAACCTCTCAATACACACTTACTCCCCAATCCACGTTAATCCACATAACCCTCGTGGTATCACAATGGGCCAAATTGCTCTGTACCTTGTGGAAGACTGAGTTTCGGCCGATATTTTGCCGAAACCGAAACTGTGTCCAAAACAAATTTTTTGGCCGAATCTGACCGAAACTGAGACCGAATGTTCGGTCGGTCACTAAATTTTATATTTATTTCAAAGAAGCAAAAAACAAAACGAAAAAAAGAACCAATCACAAATGATGATTTGAAGGAAAAAGTTGATTCATAAGATCGTGATCTGCAATCGAACACCGCACGATGAACTAATCGGTACGTTTCTGGATTCTTCCAGAGACCAATTCATCTTTCACTTTATTATGGAGGGCGGGTGTAGAATGATGCGGTGATCACGCATCATTTTTAGTAGCTTGTTTTGTGCAACTTGCAGTTCCCTCTTCAAATTATTGGTTTTTTTTAACTGACACTCTGAGCAAATTGTGATTTGACAGCTGTAGGGGAGTATCGTCTGAAGAACAACTTTATGAATCAATATTTTTTTTATCAATTGAAAATCGGGATTTTTTGTTGATCAAAGGATACAACAATTTAATTGCAATATTGACTTTTTTATTATTTGCGAAATGTCTTCCTCAAACGTTAATTTTGAATTAAGTTCAATTCCTAAATATTTCACGGATGATTGTTATTTGGGCTCCGAATTATTACCCCAAACTGCATTGTTGGAATATAACAATACTTTCTCTTCCGTGTGAAAAGGATAGCTTGCAATTTATCTTTGTTGACTTTGATTTTGCATTTATTGAAATATACTAAAAGCATTGTTTAAACTATTCTCAATGGTGTGAGCAATAAAGCATAAAGCTGACGCATAATAAGCTGATTTGCTTCCTGTGTTATGAGGAAACTCGTTTGTATATATGAACGGGACTAATGACAGAACCATGTGGAACACCGAAATCAAAATATGAGTTATTGTCATATACTCGAAAACAACGGTTAGACAGAAAACTTTTATAATATTTTGGCACAGATAAACAGGGAAGTGACACTTAAACATTTTGAATACACTAAATTTGGATTGTTTGCTTTTCAACTCAAAACTAGTTAAATAAAAATTTAGTAGAATCAGAAAGTCAATTTTTTATTTTTTTTTTTCGTATAATTGGCTCGCTCTTAAAGAGCATATGAATACTCCTTTAATGCGTGAAGCACACAGCACAGAGATTAGAAGAAGAATGAAAGATTATGTAGTGGTTTGAGAAACTCTGATGTACTTGGTTTCAACTCATTTCCGTGGCTGGAGCCCGAAACGGGACGGATGATCCCTATATCAACCTATTAGCTTTCACCTAGTTCGCAGGATTTTATTCGACACCAATTTGATGTATGTACTTTGAAAGTTTTGAAACGCCTTCACAGCAGAGCCATCTACACACAATCTATGCAAACCACTATTATGACAACACGGACTATGAATTAAGCCGATACAGCAACCACTACAACAACTCCACCCGTTAGTCAGACTACTATCGCTGGTCGACCAATCCAGTGATAGTGCCATTAACTTTGGCAAATGGTGACTGCACCAGATTCGAAAAGCTAGACCAATCAAGGAATCGAACCTTGAACCTATCAATTGAATCAATTGAAAGGCAAGCGCTATACCAACTTCGCCACCCAGCTTTGGGGTTAAAATCAATTTTGTTTACAGAGGGGTCTGAAAGTCATGATCATGGAGTCGGAGCCAAATTAATGAACATAAAAAATCCAAAATCAAGTTTTTCGTCGCAAAATTTTCGTGAGCTATTTTTTCAGAGCCGTTTTTTTTATAATGTTGTTCAAGTTGATTTTGACCTCAATTGATCTACTGGTGTTTATTTTGATTTTTCAATAAAACACAAGCTTGAAGGATTAAAAAGTACAGAACCTTCTGAGACCCAGAATGATTTCACAAACGATAGCAGGTTAATTTTTAGGACTCACTGAGTCACCTATCGAGGCAAATTCACTTATCAAAAAAGTAGTTTAAAGTGAGTATCCACCATCAAGGTTCTATTCGAAGACCGTACAAAACGTATGTTCTGTCACCCAATTTCGAGTTCAAAGTCACATGTTGCGTCCGAAGATCGTGGACTATTCCTCGAACCTTAACCAAAACAAATACGTCGAGTCTTGAAAACTCCCCTTCACAAAAATGACAATGATGATGATGGATTGACGGACAGATGGATAGATGGATGGATGCAATGGATAAACATTGCAAATAGAAATGGATTTATTTCGCCAGATCGAACGTGTTGGGAGTTCTATGTGCGCTCTTACGCATATTTGGCCAACGTGACAGTTGGAATGCGCACCATGCATGCAAATTGCTGACAATCTGTGTAAATATAGGTGTCATTACAGTGCGCTTCTAATTATAGAACCACTTAAAGTTCCATATTTCATAGGGTGTGACATCAAAGGGGCCATGGCAGAAAGCGATCCCTGAAACCCAGACAAAAGTCTAAATTACTTATGCACGCGTGGAATTACTGATGGCGTTGTCAGGTCTTAACTCATATGTGAACTGAGCCACCAAGTATTTAAATGACGGAACAATAAAATGGGTACAATATGGCTTCTGGTCAAGAGACAGCAGACTAGTGTTCGTCTTGGTTTTGATTGAATACCTTTGGTCGTGCACTCTTATAATGCGAAGAGCCTGGAATTGATTTTAAGTGGAATAGCCGGCGGCGGCGAAGAGCATTGCGTAAAAGTTTATGGGCCTGACAGCTCTGAATATTAAGTGTAAACATAAACTTAAGAGGCACTTACACGAATTGATGAATTGTGGTTGCAAGGTCATTGTGTTTATCGGTGTTGCATTTTCAATGTCCTTCATTCGAAAGATCGATGTTGCTACAAGCGATTAACTTCTTTTTTTCCAGTCGGTCTTAAAAGGAATAAAACAACGCTTAAAAGGCATCAAAATGCAACGTCAGTTGACCATTTTCATTGGGGTAATTTATGCGACTCAAATTGAGAAAGTGAAATGACTTCCGATTGTTGGATCAACTCCCCCAAATTCAACACTCGCATAATTAGACCATATTGGGCAGAGAAATGATTATACGCTAAGATAAATTGCGTCAGATGGCTTTTGTTATGAGTTATCCCAACTTGGATTCTTTGCTGAGACTGTTCAACGAAAATCGGTTTTTTTAGATCGCGTCGTGATCGTGATATGATAAGAAAAAGTCGTATTTATTAAATGTTGGGGCATCTTTTTAAATAGAGCTGTAGAAATATAATTTTCGATTAGAAATGGAATAATTGTTTAGATTAGATTAGATTAGATTAGATATTTTATTGTGGCCAAAGTAAGTACAATTTGTTTTTTCTTACAAAATAAAGTATGTTAGAGGATTTGGTTTACATACCTTACAACTAAAATATTTGTATAAAGCTTAAATATATATCACAGAATTATAGTTTTGAAGGAAAAGCAACTAGAAAAACCTCCATCACATTTAAGTTGCCCATGGCAAGAGAGAAGAGGATTCAGATCAGTTGCTGAGATAAATACAACTTGATTCCAATCACAAAGTTGGTAAATAAATTAATAAATAAATATAAAAATAAATAAGTAAATAAATAAATAAATAAATAAATATATAAATAAATAAATAAACAAATAAATAAATAAATAGATAAATTAGTAAATAAATAATTAAATGTAAAATTAAATAAATAAATAAATAAATAGATATATAAATTTATAAATAAACAAGTAAAGTAAATAAATAAATAAATAAATTATAAAGTGAAATAAATAAATAAATAAATAAATAAATAAATAAATATATAAATAAATAAATAAACAAATAAATAAATAAATAGATAAATTAGTAAATAAATAATTAAATGTAAAATTAAATAAATAAATAAATAAATAGATATATAAATTTATAAATAAACAAGTAAAGTAAATAAATAAATAAATAAATTAAAAAGTGAACAAATAAATCAATATATAAATAAATAAATAGACAATATAGCGAAAAATTTATTAGGAATATTTATAAAGACTAGATGATAAGAGTTTTACAAAGCTAGATTTGAAGTCAAGTCGTTATCAGCTGACAAACAAGAAATATTTTATTTAGCGGCGAGTTTTGCAATTCTCGCTTCCACAGTTTCAATTTGCGCCCGGTAGTGTAATTCATTTGTTGAGAAATGCCAAGGAAGGTTCAAGATCATTTTTAGTGTCTTGTTCTGCGCGACTTGTAATTTACGTATATGTGTCTTAGCACATTTGCTCCATACAGGGGATCCATAAAACATAATTGCTTGAAAAATTGCTTTGAAAATCAGTAATTTGTTCTCGTTGCAAAGCTTAGATTTTCTGTTGATAAAAGGATAAAGAGTCTTTATAGTGATGTTAACCTTGTTAACGACCTCTTGAATGTGGAGATTATAGGCCAAGCGTTTGTGCAGGTGAACTCCAAGATACTTCGCTCGCGATTTCCACTCGACCTGGGTACCGTCTATTGAAAGTCTGTTGCTTGGAAGCAGAATAATTGTTTAGGTTTAGGAAAAGAGTTGTTGACATTTATTAACATCCCACAAAAAATAAAGTTGAAGTGCGTCGCATTTCCGTACCGATGAGGCAACGGTTTGAGAATATGATTTTTTCAATTAAAAAATTTTCCTCAGGCTAGTCCAACTTCTTCTTAAATAAATATTTAGTTATTATATTTTTTTATTTATTATGTTTTGATCAAATAAATATTACAATTACTACAATGCTACTAAAAAATTTCATTTAGAGGTTTTTGAATATGTATATAAAAAATAAGAATAATGTTAGAAGGGAGACTTCTAAGAAAATTTCGCATAGATATCAGGACAGCTTTACAATGATGGTACACGTTTTAAAATTTATATTGTATATTATCTATATTTGTATACACAGAGTCCAAAAATATTCCGTACAGCAGTTCATTCATTACTAATTTTATTAAAAATTATTGAATACGAAGCAGAAAGTTTTAGATAACCACTTAATTTAAAATTTATATTCAAATAATTATTTTTTTTTTAAAACAAAAATGTATAAATTTAAATTTAATTAATTTAAACAATTAACAATAAATGGAGGGCAAGCGGATAATATCTTGGGGTATTCCCTGATAACCGTCTTACATTCAGTCTCCATATTCAGGAAAAATAAAATAAAGTTAATCTGGCCAACATAAAAGATTATTTAAACAAGAAAAAACTTATTACCAAGTACCAAGTATGTGATGATATACGTGCTGGTTTGGATAATAATATGGAAGTTCTGATAGTTTTCTTAGATTTTTCCAAATCCTTTGATATTGTTGATCTTAGTATACTTATTGAAAAATTAAAGAATAAGCTTTTGTCGTCCTATCTATCGAATCGGTCGCAATACGTGTTTAATGGAAATAAATGTTCTTCGTGTTTGTTAGTTCCGTCCGGTGTTCCGCAGGGTTCTGTTTTGGGACCACTCTTGTTTATATGTTTTATAAATGATATTTCAGAATGTTTCATATCTCGTCAAGACCATATATACGCCGATAATGTTCATATTTATATGTGTTTCCCAAAAAACCAATGGAATCAGGCCACGAGTAGCTATAATAGCGAACTAAACAGAATTTACGCGTTTGGTTTTTGGAGAACAAACTATATCTTAACCCAACAAAAACCACAGCAAAGATTTTGATGGACGATTCTTGTCCAGAATAAAAAAAGGAATCGTGCTAAATGAAATGAAAGAATTAAAACAAATGGATCAAATTGCATTACTAATTTATTAAAAAGATTTAGTTTGTTTGCCACTGCTGTGGTTTTTATTTATCATGAATCAAAGTCTAGAAGTTTTTCCAGAAAATGACATAGAGATGATGCAAGTAATAATTTTACACAGTTTACTTATACTATGCATCTTTATTAATAATAATTAAACAATTCAACTTTGACTTTTTATATATAAAATTTATGTGAAATTGCAGGCAAGAAGGTTGCTCTGCGCTGCGTGCGAGTAAGTTGAAGACTGCCCGCGCAGCTTACTTAACTTGATAACTAGAATGGTAACTCGACGAATGAGTGAATGAAAGAGGATGGGTGGTAATGGTCTAACCTGTAATCTATTATGAGTGAACTTAGTTGAGTGATCACTACAGAGACAAACGTTCTCCAAAGAAAAATGAACTGAATGTTATCCTCTTGTAGCCTTACATTTACCAGAAAGAAAAAGATCCTATTCGAAACATTTCCCTAGCTCGGAAGGAAGAGGTTAACTGAAACTATGTAATTTTTAATCCTTTCTAAAAGGACATAAAGATAATCACACTATTATATTCCGAGCTAGGGTAAATTTCTATCAAAGAAAAGCAAATTAACAAATTTGATGAAGATGCATCGTACTTGGTCGTAGAAATAATTTTGAAAATATATTGGATGAGTAGTTGACATAAGTGGTCTTTCACAATATTTATACCTGGTCACAAATTTCTTTTTGCTCATTTTAAAAAAAAATTACTAATTTTTTCTCCTAATTATAGCATTGGTAATGTTTCAGTGATATCTCGGCACAATTTTTGAAATTTAGTTTGTCTCACCATGCAACTGGTCCCTCAAACTTTTAAAATATGAATCCCAATAAACAGAGTTCTTACAAATTGTATATTGATACTCTTGAAATTAAGCTGTTAAATATTTTGTAATCGTCTGTCTATACTTTATTGGTGAAGTTGAAAAACAACTGTCAAAAGCGAAAACAAATTCAACTTTTTAAGTTGTTATGGAATCGATTTCGCAACTCTATATTTGAAACATCTTATCTTCACGTAGAGTTGGACACTCTTAGAAAACTGGTCGTATGCTACTATGTGCCTACAGAAGACTTGCTAAGATTTGGGTCGTTGGTCCTATATTTTTGTTTTAAATAGCAGGAGAAGCTTTCTTTCAGTCATGCAATTCAAGCCATTGACAGACAGCTAGCTTCCACTTGAAGCTCGACATAGAGCTCGTGCTTGGTCGAAAATCCTTTTGAACAGCCAAGAAGCAATTTCAAAAAATTTGGTCACAAACTTTTTAGTTTCGTTCACAACATTTTCAAGCTATGCCAACGATCGCAGCGTCTATGGAAGAGCATGAGAAGCGCGCGATCTCAGGGTTACAAACCTCAAACTGAAGCCTGCAAAGTTCGAAATGGAAACATCATAGTAGAATTGCAGACAATGCTGATGACATGGAAGAACAAACAATGACGTCTACCCGATCTAGAAGAAGAAAAGATAGTAACGTTTAAGCATAAGTCTAAAACAAGTCACATGAGCTGAACTTTTCAAAGCGGCGACGATGACTTGGCATGCATTAACTTATCTGCAAAATAGATGAGAAGAAGAAAGCATGCGAGAAGATTGGAATCTCAGTATTGTTTGAAATTAAGAAAGTAGACTATCTAAGCGATGCCAATTAAAGAGGTATCAATCTTCTCAAAATTGAACGTTCAAAACCGGTCGTCAACAACTTGATTGGTCCATGTCAATGTGGCTTTTTACCAGAAAAGTCCACCATAGAATAAATATTAACATATCGGCAGATCTGGGAACAAAACACACGCACCACCTTTTCATCAATTTCAAGGTTGGTTTTGGTTTCTGTTTAGTCCACAGAGACGATATGATTAAAGCCATGTCTGGCATCCCTGTTAAGCTCGTCATTTTGTGTAGGATGGCAATGGAGAACTCAAGCTGCTCCCCCGTTCTAATCCCGCTGTGATGTAATTCATATTAGGGTTTTCATAAGCACATGCGCGGAATCACAAACTGACTCAATAGTTAAAGCCGAACAGGAGCCCCAAAAGTTTCCAGAATATTCTCCATAAAACTTGTTCATCTCTGTACTCACCTATTGGCGCTAGCTGGCATATAGCGTAAGGCGGTCCGGGTTTAAGATTTATAGGGGCATTCATAAACCACTGCAAATAGACTCTTCTTACTCCGTCCGTGGTGATTTTGCAGTCAAAAAACGCCTGAAAAATAATCAAAAAAAAAAAAAAAAATAGAAACAAATAATTTTCTGAAATCACACTTTTATTTTTCTTATCCCCCAATCACCTTTCTTCCACCTCACCATACTCTACACTTTTCCACTGGATTCATGGCCGATCCAGCTTCACATTGAAAAGCCTTTGCGAATTCATCGAAATTCTTCACCGATTGTGCGACTCTCAACTCGTCCTCGTCATGGACATCAGGTCCAGTGAATCCCTTAACTTCTTTCTTGTTTGTTGTTCCACAAAAAAATTGTGCAAACTCAATGAAGAAACTCTGCCCGAGCGACCTTCCCCCACCTTCTTTGCTGCCAATATCTTTTCCAATTTGAGACAAAGACCTACGATAAGCATAGAACGCCAAACGTATGCCACCAAGATCGGCGATTTTTTCACCAATTCCCTTCCCATCCAACTGCTTCTCAACGCACTGCACTCGCTGCCGAAATGCTGGGTTCTGACTCACCGCACTAGCTCCCATTGAGCCCTCGTAGTCATAGTTGATTCCATTGACGTCGAATCCATGAAGGAACTCATGGCCAATAATGAATCCCAGAATACTATATTTACTGGCAAAGTCCTTCCCCACAATACCCTCCTGAAGAAGGCTGAGCGGCACAACAATACGATTTTTTGGTTGCACGAAAAAGGGGCTCGGTGTCACAGTCCACTGATGAGCCATGTCAACAGATGTCCCTCGAATCGAATTCAATTCCTTTGATGTCTTGTATTTGAAGGCCCACAAAAGATTCCGATAGAAATGTCCATTTTCGAATTGGAGATTGTCGTAGTATTTGGAGACGCTCTCAAGAGTGAGGTTCCTCTTCGCATTTCCAATCTGGAGCTCCATAACTGATGTCTTGGTGTAAAGAAACAACAACACGTCCTGCTGTTTCTCGTACAACTTCATGGCTTCTGCCAAGAACTCGACTTTCAAAAAGTTCAACAGATCTTGAATCATCTGGTCGAATTCGGGGTCGTAGAAGTTGTGCTCGATGACGTAGCTCATTGCCAGTGGCATGCCTTGGTGAAGGGCTGTGATGCAGTCATTGGAACTGACTTCATCAATGCTGTGCTGTTTGAGAAATTGTATGAACTTGACCATGATGTAGTTGCAGACAACCTTTGAGGGGGATTTGTTCAGATAAACCACCAGCTTTGACATAACCTCCGCGTTTTGCACGATCAGAGGTGTATAGGAATCGAGTTCCTCACCGAACACAATGGACAGATACTTGGACCAATTAACTTGTGGTAGAGATTCACTTAAGTAACCCAGAACGACTTCTTCGGAATCATCATTGTCTATTGATTCATTGGCACGCGGCAGCTTCTCCTCAAACTTGACGAGTTCACTTGCAACGATCTCAGCCTGTTCCTTGTCCATTCCGGTTCCTTGCAGAGTACCAAGCAAAGCCGTCCAACTGGTGGGATTTACTTTCACAACATCCAAATATATGATGTTCACTTTTGTGTTGTCCCACTTGGGCATCACCGTCTGCTCCAGAAACACATGAAATGCATACCTTCTGAGCTCGGCGATTGCGTCCAGCCAATCAAAGTCGTTGCTCTTCCATGAACTCTCAAAAGCCGCCCAACCGCTTCTTGGCTTGACTTCGTCCAGAAAGCCATTCAGTTTGTAGTCCTTGACATCCATGCAGGACGTATAGAATGTCTTCATTTTCGAAAGCGCTCCCTGCTTGTCATGGTTGACGTTGAGGAACTTGGCAATGTTTTCATTCATAGCCTCGTCGAGGAGGCTGAGCGTGTCACCGTGCTCGACATTTCTATTGACATCTGCCCATCTGCCGCAGGCATACTGATGAAAATCTTCACACGGACTCACCGTGGCATTTATGTACTCCTCCACAACACATTCCGAAGGATTTGGAATCACAAGACCCAACACAAGAATCAGTCCAAACCGCATCCCTTGAGGAGATTCACTTTTATATATTTTCGAAACACAAAAAAAAAAAAAACAGTCCACGTCCGTTCGGTCAGCTGAAGACAACACGATTAACTGTGTTATCAGTTGGAAGCCTAATTTCGTGCAGGGAAGCTGATAGTGTCGGGTTTGGATTTGGAACGAGATTGACCTTGAAACGAGCACGAAAGATAATCGCACATACGTACATATGTAGACGCATACTCACGGCATTGGCAGGCGGAGGTACTTCAGATGAATTAAAGCGTTGACTTTGTGGCTGCATTCGATTCGAGATTGACTTAAAATGTGCCTCAGCTCTTGAGGCAATTAAGAGAGATTAAGAGAGATGCTCGCTTCCTTCTTCGAAGCAATTAACTAGAGGCGTACAGTACGGATGAAAGAAAGGTGATGGAGAGAAATTTTTAAGAATGGAAGTGATACAGTCAAGGGATACAGACTACCCTTATAGTGCGTTTTGCACAGAATGAGAGAAAGTATTATAATAGAAGAAGAATTGAAGGGTTATGAAGGAGTTTAAAAATCAGATGTTGTTTGGGACCAGCGAAAATCTTTAAAAAAACAAGTTTTTTCTTTTATTTTTTTAAAAACTTTTGTTTTATTTTGTCCTTGAAAATTTCTAAAAATCAGTTTTTTTAACGGATTGTAAATCTACATGTAAGTAGAAATAAATCTGTCGAAGCATTTTCCGGATTTCGAACGTTTATGATGTTTTAAACGCATTTGAAACTTGCCACCGTGTCAGCGCGCTATGACCATTCACGGGACAAAGCAAGGATCGAGCGCGCGGAGAGGCAGGTGACCGATGCAGCAAAAAGTGCCCGGATTGAAAAGCGGGAGATGTTTGCGGCTCAACATGAGCATGAACCATTTTCATCAGAGTTTGAAGTATATCGAAAGGTCAGATCTTCAAATACTGCAGACCCCGTCGGGGGTGGTATTTTCATTGGGGTACGAAATATTCTCGAAAGCTCTTTCTTTCCGATGCCTTATATTGAAAGCTTGGTTATCATATGTGGTAAAATTTAACTCAAATCTAAAATGCATTTTTTTATTAATGTCTATATTCCACCAACGAGCTCTTACAATGTTTTTGAAGGAGTCTTAGCTGCTATCAATTATGATTCGGATAATTGCGATCCTCTTGGCGAAATTTCAATATTAGGTTATTTTTACTTACCTTTTTTAAAATGGATACCTTCTGACTACGAACTTTGTTTCCTTAGATTAAGTTCTTAAGATAAACTTTGACAGTATCTTAAAGGGGGGAAATCACAGTAAAATTTTCAATTTTTCGAATCACATTTTTATCGCTTAAAATATGCTTTACTTTCTTAAAAGTAATATACCAAATGATGGAATACGGCAAAAGTGTCCGAGTGACCAAATTTTTCACTCTGCGGTAACGTCTCTCCGGTATGCTCATATATTTTCATATGGTACTTAAAACTTTAAACGCGTTTTTCTCGAAACCACTTTTTTTGAGCTCGCCAAAGACATAACTCGGGCAAATCTTTACCGATCGACTTGAAATTTTGACAGTAGCTTCGAAATATCATTCTCCATTTTTATTTTACATGGCTTAATTTTTTTTTATCGACGATTTTATAGCGTTTTTTTTGTTAAAAATTTAACTTTATTTTCAAACATGCACCATTTTGTAAAAAATCAATATATCGAAAAAATCCTTCGTAGCTAGCTAGCTGTTGTTATATAAAAACCAAAAAATTTTGGTGTTTGCTTCCAGGGGGTCAATTCTGGTTCTATGAAAGCGTGAATCGAATAAATCCTTTTCACATTCGCTTTCACGCATTGCTTTCATTTTTTCGATTCGCTCAGTACTAAATTGCGATTCTCGTTCAATAAGTGAAACTGCTGTGGTGAATTCAATATCGCACACAGTGGTGATTAAATTGCTGTCATTTAAACACATTGTGAATGTCAAAGCAAGCAGTTTGTTCATTGTTGTAATTTAAATTTTGTCAATTGTTTATATATTTTTATATTATAAAATGCCTTCAATATATATAAGACTTCTTATCGAAACAAGGCGAAGAAATGTGCTATATAAATAAATACACAATTCTGTTTTCAAGGAACAAAATGCGGATTATTAGGCGTCGTCTCAGAGACAACGAAAATGCTTTTGAAGTGATAACGGAGGAACACTTCATACAATTATATCGCTTTCCTAAGCATCTATGCAGAACCCGGATTGAAGAATTGATCCCGCTCCTTAAAACATCATCAAAAATACACGCTCTTTCACCGCATATTAAAGTGATATGCGCATTGCGGTTCTTTGCTCAAGGAAGTTTTCAACGAGCTGTTGGTCAGTATAGCTTGACTTCCTTGTCTTAAACATCGGTATCTCGGTGCATTACAGAGGTTGCAATTAGTTTGAACTGCATAGCGAACCGACATGTCAAATTTTCAAGCTCTTCACAGTTATCTGAGATAAAAAGAAGTATTTTTGATATTGCTGGTTTCCCGACTGTTATTGTTTTGATTGATGGCACACATATTAAGATCGCAGCACCAAAAAAAGAAATAGAAGGTGGTAAATAAAGGTGGTCACTCGAAAAATGTTCAAATAATATGTGGAGCAGATTATTTTATTTTTAGTGCCAATGCGCGATTCGGCGGAACGGCTCACGATTCTTATATTTGAAGATGTTCGAAAACAAAATGTACATTGGAATCTTTATATACTTCAGGTGAAAGAATTTTTTTTTACTCGGCGATAGTGGATATCCATTGCAGCCGTGGATAATGACTCCCTTCACTGAAACAAATTCTGAGGCAGAAGAAGCATATAACAGGGCTCCCAAGATAACTAGGAGCCATGTCGAAAGTTGTATAGGCGTTTTAAAAAGTAGGTTTCGTTGCTTGTCAGCAGAAAGGGTTTTATTTTACGCTCCTGGCAAATCAGGAGTAATTATTAATGCTTGTATTGTTTTGCATAACATGATTAGAGCTGGAAATCCTTTGCTCGAAGATGTATCAACTGAAACCGGTATTGGAGCTGATGAGACAGATGTTACTGCAAGTGGAAATTATAACTATAATGAGCCTAATGTTTTAGCTGAAGGGAGAAATGTTCGACAGAAAATTGTTAGAAATCATTTCTCTAGTTATTAACAAATAAAGAAAATAAATGCATTAATTGTAAATCAATTTGTTTTTTTTTTTATTAAATCAATAAGCTCGCACAAGGCTACCACCTTTCTTTCTTCCAACTTAAGGCGCTAAGCTTTTATTTCTATATTTATTTTGCTCCAACTGCAAGAAAAGGTTTTCATTTTTTGGCAACAAAGGTGTCCGCCTTCTACTTGGACACCTAATTGCCGGAGTTGTTGTCGCGCGGATGCTGAGGTTGATGGTTGCACTACCTGAGCAGCAGAAAATGTTGACGGCTTTGCTTCTTCATCGAAAACTTCTTCGTTCCCCTCCTGCAACAACTGCTTCAATACTGCTCCGTCCTATGATAAAAGACGAAGAAATTTTTTTTTTTTAGTTTTCCATTTTCACCCTTTCACTACAATATTCACTTGCGAATGAGAAAACAAATTATTCATGTGAAAAATTTTGACGTTGGGTTTTGACGCTTTCGCAGAACGAGAATCAAAATTGCGGTGAAAAGGTGAAAATTTTTTCATTTCATTTTTTCACAGAACCAGAATTGACCCCCAGGTCAAAAATTAAGGCGTTAACGTCTTCGGCCATCGACACGCTTTCAAAAATAGGCGCCTTGGGGCATATGCTACGCAGCCGCCATTTTTAAATATTTTTTATTGAAAAAAATACATTTTGTACTTTTTTAGTATTGCTATAAAACCTACTTTACAGATTTTCGATTGATACTTTTATTCAGCAAAAATTAATTCCCTAAAATATGCCTATTAGTTTTGTGTGCTACTGTGATTTCCCCCCTTAAAGGAACTGTTGGCCAAATGGTTGGTAAATTTTTTGTGAACATATTCTACTGCTTCGTTTCAACTGTTCCTGTTAAACGAACACCAATAGGCTTTTCTTTTCCTCTTTTTCCAGTTCCTTCTATGGCTCTGCTTATTTTCTACCCTACCAAAGAGAATTCGCTCACCTAGAGAGCTTTTGTCCAAGTTCAACGGGTGAACGACTTATAATTCCTGCTGACGCGATACCTCTTATAACCTTAAATTATTGTAAGTAGCTCTCTTGCAGCTCCCTTGAATTTTTTATTCAAAGCCTCTATTAACCAAAAAGTTTTTCCAAAATTTTGGTAAAATGGTTTTATAATTCCGGTGTACAAAAAGGGCTTCCGGGGAGAAGTTACTAATAACAGACCCATAGCTAAGCTTTTTTGCGACAGCGTTTATTACAAACCATTCCTCACTGATCAACAGCTTGATTTGGTAATAAATAAATCCACTGTAACTAATTGGTTGGTGGTAATCTACCAATAAAACCCTAGGTGTAGGAAATCAAGTCGACTGCGTGTACCCTGATTTCAGTACGGCCTTTGATAAGCTTTTCTCATAAGCTTATTGCTTTTAAAATGAACTCTCTTGGTTTATCTTTCTTGGAGTGGATATGCTCGTAGATTTACGGGAGAGCGTTTCAGGCATTGTTATGGGGCTCGACCTCTAACACAATAAAAGCTTCCTAAGGTGTGCCGCAAGGTAGCCACCTTGGTCTTTTATTCATTCTAGCCATTAACGATATTGTAAGCGTGCTCAAGAACTCAAACGCATTGATTTATGCCGACGATATAAGTCTTCCACCTTATAAGGACCGTCCTCTACTTTTCGGCCTTGGTTCTTTGTAAAAACGTCGGGAAGTCTTTTTTTACATTGGCTTATTGCCAAGTAAATTTTAGTGTCAATTCAAATTCAAATACTCTATAAGTAAAACCGTCACTTACAATGCTTGTTTATAAGCAGTACTGATAGCGCTAGAGAAGAGAAGGGATGCCTCTATGGATCACAAATGCCGATAAGCGGTAATTATAAACACAATTGTGTTAGCACATTACAAAACTTTAAACGCTTTTTACTCGAAAACACGTTTTTTAAAATGGCTGACATTCTCCTGACCGCTGTAATATATATGTCGACCTGAAATTTTGAGAGCATACTCAGAAAAAATGTCTTCACGGAATGACGGATCATTTTTTCGATATATAGATTTTTGCATTTATTGTTTATTTTTTTAAGCGAAAAATAACTCAAAAATTCGTTTTTTTTTAATAGCCGCCATTCTCCAAAATTTGTTCGACCGCCAATTTTTTTTTTTTTTTTTCAAAAAGAAAATTTTTAACGTTGTTTATATGATGAACAAAAGCAAGAAAAACCGCACTCAAAAAGATTTACTCGTTTCCTTTAAAAAATAAATAAAATGTAAACACCAGAAATATGGCACTCCAACGACAAAGTCTCCATTGAATTAAATGATTTGAACTTGGACAAATACCAAATTAATAAATAATTAAATTTTGCATTGTGGAAGTATCTCAAGTAACAAGTTTCACACTCTCGTCGTATATCTCTCCAATACTTCTACCCTCCGTCGGGACCCTCCGTTGGACTCTGGTTCCAACACAGTTTTGTTTTTAGGGAGTAGTTTATTTGAATTTATTTATTACAAAACCGTGGACATTTGAAGAAACAAATCAACCCATAAAAAATAATTTATCTCTTACACTGTTCCAAATTGCTGGACAAATATATATCAAAATTCTTCATGTTGTACATAATGAAATGCAAAAAAGGTGCCGAAGGCATCTGCACCGATTATATAATTTAAAACGTAACCCTTAGTTAATAAAATATCCACAGGATTTTATTAGTCTTTCAATTTGACGGCAAAAGTTTCGGAATTGTTGAAGACCTTCAATTTTTAACCCAAAATTAAACCCAGTATTTTTTTCCTTTCCAACTGAAAGCATGCTAGTAGAAGAAATATGTCAAGTGGATACAATTATGAGTACTCTCAAATGGACACGCACCTTTACGTTAGATGTCGCCAAAAATCTTCGATTCCTGGATATCAAAAAACTATATCCGATTTCTGAGGGCAACGTTGTTACATGCAACAGTAGAGCAAAAGTTTTTGAAACTTTCATTCATTTCTTTAAAAAAAAAACAATTTTGCAAATGAAGAATTTCCAGAGCCCCAAAAAGACCCATGCAGAATTTTTAGTATGAGTTAATTGATGCTGTTAACCGTTCGGTAAAGTCACAAGGACGGTCTTGCACAGTCTTAGAAGTGACGTACTTAAGTCGGGGTAACCCTGTTCAGTTTTACTTCCAAATATAAGCGTGGTATTCACAAACAAACATGTTTTTTTAAATCAACAATCAAATGTTATGGACTGACTCTAAGAAATTTATGTAGAAATAAAATTGGAAAAACTCCTTAAAAGCAGACTGCATAGGACTTAAAAAAATAAACGCAATCAATATGTATTTACTCCAAATCTGGTTACAAATTTAAAAATCTTT
Organism: Orthonevra nobilis; assembly: GCA_963555765.1. Lineage (NCBI taxonomy): Eukaryota > Metazoa > Arthropoda > Insecta > Diptera > Syrphidae > Orthonevra > Orthonevra nobilis. Next base: position 60,744,605 of record OY743225.1, on the reverse strand, counting down.
ACGTTTTAAGGGTTCCGTACCTAAAAGGTGCCAACGAAATCCAACAACCAAGCCTCCGCTGTATTTTTTGAACGGCAGTAAAAAGACACTTTAATTTTTTGTAGAATTTGTGCATCTATTGCCGCTGTAACAATAAATAACAAAAAGTAATACAGATTTAAATATAGAGGGGGTTGGCCATAAGAAAAAAACGCATTGTATAAAAATCGCAAATAGACGGAACCCTTCGTGAGCGTGTTTGAATCTCACTTGTCTGCTTTTTCTGATGTTAAAATCAAATTTATTCTATCTCCACCATTGGAGGAGAAAAAAGTATTACAGACGAGGCTATATCCAAAGTGTTAGGCACATATCCGCATACTTTCGAAAACCTTAGGTACTGAATGAAGACAGCAACAAGTGACGGAAAAAAAAAAATCGGGACAAATTAGTTTTTGAATTTATTTCACTTTTTTTGGTGATTCTAGATCCTTGAAGTTTGACGTGCTGAGGCAAGAACGCAAGAATGTTGACAAAAAATCCTTTGCTGTTTTCGAAAAGCTAAGACAATATAGATTTAACTTCATCTTCCTTAAAAGGTTGCCATAGAAGGCGTAAGCATAATTATTATATGAAAATATACCAAATTGCAAAACTTAAGGCATAATTTTTCAAGTTAGTTAATTTAGTCGGAATATTGGCGCTATATTGATGATGTGGAATGTAAACCTTTCAAATAAAAAAAAAAAATACTTTCAAGCTCAGTGGCCTTATTCCTTCGATTCTCAAAAACAAAAAACTGTCGCCTGTAGGCACGTAAAAACGAATTGTCCTCAAAAGCCTTAAAACTCAATCGATTGTTTCTTCAAGATTTAAATAGCATCTCTTGGACTTGATAATTTTAAGTCTACATTATTGCCGGCCTTATGACATAGAATGAAGGGCGTTTCAGTTGGTTTTGCAAAACAAGCTGAGGACGATACCGCTCATTCAATTTAATTTCATGAATAATGAGTCCACGTTCAGGAAGCCTCGAAAGTTTTTTGATTCATGCAAATTGCAACTTAGTCTTTTTTTTAAGCAAACAAAAAACAACAAATGTGTGTCCAGAAATGGAAACCCAAAACGATGTCAAAGAGTTGGAGAAGCTTGAAATTATCCATGGCTTAGAAAGTCTAAGAAGCTTGAAATTATCCATGGCTTAGAAAGTCGATTACCTTCGCGATATTCTTACATCCTAAAGTGGCGATGGTACCCTTTTATAAATGACGGATAATGGCGACATGTGTCTTACAGCCCTTTTAGTACTCGTAACCAAAATCTATTCAATTTCGTGAACCGTAAACCAATGCGCCGAAGAAGCAATGGAGTTTTATAATCAATTATAAAAATTGAAAACAATGTGGGACACGATTCGAAACCCTGAGGCACTCCAGTTTATATAAGATCTAATAAAAACTTGAAATTGTTCGGTACCTCTTTAGTCGAATGACGAAAAGGTAGTTTTAAATTCATTAAGGCAGAAAGTTGACCTTCATACACCATACACCGTCTTGCAACACAGACTGTATTCAATCAATTATGATTTATTAGCCTCCGTTGTTGGTTCACTCTCTTGAGTCCCTTTCATTGTCAATATCATCTTTGATTGAATGTCAGTGTCAAAGCGGCAACGTAACGATATCTATGGAATCGCCAATTGCCATCATAAATATTCATGCGGCTCACTCCTCCCGAATTACCTAAGATCGGCGATAAAAGATTTATTTTGGCAACTTCCGAAAAATAACCAAACGACGCTGGCCGCCGGTCGCCGCGTGACTTTTCTTTTTATTTATATTTGTTTCTTTAATTTCCTGCTTCCAAACACCATCCGGGCTCTGGCTATCTGAACAACCGATTCTGGAAGATCATTCATAAATCCCAAGAAACATTCTCCTGATCGTGGATTTTGATTCTGATCAGTGATCAACTGCCCACGCAGTGCGCCTGAATGAGATATTCAGTTGTTAGTGCCCGAGAGACGGGGTGCTTGTTTATGGTTTCTTAATTTTGCCTGCGATGCGTGGAGTCCTGCAAAGGGAATTGAAAACAAATGTGACTTTCAAGTCGCCGACAATGAATGGCGGTGTTGGCCGCACAAGCCGGCAAAGCGAATCTGAAAACCTTCGGGCGTTTACCAAGCAGGAAGGACATAAAGATTGAGATATGTTTGCTCAAAGTGGTTTTCGTCTGCAAGTACACAATTTTAAATTAGACGTTTATGAAGTTCCGCTTATGGAGGTTTCATTAGAGGCTGAATGGGGAGCAAGTGATCTTGCAGGCGATCGTGCAATCAGGACATGGGAGTTAAATTTGTACAAAGAATAGGAAGCAAATGATCAGATAGGTTTTAGGATTGTTGGATAGTGAATAAGCCGAGGACCCGATTCCATGTACTCTCGTCATGATTAAAGTATTGCAAAAAGACTTAATTTACTGATCGTTTATCGTTAGTCTTACAGTGACATAAATAACGGAGTCATCTTACGGACACGAAAATGGTATGGAAAAGGGTATGATAATTGCGCATAAGGAATCTGGACTTTCTTTGCAAGAAATTCCGGAAAAAATTAATCGGTCGCATACAGTTGTACGAAATTTTTTGAATTTGGATGTCAAATATGGTCCCATATTTCCGTCGATTTGATTTCAATACGAAACTAACCGCCCTCCAAAGATCCCTCATAGACGAGATCCAGCAACAAACAGACCTTCAGCTTTACAAATTGTGAGAAAATATGATCCAATTGGAAAACGTCGGGCTTAACAAATACTCAGGCCCGATAAGAATGTTGTCCATTAAGCCCGTAGTACACGCCACGGAAATCGTTGCATGTACATGCGGGCCTGACGTCACCGAAAAATCACGCATTCAAGTTAAATATTCGTTGCAGCCATCTTGTGATCGAATGTCATTGCATGCAAAAAATATCGGTAGTACACGGCTTGTAAAGGGTGATTTTTTAAAAGCTAAAATTCAGAAAAATGCATGAAATCTTTATTTGAATCGATAGTACGGTTCGTATAATTTAATGTTTGAAGATTATTTCATGCAAATGTTGACCTTGACTGCGCCTCAAATGGTCCATCCGCTTGGTCCAATTTTGCCATACTCTTTCCAACATTTCGGGCGGTATCTCACGAATAAATGCTTCAATGTTGTCTTCCAATGCGTCAATTGAAGCGGGCTTGTCTGTCTAGACATGAGCTTTACCATAGCCCCACAAAAAATAGTTTTAAGGCGTTAAATCGCACGATCTAGGCGGCCAATTGACCGGTCCAGAACGTCAAATAAAATGTTCACCGAACTCGCGTCTCAATAAGTCCATTGTTGCGCGTGCTGTGTGGCATGTGGCACCGTCTTGTTGAAACCACATGTCATGCAAGTCAAGTTGGATATCATCTCACGGTAGCGCTCACCATTCACAGTTACGTTACGATTCGCATCATCTTTGAAGAAGTACGGTCCAATGATGCCACCAGCCCATAAACCGCACCAAACTGTGATTTTTTCTGCATGCATTGGTAGCTCTTGCAATGCTTCTGGCTGATATTCACTCCAAAATCGACAATTCTGCTTATGGGTACGTAACCCATTGAGCCAAAAATGAGCATAGTCGCTGAACACAATTTTCCGATAACAAAGTGGATCTTCGGCTAACTTTCCAAGAGCCCATTCACCAAAAATTTTACGTTACGGTAGGTCGTTCGGCTTCAATTCTTGCACCAACTGTATTTTGAAAGGCATCACACCTAAATCCTTTCGCAAAATTTTCCACGTTGTTGAGTAACAGAGGCCCAATTGCTGCGAACGGCGACGAATCGATAATTGATGGTCATCATTAACACTGTCCAATACAGCTGCGATATTTTCTTCAGCTCGCACTCTACGTAAGCGTGTTGGTGATTTAATGTCAAACAATGTAAATTTGGTGCGAAATTTAGTCACAATAGCCCGAATAGCCGCTTCAGTGGGTCGATTAAACTGACCATAAAAAGGAAGATGAACTTTCTTAACAGAGCACGCATTTTGATAATAAAATTCAATAATTTGCATGCGTTGTTCGTTTGTAAGACGATTCATGGTTAAATTATAGACCAAACTGAAGATGTTTGACAGTGAAACAAAACACGAAACGTGCGTCAGCTGTTTAAACCAGTGTTGCCAAAAAGATAATAGCTAAAAAATCACCCTTTAGAACTTGTCCCAAAACGTCGCATGTTTCCATGCGATGGTGGCCATGGTGGCATGGAAACTATTCGCATGTATTTTTGCATGCGTCATGCGCACATGCATAAACATTGGTTTCCTAGTACACGGCATGTATCCATGTGAATATATTTTTTCGCTGTCATGAGTACACTTGAAGTGTGTTCAAGTTTGCTATTTGTAAAATTTTAAAATGTCGAAAAAAACTGGAAAAGATTGCAATTTTAGCAACAAATCAAATTAATAATGCCAAAAAAGCTGAGTACTTGAAAGGAGGTGTATTTTGGTGAAAGGGCTCAGCGGACCAATTCGATTACTTGCTAGGTAATCTAAAAGCCTGATGCCATTGTGCAAAAGAGTTAATCTTGTGCTTCTGACCGTCTTGTGCTGACAGAACGCGATTGGGTGGGCTTTGTACATTAGGATGGGGACACAATGGATTTATTTTTGCATCCTTTTTTTTGGTAGATTTCTGCTGGTTTTTTTTTTGAGGGCTTCAGTCAAAAAGAAATCAATTTAAATTAAAAAGCAAATTAAAATTTTCGTCATCCTGATTTGTCAAACCATATCTACTTTTTTCCATGTGCCCAATTGCTACCATTGCGGATGAGGGTCCCTCGGACGATTTGAGTTTGGCCGTCGCTGATCCCTTTTTATTATAAATTTTGTTACCGAAAGTGAATTTTAATACTCTTAATACAGAAACAAACGAAGATCCACCAACTATAAAACCAAGCGTTCGAGGCCACACAACTGTATCTGTTTGAAGCAGATTTCATATGTTTGTTAAATAAATGTTGTGTGGATCATGGCCCAAAATTGTTTGTAAAAATCTTCCTATTCGGAATAATAGGTGAATTATGCTACGGAAGTGCACGGTGCATGCGACGGTACGAATTCGTGCACTCGCATGTGATGTTTCCATGACATTGAGCGATAAGAACAGACAATTGCCTTTCCTCAAAAACACTAGTAACACGTTCTTTTCTGATGAGGAAAAAGCAAATGTGCTGGCGTTAAACTTTGCCAAAAATCACACAGTATCTTCAAACATGGGCGACGCAGCAACAAATATATTAGTAAACTGTGAAGTTCAATGTCTAAATACAGATGTTGTTGAAACACCTGCAAGTGCTTATGTATCTGAGGAAGGAATAAGAAACATTATCAGGAACCTAAAGACACGAAAAGCAGGTGGATTAGATCTAATAAGAAATTTATACCTTAAACATTTGCCGAGGTCGGCAGTAAAATACTTAACGTATATTATAAACGGATGTTTGAAATTGAAATATTTCCCTGACGAAATTCGCAAAAGTAGTGTCAATTCTTAAAGCTGGAAAACCACTTAATAATGTGGACAGCTAGAGGCCTGGTAGTTTGCTCAGTAGTTTAAGTAAAATCTATGAAAAAATACTAAAGGAGAAACTACTAAGATTTATAGATGAGCACGACATATTTCCCGACGAACAGTTCGGCTTTAGAAAATGGCACAGTACTTCCCACCAGGTGCTCAGAATTTGTAAGCATATTAAAACTTCACGTTGTCAAGGTAAGGTTCGACTCTGTATGGCACGATGGTTTGATCTTTAAAATGATCAACTTCAATTTCTCCAAATATTTGTGTAAAAGAGCCCAGAGCTTTTTGTCGTCCCGTCTTTTTCAAGTCCACGTTAACAATGGTATCTCGGATGATATGCCCGTCCCAATGGGTTCTCCTCAAGGTGCAGTAATGTCACCAATTTTGAACAATTTGTATACGTCAGATTTCCCAAACTTGCCTCAGTGTCAGGCCGCCATCTTTGCTGATGACACAGCAATATTTGCTTCTCTTAAATTCGCTCTGAACATTGAGACGAATCCAAACCATGCGATTCAAATATTGGGAAAATATTTCAATAAATGGAAAATTAAGCTAAATGGGGATAAAACGCAAGCTATCTTTTTCTCCAACTCCAGCTAAATGGAAAAAATATAGTTTGGGAACAATCTGTTAAGTATCTGGGCATTTATCTAGACACAAGACTGACATTCAAAGAACATATTACAAGAACGCTGATCAAAGTAAAATAAGCAACCAACATAATGTACCCCTTTATTAACAGGAAGTCGAAACTAACGAAGGAAAATAAAATATGGTTGTCCAGTTTGGGGTAATAGCGCTAAATCCCACATTAAACGCTTGCTAGTGTCATAAAATAAAACACTTAAAATTATGGTAAATCTACCATGGATTTCTGATAGAATCTAAAAGCTGAATACGAAATTTCTGTCGAGCTGTATCTTTGCTGATAATATCCTCGTAAACCAATTGAGCAGTTAAATTACATAGCAAAAAAAAAATAAAAAATCGTTGTATTCAATTCCACACTTCTTTATACATTTATTTATCTTATTATTTATTTATTAAGTAATTAATTAATTTATTTATTACTTATTTATTTTTGCATTTATTTATTAATTTTTTTATTTAATTTTTTACAAATTTATTTACTAATTCAAATTTCTATTTAGATATTCATTTATATATATATTTATTTATTTATTACTTTATTTATTTATTTATATATATATATTTAATTATTCGTTTGTTAATTCTTTGATTCGTTATTAATTATACAATTGTTTAATTATCAGATTGTTGTTTTGTTTTCGTTTATACAAACGGATGTTTACTTCCAATCTAGTCAACTTTTTTTTTTTATTTTATTTTTATATATATTTTTTTTTTGTATTTGCGAACTGTTTTCACGAATTTCCCTTCCTAACATAACATAATATTTATATTCTAAAATAAATTTTCCATAACACTAGGATATAATATTTCAGTAGGAATATTGTATACAATTGTATTGTATCTCTGAATTGTTAAATGTGCGGTAACTCCAGCTTTTTGTAATATTTATTTCGAATAAAATTAATCTATCTATCTATCTATTGTGACAGATTTTGACGTCAGAATGACGCGACGTCAGTCGAGCATGTACATGCAACAATTTCCATGTCGTGTACTACGGGCTTAAGAAACCTGCGAAAAAGCTTCAACTTTCTACACGAAACAGATTGGCCAGATTGGATTTCGCAAAAAATACATGTCATAGACTGAAGAATGGAAAAATGTTTTGTTTAGCGATGAAAAGAAATTCAACCTGGATGGACCCGATGGTTTTTCAATGTATTAGCATGATCAAAGAATGAAGGAAGAAGTTAAGTTTAGACGCAATTTTGGGGGCGGTAGTGTCATGATCTGGTTTTTGTGCTGCTGGTAAGACGCAGATTGGCTTTGTCCCAACCACAATTAACTCGCAGAAATACATTGAGCTTCTGGAGGACGTAATGGTGGAAAAATCTGAAGAGTAATGTGGTGATAAACAGTTAAAGAGTGGTTTTCTATAAAAAAAATATTTAGGTTTTGGATTGGCCGATCTCAATCGAATAGAAAACTTGTGGGGAACATTATCTTGCTTGGTATACGCAAATGGAGAACAATTTAACACCGTAGGATATCATTTGGTAAAAGATACATATTGCACGAATCACAGAGATATGGTATAACGCTTCCCTTACTACTGAAAAATAGTGTTGCGTCGTCTTAGGGTGCAAATCATCAGACCCAGGATATTATTTTGGACCAGAGACCTTGTCAAGAGGAATCCAATTGAAGAAAATATCGTATTTGTACGTCGGCTGCTTGATATATTTCTGGCCTAGTGTTGCCAGGTGCAATCTGACATTTCCATTGGAAAGTTTGACATTTTTTAGCATAACATCACTCAGAACGTGTTGTCATTTAATTGTGAATTGTTTTATTTACAGAGATTTGAAAAAATTCATCTCGTGCGTGCGATCGTGCGATAATTTTTATAAATTTCGACGTGGATTATCACGACAAGAGTACATTGATGAACTTAAATCTTTGTATGGCGAAGAAGCACCATCTTATGGCACTGTGAAAAACTGGTTTAATGAATTCAGTCATGGCCGACGCTCGCTCAAAGACGAATTCCGTGAAGGTCGTCCAAAAACGGCCGTTGTGCCAGAGAACATTGATGCCGTGCGTGAACTGATAATGCAAGATCGTTATGTGTAATACCGTGAGATAGAGGCATCCCTGGGCATTTCTCCCACCAGCATACATTCGATATTGTATGAACACCTGGCCGTAAAAAAGGTTTGTTCTCGTTGGATCCCTCACAATTTGGCTCGTGTCAATTGGTGCAAAGAAATGTTAAAAAAATACGATCGCGGTGCTTCAAAAGACGTTTATAAGATTGTCACAGGTGACGAATCATGGATTTCATACGCATTATGAGCCCGAAACAAAACAACAATCGACCGTGTGGGTCTTCGAAGACGAGCCAAAAGTTGTTCGTGGAAGAAGCACTTCGAAGCAAATGGTCGCCTGTTTCTTCGGCAAAACTGGTCATGTGGCGACTAGGACGGTAAATTCTGAGTGGTGCACCATAATTTGTTTGCCTGAAGTCTTCGGTGAAATTCGAAAAACGAACAAGAGAAGACGAATCATTGTTCACCATGACAATGCGAGCTCTCACACATCGCCTCAAACCAGCGCCTTTTTGACCGGCCAAAACGTCGAATTGATGAGTCATCCGCCATACAGCCCTGACTTGGCACCCAAAGACTTCTTTTTATTCTCGCACATCAAGAAAAAAAAGCGTGGTCAACGATTTTCGTCGCCAGAACATGCTGTTGAAGCGTTTAAAAACCATGTTTTGGATGTGTCTCCACCGGAGTGGAAAAAGTGTTTTGAGCGCATGCAAAAGTGTATAAATCATGCTGGAGAATACTTAGAAAAACAATAAAACCACTTTTGATGATAAATATTCGCATTTTCATTTTTAGGCCAGAAATATATCTAGCAGCCTACGTATCTGACGAGTTCTAAAGGATCTAAAGGATTGGAATGAAAATATTATCAACAATCTTCAATAAGCGGCCATTTTGAAATGACGTTACCTATTCGATCGGTTTCTTCTCTTCAAATAATTTCATTTGACAACCATATTAACAGGGTTGACAAAATATCCTTCGTCCGTCTTGTGGCTGCGGCCATTTTGAAAATAATTATTTCAGTAAAATCGATTGGGAGAAAATTGTTCAAAATTTAGTTGCAAGATTTGATTGCAGACAAACTGACAGACGGATACCAGGACAGGTGAATATTAATAAAAGTTTATATTCAAAGCCAAAGCACAATCGAATTTGAAGCAATTACAAAAAAAAATGTGTCAAATTTACTACACCTTGTAAATTCGATCAGTAAAATAGTAATTGTAAAATTTTATTTCATATAAATGTTATTAAAAAAAATAAAGAAACACCCTGTATTGAGAATTACTTATTCTAACGGGGCTTAACGTTTTTTTTTTTCACAGCACTGTAATGATCATTGGCGAGAGAAAGACGCACAATACTCACGTTGATTACATTTTAAGGTTCAGACCGCTGATACTCTGAACGAAGGCAACGACAACAAGTTCTGTGGAAACTCACATAAGCTTGGCACCACTCTTCCAAAAGGTGAAGCCCTTTAAACACCCCCGTGGACCTTTCGTGAGCACACCAACCAATTCACATAAATCTCTCACAGCTGATCTGCTTCCAAGCAAAAAAACTATTTTATTTTATTGCCTTACTGACGACATCGCAGAGGTTATCGCTTTAGAGCCGAGGTCAGTATTTTCCAGCGAAAAATAACAAAGTAAATGAATAAAATCTGCGCTGCTGGAGTGACTCTTCAGAGTGATCCTCAATAGAGTCTTGTAATCCAACGGTGGCAGATCAGTTGCGTGCGCGCGCGTTTTTTTAATTATCATGAAAACTTATTGGACGCTGGTTTTGACAATACAGTTCGCGATATTCGGTCATCGAGGCGGGACATTCACATCTGCCGCTCCAGCAGATGTGCAGTCTACGATTGAAAATGAAATTCCATCCAGCAAGGATGAGGACGTGAAACGGTTTCGTGAATCGTACGCCAATCGCATGAAGTCATATATGAACGCGTCGGTGAATCCTTGTGACGATTTCTACGAGTACGCGTGCGGCAACTTTCGAAATGTTATCGAAGATATCGAAGTGAAACGCAAACGGAGTGGCCTACATGATATTTTTTTCGTGCTTGTAGACTTGGTGGATCAGATGTTACAGAGGAAGCGTCATGAAGACGAGGAGTACTACGACGAGCTACAAAAAGCAAAGCAGTTCACAGACGTCTGCGCCAGTGCGAAACTGTGGCCCAAGGAGCCGATAAAAGAATATATCGATGTGTTGAAAACGTTTGGTGGTTTTCCTGCAGTAGACCCGTCCTGGAATGCATCCGATTTTGACTGGTTCAAAATGACAGCTCACCTCTCTCGATATGGAGTCGAGGGATTGGTCAAGGAAGACATTTACCTAAAGTATCCCTTTCCACCATACTATGAGCTGCCAAAGTTAGGCTTTGGATTCAATGTCCATTTGGAGAACATCGCGTCAAATGTCTCGCATGGATACGTTCACAGTGAGAGCGTCATGAGAGACCTTCTACAGATCTACGGAGTTGAAGGTTCCAAAGCCGATGATGTGATAGACGGCATCATTCATTTCTGGCGGAAAATTCTCTTAGAACAAAGACAAATTGAATTTACCGTGGGCTGTTTGCCGACAATAGTACTCGATGATTCATTAATCGAAGATTTCCCAAAATGGAACACATTCTTTGCCATTGCATGGAATAAGTCAGAATTTGAAATTTCCGAAATGAGCTCATGCCCATGTCCGCCCTTCTACGCAAAGCTGGAAGAAATTGCCTCGGAAATGCCTGAGGCTGTCGCAAATTACTTGTCGCTGAAGTTCCTCTACGCCTTGGATTTGGAAATGCAATCAGCTAAATACCAACGTCGCAACTGTGTGATTCGCGTCAAGGATGCCTTGTCAATGGTCCTCACTCATTTCTACTTGAAGGAGCACTTCAATCCTGAAGCTGAAGCGGAAATTTTTAATATTATCTTCGACATCAAGGACAGTTTTAAGCACATCGTTGAAACAGCTGACTGGTTAGACGAGCCAACTCGAGCAGAAGCTCTACTCAAACTCGAAACCCTTCAAACGCGGGTAGGATTTTTTCGTGACCCAATTATCAACACGCTGATCAAGCAAACGAAGAAGCTCAACTTTACTGATAATTTTGCTTTGAACAACCTCGAGCTGGCCAAGTTCGAGGTCGATATGCAGCACTACAGCTATCTGAACCAGGAGATACCCGTAAACACAACTCCGTGGGGAATGCTCGATGCGATTCAAGTGAATTCATTCTACTACGTGCTCGATAATAGTATCAACATAATAGCTGGAATCCTGCATCCTCCAGTCTACCATCCACATCTTCCTAGGTCTGTCAAATACGGAAGCTTGGGCTATGTTCTTGGCCATGAACTCACCCACGGTTTCGATAAATTGGGAGCACACTTCGACTGGAATTTGACGCAGCGTTACTGGTGGTCGGAAAAGTCTGGTCAGTCGTTTGATGAACGATCACAATGCTTTGCCGAGCACTACAGTGCATACAAAGTTCCCGAGATGAAAGTGGAAATCAATGGAACTGTCTCGCAGGACGAGAACCTTGCCGATGCCGGCGGTCTTAGGGAAGCTCTAGCCGCATACCGGAAAGCCCTCAAAGACGCATTGAAGAACACCGACGAAGAAATCGTGCGGAATGATTCCTTGCCGGGATTGGATCTCAACGCAGAACAGTTATTCTTCCTCAGTTTCGCTCAGCTCTACTGTGCTGATTACGCACCGCGACACTTCTGGACGGAACTGACAGAAGACCATCCGATGGATAAGTACCGCGTGAAGGGCACTTTGCAGAACTTTGAAGAATTTCCATTGGTGTTCAACTGCTCGCTGGGCACTCCCATGAATCCGAACGAAAAGTGCAGAATGTGGTGATGAGCAAGCGCACGTCCCCGCCTCCAGTGTGCTCGTACAAAAGCTAGTTAATCAAACCTTAAACAGATCTTTTGCCTTAAGTAAATAAATTTAATCTACTTAGATACTCGAGTGTTGTTGTGGTTTCTCTTTTGGTGACCCAGTTCGTTTGTGCTGCTGGTGCATTTCTAATGTCAATTGGAATGTTGCAAGTGAAAAGGCGGGTAATGCGGGCTGCAACACCTACGCCTTCATAACACGGAAGCCACTTTAGGTGCGTGCGGTCCGTTTAAGTACGACTAAAGTGCTCTTTAAGATGCACGGAAGCATGTGCGAGTATTTAAACTTTGCTCTTTGAAGGCGGTTTGTTGGTTAAGCATGTTGAATGTACTCTAGGGGGACGCATGAGTTGGTATATGGAATGTGTGCTCCATGCGCAAATCGGATTATAATTTAGCGGTATTTGTTCGCTTGGAAATGTAAGTACTGCTGACTTAAAGAGACTGAGTTAATGGTAGGATTGGGTTTGTATGTTTGATCAGTATTTATGTTTAAAATTAAAAATCAGTTTTAATCGAATGAAAGCAGGGATGACTTTTTTAATTATCTTGCCCGCTGAAGAAGACTTTAAAAAAAACGGGTGCTACTCCAGTCTCAGTACTTCGGAAGTTTCAATTATTTTTCGAGCATGACGAGAACGTTGAAATTAAACTGCTATACTTAAAGAAAGGGAAAATTACAACTTCTGATGCGCTGGTAATAAAGAGTATCTCTAATAAAGTACAAATTAGAAAATTTAGCTCTGAGAACCTCTTATTGACAAACATATAGAGATATGGAATCCGAGGCTTTTTTGCAAAATTCTGCTGGACTATAGCCCATGATTTCAAAATGCACTTTTTTCCTGAAATCGAAAATTACGATTTCTGATGCGCTGATTATGAAAAATATCTCTAATTAAGGACAAATTAGAAAATTTAGCTCTGAGAACCTCTTATTGACAAAAATATAGAGATATGGAATCCGAGGCTTTTTTGCAAAATTCTGCTGGACTATAGCCCATGATTTCAAAATGCACTTTTTTCCTGAAATCGAAACATATGATTTCTGATGCGCTGATTATAAAGAGTATCTCTAATAAAGTACAAATTAGAAAATTTAGCTCTGAGAACCTCTTATTGACAAAAATATAGAGATATGGAATCCGAGGCTTTTTTGCAAAATTCTGCTGGACTATAGCCCATGATTTCAAAATGCACTTTTTTCCAGAAATTGAGAATTATGAATTCTGATGCGCTGATTATAAAGAGTCTCCGTAACTAAGTACACGTATGAAAATTTAGCTCTGAGAACCTCTTATTGACAAAAATATAGAGATATGGAATCCGAGGCTTTTTTGCAAAATTCTGCTGGACTATAGCCCATGATTTCAAAATGCACTTTTTTCCAGAAATTGAGAATTATGAATTCTGATGCGCTGATTATAAAGAGTCTCCGTAACTAAGTACACGTATGAAAATTTAGCTCTGAGAACCTCTTATTGACAAAAATATAGAGATATGGAATCCGAGGCTTTTTTGCAAAATTCTGCTGGACTATAGCCCATGATTTCAAAATGCACTTTTTTCCTGAAATCGAAACATACGATTTCTGTTGCGCTGATTATAAAGAGTATCTCTAATAAAGTACAAATTAGAAAATTTAGCTCTGAGAACCTCTTATTGACAAACATATAGAGATATGGAATCCGAGGCTTTTTTGCAAAATTCTGCTGGACTATAGCCCATGATTTCAAAATGCACTTTTTTCCTGAAATCGAAAATTACGATTTCTGATGCGCTGATTATGAAAAATATCTCTAATTAAGTACAAATTAGAAAATTTAGCTCTGAGAACCTCTTATTGACAAAAATATAGAGATATGGAATCCGAGGCTTTTTTGCAAAATTCTGCTGGACTATAGCCCATGATTTCAAAATGCACTTTTTTCCTGAAATCGAAAATTACGATTTCTGATGCGCTGATTATGAAAAATATCTCTAATAAAGTACAAATTAGAAAATTTAGCTCTGAGAACCTCTTATTGACAAACATATAGAGATATGGAATCCGAGGCTTTTTTGCAAAATTCTGCTGGACTATAGCCCATGATTTCAAAATGCACTTTTTTCCTGAAATCGAAAATTACGATTTCTGATGCGCTGATTATGAAAAATATCTCTAATTAAGGACAAATTAGAAAATTTAGCTCTGAGAACCTCTTATTGACAAAAATATAGAGATATGGAATCCGAGGCTTTTTTGCAAAATTCTGCTGGACTATAGCCCATGATTTCAAAATGCACTTTTTTCCTGAAATCGAAACATATGATTTCTGATGCGCTGATTATAAAGAGTATCTCTAATAAAGTACAAATTAGAAAATTTAGCTCTGAGAACCTCTTATTGACAAAAATATAGAGATATGGAATCCGAGGATTTTTTGCAAAATTCTGCTGGACTATAGCCCATGATTTCAAAATGCACTTTTTTCCAGAAATTGAGAATTATGAATTCTGATGCGCTGATTATAAAGAGTCTCCGTAACTAAGTACACGTATGAAAATTTAGCTCTGAGAACCTCTTATTGACAAAAATATAGAGATATGGAATCCGAGGCTTTTTTGCAAAATTCTGCTGGACTATAGCCCATGATTTTAAAATGCACTTTTTTCCAGAAATTGAGAATTATGAATTCTGATGCGCTGATTATAAAGAGTCTCCGTAACTAAGTACACGTATGAAAATTTAGCTCTGAGAACCTCTTATTGACAAAAATATAGAGATATGGAATCCGAGGCTTTTTTGCAAAATTCTGCTGGACTATAGCCCATGATTTCAAAATGCACTTTTTTCCTGAAATCGAAACATACGATTTCTGATGCGCTGATTATAAAGAGTATCTCTAATAAAGTACAAATTAGAAAATTTAGCTCTGAGAACCTCTTATTGACAAAAATATAGAGATATGGAATCCGAGGATTTTTTGCAAAATTCTGCTGGACTATAGCCCATGATTTCAAAATGCACTTTTTTCCTGAAATCGAAAATTACGATTTCTGATGCGCTGATTATGAAAAATATCTCTAATTAAGTACAAATTAGAAAATTTAGCTCTGAGAACCTCTTATTGACAAAAATATAGAGATATGGAATCCGAGGCTTTTTTGCAAAATTCTGCTGGACTATAGCCCATGATTTCAAAATGCACTTTTTTCCTGAAATCGAAAATTACGATTTCTGATGCGCTGATTATGAAAAATATCTCTAATAAAGTACAAATTAGAAAATTTAGCTCTGAGAACCTCTTATTGACAAACATATTGAGATATGGAATCCGAGGCTTTTTTGCAAAATTCTGCTGGACTATAGCCCATGATTTCAAAATGCACTTTTTTCCTGAAATCGAAAATTACGATTTCTGATGCGCTGATTATGAAAAATATCTCTAATTAAGGACAAATTAGAAAATTTAGCTCTGAGAACCTCTTATTGACAAAAATATAGAGATATGGAATCCGAGGCTTTTTTGCAAAATTCTGCTGGACTATAGCCCATGATTTCAAAATGCACTTTTTTCCTGAAATCGAAAATTACGATTTCTGATGCGCTGATTATGAAAAATATCTCTAATTAAGGACAAATTAGAAAATTTAGCTCTGAGAACCTCTTATTGACAAAAATATAGAGATATGGAATCCGAGGCTTTTTTGCAAAATTCTGCTGGACTATAGCCCATGATTTCAAAATGCACTTTTTTCCTGAAATCGAGAATTACGATTTCTGATGCGCTGATTATGAAAAATATCTCTAATTAAGGACAAATTAGAAAATTTAGCTCTGAGAACCTCTTATTGACAAAAATATAGAGATATGGAATCCGAGGCTTTTTTGCAAAATTCTGCTGGACTATAGCCCATGATTTCAAAATGCACTTTTTTCCTGAAATCGAAACATACGATTTCTGATGCGCTGATTATAAAGAGTATCTCTAATAAAGTACAAATTAGAAAATTTAGCTCTGAGAACCTCTTATTGACAAAAATATAGAGATATGGAATCCGAGGATTTTTTGCAAAATTCTGCTGGACTATAGCCCATGATTTCAAAATGCACTTTTTTGCTGAAATCGAAAATCACGATTTCTCATGCGCTGATTATAAAGAGTCTCCGTAACTAAGTACACGTTTGAAAATTTAGCCCTGAGAACCTCTTATTGACAAAAATATAGAGATATGGAATCCGAGGCTTTTTTGCAAAATTCTGCTGGACTATAGCCCATGATTTCAAAATGCACTTTTTTCCTGAAATCGAAAATTACGATTTGTGATGCGCTGATTATAAAGAGTATCTCTAATAAAGTACAAATTAGAAAATTTAGCTCTGAGAACCTCTTATTGACAAAAATATAGAGATATGGAATCCGAGGCTTTTTTGCAAAATTCTGCTGGACTATAGCCCATGATTTCAAAATGCACTTTTTTCCTGAAATCGAGAATTACGATTTCTGATGCGCTGATTATGAAAAATATCTCTAATTAAGGACAAATTAGAAAATTTAGCTCTGAGAACCTCTTATTGACAAAAATATAGAGATATGGAATCCGAGGATTTTTTGCAAAATTCTGCTGGACTATAGCCCATGATTTCAAAATGCACTTTTTTGCTGAAATCGAAAATCACGATTTCTCATGCGCTGATTATAAAGAGTCTCCGTAACTAAGTACACGTTTGAAAATTTAGCCCTGAGAACCTCTTATTGACAAAAATATAGAGATATGGAATCCGAGGCTTTTTTGCAAAATTCTGCTGGACTATAGCCCATGATTTCAAAATGCACTTTTTTCCTGAAATCGAAAATTACGATTTCTGATGCGCTGATTATAAAGAGTATCTCTAATAAAGTACAAATTAGAAAATTTAGCTCTGAGAACCTCTTATTGACAAAAATATAGAGATATGGAATCCGAGGCTTTTTTGCAAAATTCTGCTGGACTATAGCCCATGATTTCAAAATGCACTTTTTTCCTGAAATCGAGAATTACGATTTCTGATGCGCTGATTATGAAAAATATCTCTAATTTAGGACAAATTAGAAAATTTAGCTCTGAGAACCTCTTATTGACAAAAATATAGAGATATGGAATCCGAGGCTTTTTTGCAAAATTCTGCTGGACTATAGCCCATGATTTCAAAATGCACTTTTTTACTGAAATCGAAATATACGATTTCTGATGCGCTGATTATAAAGAGTATCCGAAACTAAGTACACGTTTGAAAATTTAGCTCTGAGAACCTCTTATTGACAAAAATATAGAGATATGGAATCCGAGGCTTTTTTGCAAAATTCTGCTGGACTATAGCCCATGATTTCAAAATGCACTTTTTTCCTGAAATCGAAAATTACGATTTCTGATGCGCTGATTATAAAGAGTATCTCTAATAAAGTACAAATTAGAAAATTTAGCTCTGAGAACCTCTTATTGACAAAAATATAGAGATATGGAATCCGAGGCTTTTTTGCAAAATTCTGCTGGACTATAGCCCATGATTTCAAAATGCACTTTTTTCCTGAAATCGAGAATTACGATTTCTGATGCGCTGATTATGAAAAATATCTCTAATTTAGGACAAATTAGAAAATTTAGCTCTGAGAACCTCTTATTGACAAAAATATAGAGATATGGAATCCGAGGCTTTTTTGCAAAATTCTGCTGGACTATAGCCCATGATTTCAAAATGCACTTTTTTCCTGAAATCGAAAATTACGATTTCTGATGCGCTGATTATAAAGAGTATCTCTAATAAAGTACAAATTAGAAAATTTAGCTCTGAGAACCTCTTATTGACAAAAATATAGAGATATGGAATCCGAGGCTTTTTTGCAAAATTCTGCTGGACTATAGCCCATGATTTCAAAATGCACTTTTTTCCTGAAATCGAAAATTACGATTTCTGATGCGCTGATTATAAAGAGTATCTCTAATAAAGTACAAATTAGAAAATTTAGCTCTGAGAACCTCTTATTGACAAAAATATAGAGATATGGAATCCGAGGCTTTTTTGCAAAATTCTGCTGGACTATAGCCCATGATTTCAAAATGCACTTTTTTCCTGAAATCGAGAATTACGATTTCTGATGCGCTGATTATGAAAAATATCTCTAATTTAGGACAAATTAGAAAATTTAGCTCTGAGAACCTCTTATTGACAAAAATATAGAGATATGGAATCCGAGGCTTTTTTGCAAAATTCTGCTGGACTATAGCCCATGATTTCAAAATGCACTTTTTTCCAGAAATTGAGAATTACGATTTCTGATGCGCTGATTATGAAAAATATCTCTAATTTAGGACAAATTAGAAAATTTAGCTCTGAGAACCTCTTATTGACAAAAATATAGAGATATGGAATCCGAGGCTTTTTTGCAAAATTCTGCTGGACTATAGCCCATGATTTCAAAATGCACTTTTTTACTGAAATCGAAATATACGATTTCTGATGCGCTGATTATAAAGAGTCTCCGTAACTAAGTACACGTTTGAAAATTTAGCCCTGAGAACCTCTTATTGACAAAAATATAGAGATATGGAATCCGAGGCTTTTTTGCAAAATTCTGCTGGACTATAGCCCATGATTTCAAAATGCACTTTTTTCCTGAAATCGAAAATTACGATTTCTGATGCGCTGATTATAAAGAGTATCTCTAATAAAGTACAAATTAGAAAATTTAGCTCTGAGAACCTCTTATTGACAAAAATATAGAGATATGGAATCCGAGGCTTTTTTGCAAAATTCTGCTGGACTATAGCCCATGATTTCAAAATGCACTTTTTTCCTGAAATCGAGAATTACGATTTCTGATGCGCTGATTATGAAAAATATCTCTAATTTAGGACAAATTAGAAAATTTAGCTCTGAGAACCTCTTATTGACAAAAATATAGAGATATGGAATCCGAGGCTTTTTTGCAAAATTCTGCTGGACTATAGCCCATGATTTCAAAATGCACTTTTTTACTGAAATCGAAATATACGATTTCTGATGCGCTGATTATAAAGAGTATCCGAAACTAAGTACACGTTTGAAAATTTAGCTCTGAGAACCTCTTATTGACAAAAATATAGAGATATGGAATCCGAGGCTTTTTTGCAAAATTCTGCTGGACTATAGCCCATGATTTCAAAATGCACTTTTTTCCTGAAATCGAAAATTACGATTTCTGATGCGCTGATTATAAAGAGTATCTCTAATAAAGTACAAATTAGAAAATTTAGCTCTGAGAACCTCTTATTGACAAAAATATAGAGATATGGAATCCGAGGCTTTTTTGCAAAATTCTGCTGGACTATAGCCCATGATTTCAAAATGCACTTTTTTCCTGAAATCGAAAATTACGATTTCTGATGCGCTGATTATAAAGAGTATCTCTAATAAAGTACAAATTAGAAAATTTAGCTCTGAGAACCTCTTATTGACAAAAATATAGAGATATGGAATCCGAGGCTTTTTTGCAAAATTCTGCTGGACTATAGCCCATGATTTCAAAATGCACTTTTTTCCTGAAATCGAAAATTACGATTTCTGATGCGCTGATTATAAAGAGTATCTCTAATAAAGTACAAATTAGAAAATTTAGCTCTGAGAACCTCTTATTGACAAAAATATAGAGATATGGAATCCGAGGCTTTTTTGCAAAATTCTGCTGGACTATAGCCCATGATTTCAAAATGCACTTTTTTCCTGAAATCGAAAATTACGATTTCTGATGCGCTGATTATAAAGAGTATCTCTAATAAAGTACAAATTAGAAAATTTAGCTCTGAGAACCTCTTATTGACAAAAATATAGAGATATGGAATCCGAGGCTTTTTTGCAAAATTCTGCTGGACTATAGCCCATGATTTCAAAATGCACTTTTTTCCTGAAATCGAAAATTACGATTTCTGATGCGCTGATTATAAAGAGTATCTCTAATAAAGTACAAATTAGAAAATTTAGCTCTGAGAACCTCTTATTGACAAAAATATAGAGATATGGAATCCGAGGCTTTTTTGCAAAATTCTGCTGGACTATAGCCCATGATTTCAAAATGCACTTTTTTCCTGAAATCGAGAATTACGATTTCTGATGCGCTGATTATGAAAAATATCTCTAATTTAGGACAAATTAGAAAATTTAGCTCTGAGAACCTCTTATTGACAAAAATATAGAGATATGGAATCCGAGGCTTTTTTGCAAAATTCTGCTGGACTATAGCCCATGATTTCAAAATGCACTTTTTTCCAGAAATTGAGAATTACGATTTCTGATGCGCTGATTATGAAAAATATCTCTAATTTAGGACAAATTAGAAAATTTAGCTCTGAGAACCTCTTATTGACAAAAATATAGAGATATGGAATCCGAGGCTTTTTTGCAAAATTCTGCTGGACTATAGCCCATGATTTCAAAATGCACTTTTTTACTGAAATCGAAATATACGATTTCTGATGCGCTGATTATAAAGAGTCTCCGTAACTAAGTACACGTTTGAAAATTTAGCCCTGAGAACCTCTTATTGACAAAAATATAGAGATATGGAATCCGAGGCTTTTTTGCAAAATTCTGCTGGACTATAGCCCATGATTTCAAAATGCACTTTTTTCCTGAAATCGAAAATTACGATTTCTGATGCGCTGATTATAAAGAGTATCTCTAATAAAGTACAAATTAGAAAATTTAGCTCTGAGAACCTCTTATTGACAAAAATATAGAGATATGGAATCCGAGGCTTTTTTGCAAAATTCTGCTGGACTATAGCCCATGATTTCAAAATGCACTTTTTTCCTGAAATCGAGAATTACGATTTCTGATGCGCTGATTATGAAAAATATCTCTAATTTAGGACAAATTAGAAAATTTAGCTCTGAGAACCTCTTATTGACAAAAATATAGAGATATGGAATCCGAGGCTTTTTTGCAAAATTCTGCTGGACTATAGCCCATGATTTCAAAATGCACTTTTTTACTGAAATCGAAATATACGATTTCTGATGCGCTGATTATAAAGAGTATCTCTAATAAAGTACAAATTAGAAAATTTAGCTCTGAGAACCTCTTATTGACAAAAATATAGAGATATGGAATCCGAGGCTTTTTTGCAAAATTCTGCTGGACTATAGCCCATGATTTCAAAATGCACTTTTTTCCTGAAATCGAGAATTACGATTTCTGATGCGCTGATTATGAAAAATATCTCTAATTTAGGACAAATTAGAAAATTTAGCTCTGAGAACCTCTTATTGACAAAAATATAGAGATATGGAATCCGAGGCTTTTTTGCAAAATTCTGCTGGACTATAGCCCATGATTTCAAAATGCACTTTTTTCCAGAAATTGAGAATTACGATTTCTGATGCGCTGATTATGAAAAATATCTCTAATTTAGGACAAATTAGAAAATTTAGCTCTGAGAACCTCTTATTGACAAAAATATAGAGATATGGAATCCGAGGCTTTTTTGCAAAATTCTGCTGGACTATAGCCCATGATTTCAAAATGCACTTTTTTACTGAAATCGAAATATACGATTTCTGATGCGCTGATTATAAAGAGTCTCCGTAACTAAGTACACGTTTGAAAATTTAGCCCTGAGAACCTCTTATTGACAAAAATATAGAGATATGGAATCCGAGGCTTTTTTGCAAAATTCTGCTGGACTATAGCCCATGATTTCAAAATGCACTTTTTTCCTGAAATCGAAAATTACGATTTCTGATGCGCTGATTATAAAGAGTATCTCTAATAAAGTACAAATTAGAAAATTTAGCTCTGAGAACCTCTTATTGACAAAAATATAGAGATATGGAATCCGAGGCTTTTTTGCAAAATTCTGCTGGACTATAGCCCATGATTTCAAAATGCACTTTTTTCCTGAAATCGAGAATTACGATTTCTGATGCGCTGATTATGAAAAATATCTCTAATTAAGGACAAATTAGAAAATTTAGCTCTGAGAACCTCTTATTGACAAAAATATAGAGATATGGAATCCGAGGCTTTTTTGCAAAATTCTGCTGGACTATAGCCCATGATTTCAAAATGCACTTTTTTACTGAAATCGAAATATACGATTTCTGATGCGCTGATTATAAAGAGTCTCCGTAACTAAGTACACGTTTGAAAATTTAGCCCTGAGAACCTCTTATTGACAAAAATATAGAGATATGGAATCCGAGGCTTTTTTGCAAAATTCTGCTGGACTATAGCCCATGATTTCAAAATGCACTTTTTTCCTGAAATCGAAAATTACGATTTCTGATGCGCTGATTATAAAGAGTATCTCTAATAAAGTACAAATTAGAAAATTTAGCTCTGAGAACCTCTTATTGACAAAAATATAGAGATATGGAATCCGAGGCTTTTTTGCAAAATTCTGCTGGACTATAGCCCATGATTTCAAAATGCACTTTTTTCCTGAAATCGAGAATTACGATTTCTGATGCGCTGATTATGAAAAATATCTCTAATTTAGGACAAATTAGAAAATTTAGCTCTGAGAACCTCTTATTGACAAAAATATAGAGATATGGAATCCGAGGCTTTTTTGCAAAATTCTGCTGGACTATAGCCCATGATTTCAAAATGCACTTTTTTACTGAAATCGAAATATACGATTTCTGATGCGCTGATTATAAAGAGTATCTCTAATAAAGTACAAATTAGAAAATTTAGCTCTGAGAACCTCTTATTGACAAAAATATAGAGATATGGAATCCGAGGCTTTTTTGCAAAATTCTGCTGGACTATAGCCCATGATTTCAAAATGCACTTTTTTCCTGAAATCGAGAATTACGATTTCTGATGCGCTGATTATGAAAAATATCTCTAATTTAGGACAAATTAGAAAATTTAGCTCTGAGAACCTCTTATTGACAAAAATATAGAGATATGGAATCCGAGGCTTTTTTGCAAAATTCTGCTGGACTATAGCCCATGATTTCAAAATGCACTTTTTTCCAGAAATTGAGAATTACGATTTCTGATGCGCTGATTATGAAAAATATCTCTAATTTAGGACAAATTAGAAAATTTAGCTCTGAGAACCTCTTATTGACAAAAATATAGAGATATGGAATCCGAGGCTTTTTTGCAAAATTCTGCTGGACTATAGCCCATGATTTCAAAATGCACTTTTTTACTGAAATCGAAATATACGATTTCTGATGCGCTGATTATAAAGAGTCTCCGTAACTAAGTACACGTTTGAAAATTTAGCCCTGAGAACCTCTTATTGACAAAAATATAGAGATATGGAATCCGAGGCTTTTTTGCAAAATTCTGCTGGACTATAGCCCATGATTTCAAAATGCACTTTTTTCCTGAAATCGAAAATTACGATTTCTGATGCGCTGATTATAAAGAGTATCTCTAATAAAGTACAAATTAGAAAATTTAGCTCTGAGAACCTCTTATTGACAAAAATATAGAGATATGGAATCCGAGGCTTTTTTGCAAAATTCTGCTGGACTATAGCCCATGATTTCAAAATGCACTTTTTTCCTGAAATCGAGAATTACGATTTCTGATGCGCTGATTATGAAAAATATCTCTAATTTAGGACAAATTAGAAAATTTAGCTCTGAGAACCTCTTATTGACAAAAATATAGAGATATGGAATCCGAGGCTTTTTTGCAAAATTCTGCTGGACTATAGCCCATGATTTCAAAATGCACTTTTTTACTGAAATCGAAATATACGATTTCTGATGCGCTGATTATAAAGAGTATCTCTAATAAAGTACAAATTAGAAAATTTAGCTCTGAGAACCTCTTATTGACAAAAATATAGAGATATGGAATCCGAGGCTTTTTTGCAAAATTCTGCTGGACTATAGCCCATGATTTCAAAATGCACTTTTTTCCTGAAATCGAGAATTACGATTTCTGATGCGCTGATTATGAAAAATATCTCTAATTTAGGACAAATTAGAAAATTTAGCTCTGAGAACCTCTTATTGACAAAAATATAGAGATATGGAATCCGAGGCTTTTTTGCAAAATTCTGCTGGACTATAGCCCATGATTTCAAAATGCACTTTTTTCCAGAAATTGAGAATTACGATTTCTGATGCGCTGATTATGAAAAATATCTCTAATTTAGGACAAATTAGAAAATTTAGCTCTGAGAACCTCTTATTGACAAAAATATAGAGATATGGAATCCGAGGCTTTTTTGCAAAATTCTGCTGGACTATAGCCCATGATTTCAAAATGCACTTTTTTCCTGAAATCGAAAATTACGATTTCTGATGCGCTGATTATAAAGAGTCTCCGTAACTAAGTACACGTTTGAAAATTTAGCCCTGAGAACCTCTTATTGACAAAAATATAGAGATATGGAATCCGAGGCTTTTTTGCAAAATTCTGCTGGACTATAGCCCATGATTTCAAAATGCACTTTTTTCCTGAAATCGAAAATTACGATTTCTGATGCGCTGATTATAAAGAGTATCTCTAATAAAGTACAAATTAGAAAATTTAGCTCTGAGAACCTCTTATTGACAAAAATATAGAGATATGGAATCCGAGGCTTTTTTGCAAAATTCTGCTGGACTATAGCCCATGATTTCAAAATGCACTTTTTTCCTGAAATCGAGAATTACGATTTCTGATGCGCTGATTATGAAAAATATCTCTAATTAAGGACAAATTAGAAAATTTAGCTCTGAGAACCTCTTATTGACAAAAATATAGAGATATGGAATCCGAGGCTTTTTTGCAAAATTCTGCTGGACTATAGCCCATGATTTCAAAATGCACTTTTTTACTGAAATCGAAATATACGATTTCTGATGCGCTGATTATAAAGAGTCTCCGTAACTAAGTACACGTTTGAAAATTTAGCCCTGAGAACCTCTTATTGACAAAAATATAGAGATATGGAATCCGAGGCTTTTTTGCAAAATTCTGCTGGACTATAGCCCATGATTTCAAAATGCACTTTTTTCCTGAAATCGAAAATTACGATTTCTGATGCGCTGATTATAAAGAGTATCTCTAATAAAGTACAAATTAGAAAATTTAGCTCTGAGAACCTCTTATTGACAAAAATATAGAGATATGGAATCCGAGGCTTTTTTGCAAAATTCTGCTGGACTATAGCCCATGATTTCAAAATGCACTTTTTTACTGAAATCGAAATATACGATTTCTGATGCGCTGATTATAAAGAGTCTCCGTAACTAAGTACACGTTTGAAAATTTAGCCCTGAGAACCTCTTTTTGACAAAAATATAGAGATATGGAATCCGAGGCTTTTTTGCAAAATTCTGCTGGACTATAGCCCATGATTTCAAAATGCACTTTTTTCCTGAAATCGAGAATTACGATTTCTGATGCGCTGATTATGAAAAATATCTCTAATTAAGGACAAATTAGAAAATTTAGCTCTGAGAACCTCTTATTGACAAAAATATAGAGATATGGAATCCGAGGCTTTTTTGCAAAATTCTGCTGGACTATAGCCCATGATTTCAAAATGCACTTTTTTACTGAAATCGAAATATACGATTTCTGATGCGCTGATTATAAAGAGTCTCCGTAACTAAGTACACGTTTGAAAATTTAGCCCTGAGAACCTCTTATTGACAAAAATATAGAGATATGGAATCCGAGGCTTTTTTGCAAAATTCTGCTGGACTATAGCCCATGATTTCAAAATGCACTTTTTTCCTGAAATCGAAAATTACGATTTCTGATGCGCTGATTATAAAGAGTATCTCTAATAAAGTACAAATTAGAAAATTTAGCTCTGAGAACCTCTTATTGACAAAAATATAGAGATATGGAATCCGAGGCTTTTTTGCAAAATTCTGCTGGACTATAGCCCATGATTTCAAAATGCACTTTTTTACTGAAATCGAAATATACGATTTCTGATGCGCTGATTATAAAGAGTCTCCGTAACTAAGTACACGTTTGAAAATTTAGCCCTGAGAACCTCTTATTGACAAAAATATAGAGATATGGAATCCGAGGCTTTTTTGCAAAATTCTGCTGGACTATAGCCCATGATTTCAAAATGCACTTTTTTCCTGAAATCGAGAATTACGATTTCTGATGCGCTGATTATGAAAAATATCTCTAATTAAGGACAAATTAGAAAATTTAGCTCTGAGAACCTCTTATTGACAAAAATATAGAGACATGGAATCCGAGGCTTTTTTGCAAAATTCTGCTGGACTATAGCCCATGATTCCAAAATGCACTTTTTTCCTGAAATCGAGAATTACTATTTCTGATGCGCTGATTATAAAGAGTATCCGAAACTAAGTACACGTTTGAAAATTTAGCTCTGAGAAACTCTTATTGACAAAAATATAGAGACATGGAATCCGAGGCTTTTTTGCAAAATTCTGCTGGACTATAGCCCATGATTCCAAAATGCACTTTTTTCCTGAAATCGAGAATTACTATTTCTGATGCGCTGATTATAAAGAGTATCCGAAACTAAGTACACGTTTGAAAATTTAGCTCTGAGAAACTCTTATTGACAAAAATATAGAGACATGGAATCCGAGGCTTTTTTGCAAAATTCTGCTGGACTATAGCCCATGATTTCAAAATGCACTTTTTTCCTGAAATCGAAAATAGCGATTTCTGATGCACTTATAATAAAGAATATCTGTAACAGAGTACAAATTTGTAAATTTAGCTCTGAGAACCTCTTATTGACAAAAATATAGAGATATGGAATCCGAGGCTTTTTTGCAAAATTCTGCTGGACTGTAGCCCATGATTTCAAAATGCACTTTTTTCCTGAAATCGAAGATTACGATTTCTGATGCGCTGATTATAAAGAGTATCCGTAACTTAGAACAAATTAGAAAATTTAGCTCTGAGAACCTCTTATTGACAAAAATATAGAGATATGGAATCCGAGGCTTTTTTGCAAAATTCTGCTGGACTGTAGCCCATGATTTCAAAATGCACTTTTTTCCTGAAATCAAAATATACGATTTCTGATGCGCTGATTATAAAGAGTATCTCTAATTAAGTGCTAATTTGAAAATCTAGCTCTGAGAACCTCTTATTGACAAAAATATAGAGATATGGAATCCGAGGCTTTTTTGCAAAATTCTGCTGGACTGTAGCCCATGATTTCAAAATGCACTTTTTTCCTGAAATCAAAATATACGATTTCTGATGCGCTGATTATAAAGAGTATCTCTAATTAAGTGCTAATTTGAAAATCTAGCTCTGAGAACCTCTTATTGACAAAAATATAGAGATATGGAATCCGAGGCTTTTTTGCAAAATTCTGCTGGACTATAGCCCATGATTTCAAAATGCACTTTTTTCCTGAAATCGAAAATTATGAATTCTGATGCGCTGATTATAAAGAGTATCCGTAACTAAGTACAAATTAGAAAATTTAGCTCTGAGAACCTCTTATTGACAAAAATATAGAGATATGGAATCCGAGGCTTTTTTGCAAAATTCTGCTGGACTATAGCCCATGATTTCAAAATGCACTTTTTTCCTGAAATCGAAAATTACGATTTCTGAGATACTGATTATAAAGAGTATATCTAATTAAGTACAAATTAGAAAATTTAGCTCTGAGAACCTCTTATTGACAAAAATATAGAGATATGGAATCCGAGGCTTTTTTGCAAAATTCTGCTGGACTATAGCCCATGATTTCAAAATGCACTTTTTTCCTGAAATCGAAATATACGATTTCTGATGCGCTGATTATAAAGAGTATCCGTAACTAAGTACAAATTAGAAAATTTAGCTCTGAGAACCTCTTATTGACAAAAATATAGAGATATGGAATCCGAGGCTTTTTTGCAAAATTCTGCTGGACTATAGCCCATGATTTCAAAATGCACTTTTTTCCTGAAATCGAAAATTACGATTTCTAAGATACTGATAATAAAGAGTATCTCTCATTAAGTACAAATTAGAAAATTTAGCTCTGAGAACCTCTTATTGACAAAAATATAGAGATATGGAATCCGAGGCTTTTTTGCAAAATTCTGCTGGACTATAGCCCATGATTTCAAAATGCACTTTTTTCCTGAAATCGAAAATTACGATTTCTGAGATACTGATTATAAAGAGTATATCTAATTAAGTACAAATTAGAAAATTTAGCTCTGAGAACCTCTTATTGACAAAAATATAGAGATATGGAATCCGAGGCTTTTTTGCAAAATTCTGCTGGACTATAGCCCATGATTTCAAAATGCACTTTTTTCCTGAAATCGAAAATTACGATTTCTAAGATACTGATAATAAAGAGTATCTCTCATTAAGTACAAATTAGAAAATTTAGCTCTGAGAACCTCTTATTGACAAAAATATAGAGATATGGAATCCGAGGCTTTTTTGCAAAATTCTGCTGGACTATAGCCCATGATTTCAAAATGCACTTTTTTCCTGAAATCGAAAATTATGAATTCTGATGCGCTGATTATAAAGAGTATCCGTAACTAAGTACAAATTAGAAAATTTAGCTCTGAGAACCTCTTATTGACAAAAATATAGAGATATGGAATCCGAGGCTTTTTTGCAAAATTCTGCTGGACTATAGCCCATGATTTCAAAATGCACTTTTTTCCTGAAATCGAAAATTACGATTTCTGAGATACTGATTATAAAGAGTATATCTAATTAAGTACAAATTAGAAAATTTAGCTCTGAGAACCTCTTATTGACAAAAATATAGAGATATGGAATCCGAGGCTTTTTTGCAAAATTCTGCTGGACTATAGCCCATGATTTCAAAATGCAGTTTTTTCCTGAAATCGAAATATACGATTTCTGATGCGCTGATTATAAAGAGTATCCGTAACTAAGTACAAATTAGAAAATTTAGCTCTGAGAACCTCTTATTGACAAAAATATAGAGATATGGAATCCGAGGCTTTTTTGCAAAATTCTGCTGGACTATAGCCCATGATTTCAAAATGCACTTTTTTCCTGAAATCGAAAATTACGATTTCTGAGATACTGATTATAAAGAGTATATCTAATTAAGTACAAATTAGAAAATTTAGCTCTGAGAACCTCTTATTGACAAAAATATAGAGATATGGAATCCGAGGCTTTTTTGCAAAATTCTGCTGGACTATAGCCCATGATTTCAAAATGCAGTTTTTTCCTGAAATCGAAATATACGATTTCTGATGCGCTGATTATAAAGAGTATCCGTAACTAAGTACAAATTAGAAAATTTAGCTCTGAGAACCTCTTATTGACAAAAATATAGAGATATGGAATCCGAGGCTTTTTTGCAAAATTCTGCTGGACTATAGCCCATGATTTCAAAATGCACTTTTTTCCTGAAATCGAAAATTACGATTTCTAAGATACTGATAATAAAGAGTATCTCTCATTAAGTACAAATTAGAAAATTTAGCTCTGAGAACCTCTTATTGACAAAAATATAGAGATATGGAATCCGAGGCTTTTTTGCAAAATTCTGCTGGACTATAGCCCATGATTTCAAAATGCACTTTTTTCCTGAAATCGAAAATTACGATTTCTGAGATACTGATTATAAAGAGTATATCTAATTAAGTACAAATTAGAAAATTTAGCTCTGAGAACCTCTTATTGACAAAAATATAGAGATATGGAATCCGAGGCTTTTTTGCAAAATTCTGCTGGACTATAGCCCATGATTTCAAAATGCACTTTTTTCCTGAAATCGAAAATTATGAATTCTGATGCGCTGATTATAAAGAGTATCCGTAACTAAGTACAAATTAGAAAATTTAGCTCTGAGAACCTCTTATTGACAAAAATATAGAGATATGGAATCCGAGGCTTTTTTGCAAAATTCTGCTGGACTATAGCCCATGATTTCAAAATGCACTTTTTTCCTGAAATCGAAAATTACGATTTCTGAGATACTGATTATAAAGAGTATATCTAATTAAGTACAAATTAGAAAATTTAGCTCTGAGAACCTCTTATTGACAAAAATATAGAGATATGGAATCCGAGGCTTTTTTGCAAAATTCTGCTGGACTATAGCCCATGATTTCAAAATGCAGTTTTTTCCTGAAATCGAAATATACGATTTCTGATGCGCTGATTATAAAGAGTATCCGTAACTAAGTACAAATTAGAAAATTTAGCTCTGAGAACCTCTTATTGACAAAAATATAGAGATATGGAATCCGAGGCTTTTTTGCAAAATTCTGCTGGACTATAGCCCATGATTTCAAAATGCACTTTTTTCCTGAAATCGAAAATTACGATTTCTAAGATACTGATAATAAAGAGTATCTCTCATTAAGTACAAATTAGAAAATTTAGCTCTGAGAACCTCTTATTGACAAAAATATAGAGATATGGAATCCGAGGCTTTTTTGCAAAATTCTGCTGGACTATAGCCCATGATTTCAAAATGCACTTTTTTCCTGAAATCGAAAATTATGAATTCTGATGCGCTGATTATAAAGAGTATCCGTAACTAAGTACAAATTAGAAAATTTAGCTCTGAGAACCTCTTATTGACAAAAATATAGAGATATGGAATCCGAGGCTTTTTTGCAAAATTCTGCTGGACTATAGCCCATGATTTCAAAATGCACTTTTTTCCTGAAATCGAAAATTACGATTTCTGAGATACTGATTATAAAGAGTATATCTAATTAAGTACAAATTAGAAAATTTAGCTCTGAGAACCTCTTATTGACAAAAATATAGAGATATGGAATCCGAGGCTTTTTTGCAAAATTCTGCTGGACTATAGCCCATGATTTCAAAATGCAGTTTTTTCCTGAAATCGAAATATACGATTTCTGATGCGCTGATTATAAAGAGTATCCGTAACTAAGTACAAATTAGAAAATTTAGCTCTGAGAACCTCTTATTGACAAAAATATAGAGATATGGAATCCGAGGCTTTTTTGCAAAATTCTGCTGGACTATAGCCCATGATTTCAAAATGCACTTTTTTCCTGAAATCGAAAATTACGATTTCTGAGATACTGATTATAAAGAGTATATCTAATTAAGTACAAATTAGAAAATTTAGCTCTGAGAACCTCTTATTGACAAAAATATAGAGATATGGAATCCGAGGCTTTTTTGCAAAATTCTGCTGGACTATAGCCCATGATTTCAAAATGCAGTTTTTTCCTGAAATCGAAATATACGATTTCTGATGCGCTGATTATAAAGAGTATCCGTAACTAAGTACAAATTAGAAAATTTAGCTCTGAGAACCTCTTATTGACAAAAATATAGAGATATGGAATCCGAGGCTTTTTTGCAAAATTCTGCTGGACTATAGCCCATGATTTCAAAATGCACTTTTTTCCTGAAATCGAAAATTACGATTTCTAAGATACTGATAATAAAGAGTATCTCTCATTAAGTACAAATTAGAAAATTTAGCTCTGAGAACCTCTTATTGACAAAAATATAGAGATATGGAATCCGAGGCTTTTTTGCAAAATTCTGCTGGACTATAGCCCATGATTTCAAAATGCACTTTTTTCCTGAAATCGAAAATTACGATTTCTGAGATACTGATTATAAAGAGTATATCTAATTAAGTACAAATTAGAAAATTTAGCTCTGAGAACCTCTTATTGACAAAAATATAGAGATATGGAATCCGAGGCTTTTTTGCAAAATTCTGCTGGACTATAGCCCATGATTTCAAAATGCACTTTTTTCCTGAAATCGAAATATACGATTTCTGATGCGCTGATTATAAAGAGTATCCGTAACTAAGTACAAATTAGAAAATTTAGCTCTGAGAACCTCTTATTGACAAAAATATAGAGATATGGAATCCGAGGCTTTTTTGCAAAATTCTGCTGGACTATAGCCCATGATTTCAAAATGCACTTTTTTCCTGAAATCGAAAATTACGATTTCTGATGCGCTGATTATGAAAAATATCTCTAATTAAGGACAAATTAGAAAATTTAGCTCTGAGAACCTCTTATTGACAAAAATATAGAGATATGGAATCCGAGGCTTTTTTGCAAAATTCTGCTGGACTATAGCCCATGATTTCAAAATGCACTTTTTTCCTGAAATCGAAATATACGATTTCTGATGCGCTGATTATAAAGAGTATCCGTAACTAAGTACAAATTAGAAAATTTAGCTCTGAGAACCTCTTATTGACAAAAATATAGAGATATGGAATCCGAGGCTTTTTTGCAAAATTCTGCTGGACTATAGCCCATGATTTCAAAATGCACTTTTTTCCTGAAATCGAAAATTACGATTTCTGATGCGCTGATTATGAAAAATATCTCTAATTAAGGACAAATTAGAAAATTTAGCTCTGAGAACCTCTTATTGACAAAAATATAGAGATATGGAATCCGAGGCTTTTTTGCAAAATTCTGCTGGACTATAGCCCATGATTTCAAAATGCACTTTTTTCCTGAAATCGAAAATTACGATTTCTGAGATACTGATTATAAAGAGTATATCTAATTAAGTACAAATTAGAAAATTTAGCTCTGAGAACCTCTTATTGACAAAAATATAGAGATATGGAATCCGAGGCTTTTTTGCAAAATTCTGCTGGACTATAGCCCATGATTTCAAAATGCAGTTTTTTCCTGAAATCGAAATATACGATTTCTGATGCGCTGATTATAAAGAGTATCCGTAACTAAGTACAAATTAGAAAATTTAGCTCTGAGAACCTCTTATTGACAAAAATATAGAGATATGGAATCCGAGGCTTTTTTGCAAAATTCTGCTGGACTATAGCCCATGATTTCAAAATGCACTTTTTTCCTGAAATCGAAAATTACGATTTCTAAGATACTGATAATAAAGAGTATCTCTCATTAAGTACAAATTAGAAAATTTAGCTCTGAGAACCTCTTATTGACAAAAATATAGAGAATATGGAATCCGAGGCTTTTTTGCAAAATTCTGCTGGACTATAGCCCATGATTTCAAAATGCACTTTTTTCCTGAAATCGAAAATTACGATTTCTGATGCGCTGATTATGAAAAATATCTCTAATTAAGGACAAATTAGAAAATTTAGCTCTGAGAACCTCTTATTGACAAAAATATAGAGATATGGAATCCGAGGCTTTTTTGCAAAATTCTGCTGGACTATAGCCCATGATTTCAAAATGCACTTTTTTCCTGAAATCGAAATATACGATTTCTGATGCGCTGATTATAAAGAGTATCCGTAACTAAGTACAAATTAGAAAATTTAGCTCTGAGAACCTCTTATTGACAAAAATATAGAGATATGGAATCCGAGGCTTTTTTGCAAAATTCTGCTGGACTATAGCCCATGATTTCAAAATGCACTTTTTTCCTGAAATCGAAAATTACGAATTCTGCTTTACTTATAATAAAGAGTATCTCTTATTAAGTACAAATTAAAAATTTAGCTCTGGGAATCTTTTATTGATAAAAATATAGAGATATGGAATCCGAGGCTTTTTTGCAAAATTCTGCTGGACTATAGCCATGATTTCAAAATGCACTTTTTTCCTGAAATCGAAAATTACGATTTCTAAGATACTGATAATAAAGAGTATCTCTCATTAAGTACAAATTAGAAAATTTAGCTCTGAGAACCTCTTATTGACAAAAATATAGAGATATGGAATCCGAGGCTTTTTTGCAAAATTCTGCTGGACTATAGCCCCTGATTTCAAAATGCAGTTTTTTCCTGAAATCGAAATATACGATTTCTGATGCGCTGATTATAAAGAGTATCTCTCATTAAGTACAAATTAGAAAATTTAGCTCTGAGAACCTCTTATTGACAAAAATATAGAGATATGGAATCCGAGGCTTTTTTGCAAAATTCTGCTGGACTATAGCCCATGATTTCAAAATGCACTTTTTTCCTGAAATCGAAAATTACGATTTCTGATGCGCTGATTATGAAAAATATCTCTAATTAAGGACAAATTAGAAAATTTAGCTCTGAGAACCTCTTATTGACAAAAATATAGAGATATGGAATCCGAGGCTTTTTTGCAAAATTCTGCTGGACTATAGCCCATGATTTCAAAATGCACTTTTTTCCTGAAATCGAAAATTACGATTTCTAAGATACTGATAATAAAGAGTATCTCTCATTAAGTACAAATTAGAAAATTTAGCTCTGAGAACCTCTTATTGACAAAAATATAGAGATATGGAATCCGAGGCTTTTTTGCAAAATTCTGCTGGACTATAGCCCATGATTTCAAAATGCACTTTTTTCCTGAAATCGAAAATTACGATTTCTGAGATACTGATTATAAAGAGTATATCTAATTAAGTACAAATTTGAAAATTTAGCTCTGAGAACCTCTTATTGACAAAAATATAGAGATATGGAATCCGAGGCTTTTTTGCAAAATTCTGCTGGACTATAGCCCATGATTTCAAAATGCACTTTTTTCCTGAAATCGAAAATTACGAATTCTGCTTTACTTATAATAAAGAGTATCTCTTATTAAGTACAAATTAAAAATTTAGCTCTGGGAATCTTTTATTGATAAAAATATAGAGATATGGAATCCGAGGCTTTTTTGCAAAATTCTGCTGGACTATAGCCCATGATTTCAAAATGCACTTTTTTCCTGAAATCGAAAATTACGAATTCTGCTTTACCTATAATAAAGAGTATCTCTAATTAAGTACAAATTAAAAATTTAGCTCTGGGAATCTTTTATTGACAAAAATATAGAGATATGGAATCCGAGGCTTTTTTGCAAAATTCTGCTGGACTATAGCCCATGATTTCAAAATGCACTTTTTTCCTGAAATCGAAATATACGATTTCTGATGCGCTGATTTTAAAGAGTATCCGCAACTAAGTACAAATTAGAAAATTTAGCTCTGAGAACCTCTTATTGACAAAAATATAGAGATATGGAATCCGAGGCTTTTTTGCAAAATTCTGCTGGACTATAGCCCATGATTTCAAAATGCACTTTTTTCCTGAAATCGAAAATTACGATTTCTGATGCGCTGATTATGAAAAATATCTCTAATTAAGGACAAATTAGAAAATTTAGCTCTGAGAACCTCATATTGACAAAATATAGAGATATGGAATCCGAGGCTTTTTTGCAAAATTCTGCTGGACTATAGCCCATGATTTCAAAATGCACTTTTTTCCTGAAATCGAAAATTACGATTTCTGATGCGCTGATTATGAAAAATATCTCTAATTAAGGACAAATTAGAAAATTTAGCTCTGAGAACCTCTTATTGACAAAAATATAGAGGTATGGAATCCGAGGCTTTTTTGCAAAATTCTGCTGGACTATAGCCCATGATTTCAAAATGCACTTTTTTCCTGAAATCGAAAATTACGAATTCTGCTTTACTTATAATAAAGAGTATCTCTAATTAAGTACAAATTAAAAATTTAGCTCTGGGAATCTTTTATTGACAAAAATATAGAGATATGGAATCCGAGGCTTTTTTGCAAAATTCTGCTGGACTATAGCCCATGATTTCAAAATGCAATTTTTTCCTGAAATCGAAAATTACGATTTCTGATGCGCTGATTATGAAAAATATCTCTAATTAAGGACAAATTAGAAAATTTAGCTCTGAGAACCTCTTATTGACAAAAATATAGAGATATGGAATCCGAGGCTTTTTTGCAAAATTCTGCTGGACTATAGCCCATGATTTCAAAATGCACTTTTTTCCTGAAATCGAAAATTACGATTTCTGATGCGCTGATTATGAAAAATATCTCTAATTAAGGACAAATTAGAAAATTTAGCTCTGAGAACCTCTTATTGACAAAAATATAGAGATATGGAATCCGAGGCTTTTTTGCAAAATTCTGCTGGACTATAGCCCATGATTTCAAAATGCACTTTTTTCCTGAAATCGAAAATTACGATTTCTGATGCGCTGATTATGAAAAATATCTCTAATTAAGGACAAATTAGAAAATTTAGCTCTGAGAACCTCTTATTGACAAAAATATAGAGGTATGGAATCCGAGGCTTTTTTGCAAAATTCTGCTGGACTATAGCCCATGATTTCAAAATGCACTTTTTTCCTGAAATCGAAAATTACGAATTCTGCTTTACTTATAATAAAGAGTATCTCTAATTAAGTACAAATTAAAAATTTAGCTCTGGGAATCTTTTATTGACAAAAATATAGAGATATGGAATCCGAGGCTTTTTTGCAAAATTCTGCTGGACTATAGCCCATGATTTCAAAATGCAATTTTTTCCTGAAATCGAAAATTACGATTTCTGATGCGCTGATTATGAAAAATATCTCTAATTAAGGACAAATTAGAAATTTAGCTCTGAGAACCTCTTATTGACAAAAATATAGAGATATGGAATCCGAGGCTTTTTTGCAAAATTCTGCTGGACTATAGCCCATGATTTCAAAATGCACTTTTTTCCTGAAATCGAAAATTACGATTTCTGATGCGCTGATTATGAAAAATATCTCTAATTAAGGACAAATTAGAAAATTTAGCTCTGAGAACCTCTTATTGACAAAAATATAGAGATATGGAATCCGAGGCTTTTTTGCAAAATTCTGCTGGACTATAGCCCATGATTTCAAAATGCACTTTTTTCCTGAAATCGAAAATTACGATTTCTGATGCGCTGATTATGAAAAATATCTCTAATTAAGGACAAATTAGAAAATTTAGCTCTGAGAACCTCTTATTGACAAAAATATAGAGATATGGAATCCGAGGCTTTTTTGCAAAATTCTGCTGGACTATAGCCCATGATTTCAAAATGCACTTTTTTCCTGAAATCGAAAATTACGATTTCTGAGATACTGATTATAAAGAGTATATCTAATTAAGTACAAATTTGAAAATTTAGCTCTGAGAACCTCTTATTGACAAAAATATAGAGATATGGAATCCGAGGCTTTTTTGCAAAATTCTGC
Source organism: Orthonevra nobilis (assembly GCA_963555765.1). NCBI lineage: Eukaryota > Metazoa > Arthropoda > Insecta > Diptera > Syrphidae > Orthonevra > Orthonevra nobilis. Next base: position 60,707,509 of record OY743225.1, on the reverse strand, counting down.
TGGACTATAGCCCATGATTTCAAAATGCACTTTTTTCCTGAAATCGAAAATTACGATTTCTGATGCGCTGATTATGAAAAATATCTCTAATTAAGGACAAATTAGAAAATTTAGCTCTGAGAACCTCTTATTGACAAAAATATAGAGATATGGAATCCGAGGCTTTTTGCAAAATTCTGCTGGACTATAGCCCATGATTTCAAAATGCACTTTTTTCCTGAAATCGAAAATTACGATTTCTGAGATACTGATTATAAAGAGTATATCTAATTAAGTACAAATTTGAAAATTTAGCTCTGAGAACCTCTTATTGACAAAAATATAGAGATATGGAATCCGAGGCTTTTTTGCAAAATTCTGCTGGACTATAGCCCATGATTTCAAAATGCACTTTTTTCCTGAAATCGAAAATTACGATTTCTGATGCGCTGATTATGAAAAATATCTCTAATTAAGGACAAATTAGAAAATTTAGCTCTGAGAACCTCTTATTGACAAAAATATAGAGATATGGAATCCGAGGCTTTTTTGCAAAATTCTGCTGGACTATAGCCCATGATTTCAAAATGCACTTTTTTCCTGAAATCGAGAATAACTATTTCTGATGCGCTGATTATAAAGAGTATCCGTAACTGAGTACAAATTAGAGAATTTAGCTCTGAGAACCTTTTATTGACAAAAATATAGAGATATGGAATCCGGGGCTTTTTTGCAAAATTCTGCTGGACTATAGCCCATGATTTCAAAATGCACTTTTTCCTGAAATCGAAAATTACGATTTCTGATGCGCTGATTACAAAGAGTATCTCTACTTAAGTAAAAATTTGAAATCTAGCTCTGAGAACCTCTTATTGACAAAAATATAGAGATATGGAATCCGAGGCTTTTTTGCAAAATTCTGCTGGACTATAGCCCATGATTTCAAAATGCACTTTTTTCCTGAAATCGAAAATTACGATTTCTGATGCGCTGATTACAAAGAGTATCTCTACTTAAGTAAAAATTTGAAAATCTAGCTCTGAGAACCTCTTATTGACAAAAATATAGAGATATGGAATCCGAGGCTTTTTTGCAAAATTCTGCTGGACTATAGCCCATGATTTCAAAATGCACTTTTTTCCTGAAATCGAAATATACGATTTCTGATGCACTTATAATAAAGAATATCTGAGTACAAATTTAAAAATTTAGCTCTGAGAACCTCTTATTGACAAAAATATACAGATATGGAATCCGAGGCTTTTTTGCAAAATTCTGCTGGACTATAGCCCATGATTTCAAAATGCACTTTTTTCCTGAAATCGAGAATAACTATTTCTGATGCGCTGATTATAAAGAGTATCCGTAACTGAGTACAAATTAGAGAATTTAGCTCTGAGAACCTTTTATTGACAAAAATATAGAGATATGGAATCCGGGGCTTTTTTGCAAAATTCTGCTGGACTATAGCCCATGATTTCAAAATGCACTTTTTTCCCTGAAATCGAAAATTACGATTTCTGATGCGCTGATTACAAAGAGTATCTCTACTTAAGTAAAAATTTGAAAATCTAGCTCTGAGAACCTCTTATTGACAAAAATATAGAGATATGGAATCCGAGGCTTTTTTGCAAAATTCTGCTGGACTATAGCCCATGATTTCAAAATGCACTTTTTTCCTGAAATCGAGAATTACTATTTCTGATGCGCTGATTATAAAGAGTATCCGTAACTGAGTACAAATTAGAGAATTTAGTTCTGAGAACCTTTTATTGACAAAAATATAGAGATATGGAATCCGAGGTTTTTTTGCAAAATTCTGCTGGACTATAGCCCATGATTTCAAAATGCACTTTTTTCCTTAAATCGAAATATACGATTTCTGATGCGCTGATTATAAAGAGTATCCGTAACTGAGTACAAATTAGAGAATTTAGCTCTGAGAACCTTTTATTGACAAAAATATAGAGATATGGAATCCGAGGCTTTTTTGCAAAATTCTGCTGGACTATAGCCCATGATTTCAAAATGCACTTTTTTCCTGAAATCGAGAATTACTATTTCTGATGCGCTGATTATAAAGAGTATCCGTAACTGAGTACAAATTAGAGAATTTAGCTCTGAGAACCTTTTATTGACAAAAATATAGAGATATGGAATCCGAGGCTTTTTTGCAAAATTCTGCTGGACTATAGCCCATGATTTCAAAATGCACTTTTTTCCTGAAATCGAAATATACGATTTCTGATGCACTTATAATAAAGAATATCTGTAAAAGAGTACAAATTTGAAAATTTAGCTCTGAGAACCTCTTATTGACAAAAATATAGAGATATGGAATCCGGGGCTTTTTTGCAAAATTCTGCTGGACTATAGCCCATGATTTCAAAATGCACTTTTTTCCTGAAATCGAAAATTACGATTTCTGATGCGCTGATTACAAAGAGTATCTCTACTTAAGTAAAAATTTGAAAATCTAGCTCTGAGAACCTCTTATTGACAAAAATATAGAGATATGGAATCCGAGGCTTTTTTGCAAAATTCTGCTGGACTATAGCCCATGATTTCAAAATGCACTTTTTTCCTGAAATCGAAATATACGATTTCTGATGCACTTATAATAAAGAATATCTGTAACAGAGTACAAATTTGAAAATTTAGCTCTGAGAACCTCTTATTGACAAAAATATAGAGATATGGAATCCGAGGCTTTTTTGCAAAATTCTGCTGGACTATAGCCCATGATTTCAAAATGCACTTTTTTCCTGAAATCGAGAATTACTATTTCTGATGCGCTGATTATAAAGAGTATCCGTAACTGAGTACAAATTAGAGAATTTAGCTCTGAGAACCTTTTATTGACAAAAATATAGAGATATGGAATCCGGGGCTTTTTTGCAAAATTCTGCTGGACTATAGCCCATGATTTCAAAATGCACTTTTTTCCTGAAATCGAAATATACGATTTCTGATGCACTTATAATAAAGAATATCTGTAACAGAGTACAAATTTGAAAATTTAGCTCTGAGAACCTCTTATTGACAAAAATATAGAGATATGGAATCCGGGGCTTTTTTGCAAAATTCTGCTGGACTATAGCCCATGATTTCAAAATGCACTTTTTTCCTGAAATCGAAATTACGATTTCTGATGCGCTGATTACAAAGAGTATCTCTACTTAAGTAAAAATTTGAAAATCTAGCTCTGAGAACCTCTTATTGACAAAAATATAGAGATATGGAATCCGAGCTTTTTTGCAAAATTCTGCTGGACTATAGCCCATGATTTCAAAATGCAGTTTTTTCCTGAAATCGAAATATACGATTTCTGATGCGCTGATTATAAAGAGTATCTCTCATTAAGTACAAATTAGAAAATTTAGCTCTGAGAACCTCTTATTGACAAAAATATAGAGATATGGAATCCGAGGCTTTTTTGCAAAATTCTGCTGGACTATAGCCCATGATTTCAAAATGCACTTTTTTCCTGAAATCGAAATATACGATTTCTGATGCACTTATAATAAAGAATATCTGTAACAGAGTACAAATTTGAAAATTTAGCTCTGAGAACCTCTTATTGACAAAAATATAGAGATATGGAATCCGAGGCTTTTTTGCAAAATTCTGCTGGACTATAGCCCATGATTTCAAAATGCACTTTTTTCCTGAAATCGAGAATTACTATTTCTGATGCGCTGATTATAAAGAGTATCCGTAACTGAGTACAAATTAGAGAATTTAGCTCTGAGAACCTTTTATTGACAAAAATATAGAGATATGGAATCCGGGGCTTTTTTTGCAAAATTCTGCTGGACTATAGCCCATGATTTCAAAATGCACTTTTTTCCTGAAATCGAAATATACGATTTCTGATGCACTTATAATAAAGAATATCTGTAACAGAGTACAAATTTGAAAATTTAGCTCTGAGAACCTCTTATTGACAAAAATATAGAGATATGGAATCCGAGGCTTTTTTGCAAAATTCTGCTGGACTATAGCCCATGATTTCAAAATGCACTTTTTTCCTGAAATCGAGAATTACTATTTCTGATGCGCTGATTATAAAGAGTATCCGTAACTGAGTACAAATTAGAGAATTTAGCTCTGAGAACCTTTTATTGACAAAAATATAGAGATATGGAATCCGGGGCTTTTTTGCAAAATTCTGCTGGACTATAGCCCATGATTTCAAAATGCACTTTTTTCCTGAAATCGAAAATTACGATTTCTGATGCGCTGATTACAAAGAGTATCTCTACTTAAGTAAAAATTTGAAAATCTAGCTCTGAGAACCTCTTATTGACAAAAATATAGAGATATGGAATCCGAGGCTTTTTTGCAAAATTCTGCTGGACTATAGCCCATGATTTCAAAATGCACTTTTTTCCTGAAATCGAAAATTACGATTTCTGATGCGCTGATTACAAAGAGTATCTCTACTTAAGTAAAAATTTGAAAATCTAGCTCTGAGAACCTCTTATTGACAAAAATATAGAGATATGGAATCCGAGGCTTTTTTGCAAAATTCTGCTGGACTATAGCCCATGATTTCAAAATGCACTTTTTTCCTGAAATCGAAAATTACGATTTCTGATGCGCTGATTACAAAGAGTATCTCTACTTAAGTAAAAATTTGAAAATCTAGCTCTGAGAACCTCTTATTGACAAAAATATAGAGATATGGAATCCGAGGCTTTTTTGCAAAATTCTGCTGGACTATAGCCCATGATTTCAAAATGCACTTTTTTCCTGAAATCGAAATATACGATTTCTGATGCACTTATAATAAAGAATATCTGTAAAAGAGTACAAATTTGAAAATTTAGCTCTGAGAACCTCTTATTGACAAAAATATAGAGATATGGAATCCGGGGCTTTTTTGCAAAATTCTGCTGGACTATAGCCCATGATTTCAAAATGCACTTTTTTCCTGAAATCGAAATATACGATTTCTGATGCACTTATAATAAAGAATATCTGTAACAGAGTACAAATTTGAAAATTTAGCTCTGAGAACCTCTTATTGACAAAAATATAGAGATATGGAATCCGAGGCTTTTTTGCAAAATTCTGCTGGACTATAGCCCATGATTTCAAAATGCACTTTTTTCCTGAAATCGAGAATTACTATTTCTGATGCGCTGATTATAAAGAGTATCCGTAACTGAGTACAAATTAGAGAATTTAGCTCTGAGAACCTTTTATTGACAAAAATATAGAGATATGGAATCCGGGGCTTTTTTGCAAAATTCTGCTGGACTATAGCCCATGATTTCAAAATGCACTTTTTTCCTGAAATCGAAATATACGATTTCTGATGCACTTATAATAAAGAATATCTGTAACAGAGTACAAATTTGAAAATTTAGCTCTGAGAACCTCTTATTGACAAAAATATAGAGATATGGAATCCGAGGCTTTTTTGCAAAATTCTGCTGGACTATAGCCCATGATTTCAAAATGCACTTTTTTCCTGAAATCGAGAATTACTATTTCTGATGCGCTGATTATAAAGAGTATCCGTAACTGAGTACAAATTAGAGAATTTAGCTCTGAGAACCTTTTATTGACAAAAATATAGAGATATGGAATCCGGGGCTTTTTTGCAAAATTCTGCTGGACTATAGCCCATGATTTCAAAATGCACTTTTTTCCTGAAATCGAAAATTACGATTTCTGATGCGCTGATTACAAAGAGTATCTCTACTTAAGTAAAAATTTGAAAATCTAGCTCTGAGAACCTCTTATTGACAAAAATATAGAGATATGGAATCCGAGGCTTTTTTGCAAAATTCTGCTGGACTATAGCCCATGATTTCAAAATGCACTTTTTTCCTGAAATCGAAAATTACGATTTCTGATGCGCTGATTACAAAGAGTATCTCTACTTAAGTAAAAATTTGAAAATCTAGCTCTGAGAACCTCTTATTGACAAAAATATAGAGATATGGAATCCGAGGCTTTTTTGCAAAATTCTGCTGGACTATAGCCCATGATTTCAAAATGCAGTTTTTTCCTGAAATCGAAATATACGATTTCTGATGCGCTGATTATAAAGAGTATCTCTCATTAAGTACAAATTAGAAAATTTAGCTCTGAGAACCTCTTATTGACAAAAATATAGAGATATGGAATCCGAGGCTTTTTTGCAAAATTCTGCTGGACTATAGCCCATGATTTCAAAATGCACTTTTTTCCTGAAATCGAAAATTACGATTTCTGATGCGCTGATTACAAAGAGTATCTCTACTTAAGTAAAAATTTGAAAATCTAGCTCTGAGAACCTCTTATTGACAAAAATATAGAGATATGGAATCCGAGGCTTTTTTGCAAAATTCTGCTGGACTATAGCCCATGATTTCAAAATGCACTTTTTTCCTGAAATCGAGAATTACTATTTCTGATGCGCTGATTATAAAGAGTATCCGTAACTGAGTACAAATTAGAGAATTTAGCTCTGAGAACCTTTTATTGACAAAAATATAGAGATATGGAATCCGGGGCTTTTTTGCAAAATTCTGCTGGACTATAGCCCATGATTTCAAAATGCACTTTTTTCCTGAAATCGAAATATACGATTTCTGATGCACTTATAATAAAGAATATCTGTAACAGAGTACAAATTTGAAAATTTAGCTCTGAGAACCTCTTATTGACAAAAATATAGAGATATGGAATCCGAGGCTTTTTTGCAAAATTCTGCTGGACTATAGCCCATGATTTCAAAATGCACTTTTTTCCTGAAATCGAAAATTACGATTTCTGATGCGCTGATTACAAAGAGTATCTCTACTTAAGTAAAAATTTGAAAATCTAGCTCTGAGAACCTCTTATTGACAAAAATATAGAGATATGGAATCCGAGGCTTTTTTGCAAAATTCTGCTGGACTATAGCCCATGATTTCAAAATGCACTTTTTTCCTGAAATCGAGAATAACTATTTCTGATGCGCTGATTATAAAGAGTATCCGTAACTGAGTACAAATTAGAGAATTTAGCTCTGAGAACCTTTTATTGACAAAAATATAGAGATATGGAATCCGGGGCTTTTTTGCAAAATTCTGCTGGACTATAGCCCATGATTTCAAAATGCACTTTTTTCCTGAAATCGAAAATTACGATTTCTGATGCGCTGATTACAAAGAGTATCTCTACTTAAGTAAAAATTTGAAAATCTAGCTCTGAGAACCTCTTATTGACAAAAATATAGAGATATGGAATCCGAGGCTTTTTTGCAAAATTCTGCTGGACTATAGCCCATGATTTCAAAATGCACTTTTTTCCTGAAATCGAGAATAACTATTTCTGATGCGCTGATTATAAAGAGTATCCGTAACTGAGTACAAATTAGAGAATTTAGCTCTGAGAACCTTTTATTGACAAAAATATAGAGATATGGAATCCGGGGCTTCTTTGCAAAATTCTGCTGGACTATAGCCCATGATTTCAAAATGCACTTTTTTCCTGAAATCGAAAATTACGATTTCTGATGCGCTGATTACAAAGAGTATCTCTACTTAAGTAAAAATTTGAAAATCTAGCTCTGAGAACCTCTTATTGACAAAAATATAGAGATATGGAATCCGAGGCTTTTTTGCAAAATTCTGCTGGACTATAGCCCATGATTTCAAAATGCACTTTTTTCCTGAAATCGAGAATTACTATTTCTGATGCGCTGATTATAAAGAGTATCCGTAACTGAGTACAAATTAGAGAATTTAGTTCTGAGAACCTTTTATTGACAAAAATATAGAGATATGGAATCCGAGGTTTTTTTGCAAAATTCTGCTGGACTATAGCCCATGATTTCAAAATGCACTTTTTTCCTTAAATCGAAATATACGATTTCTGATGCGCTGATTATAAAGAGTATCCGTAACTGAGTACAAATTAGAGAATTTAGCTCTGAGAACCTTTTATTGACAAAAATATAGAGATATGGAATCCGAGGCTTTTTTGCAAAATTCTGCTGGACTATAGCCCATGATTTCAAAATGCACTTTTTTCCTGAAATCGAAATATACGATTTCTGATGCACTTATAATAAAGAATATCTGTAACAGAGTACAAATTAGAAAATTTAGCTCTGAGAACCTCTTATTGACAAAAATATAGAGATATGGAATCCGAGGCTTTTTTGCAAAATTCTGCTGGACTATAGCCCATGATTTCAAAATGCACTTTTTTCCTGAAATCGAGAATTACTATTTCTGATGCGCTGATTATAAAGAGTATCCGTAACTGAGTACAAATTAGAGAATTTAGCTCTGAGAACCTTTTATTGACAAAAATATAGAGATATGGAATCCGGGGCTTTTTTGCAAAATTCTGCTGGACTATAGCCCATGATTTCAAAATGCACTTTTTTCCTGAAATCGAAATATACGATTTCTGATGCACTTATAATAAAGAATATCTGTAACAGAGTACAAATTAGAAAATTTAGCTCTGAGAACCTCTTATTGACAAAAATATAGAGATATGGAATCCGAGGCTTTTTTGCAAAATTCTGCTGGACTATAGCCCATGATTTCAAAATGCACTTTTTTCCTTAAACCGACAATTACGATTTCTGATGCGCTGATTATAAAGAGTATCCGTAACTCAGTACGAATTAGAAAATTTAGCTCTGAGAACCTTTTATTGACAAAAATATAGAGATATGGAATCCGAGGCTTTTTTGCAAAATTCTGCTGGACTATAGCCCATGATTTCAAAATGCACTTTTCTCCTGAAACCGACAATTACGATTTCTGATGCGCTGATTATAAAGAGTATCCGTAACTGAGTACAAATTAGAAAATTTAGCTCTGAGAACCTCTTATTGACAAAAATATAGAGATATGGAATCCGAGGCTTTTTTGCAAAATTCTGCTGGACTATAGTCCATGATTTCAAAATGCACTTTTTTCCTGAAATCGAAAATTACGATTTCTAAGATACTGATAATAAAGAGTATCTCTCATTAAGTACAAATTAGAAAATTTAGCTCTGAGAACCTCTTATTGACAAAAATATAGAGATATGGAATCCGAGGCTTTTTTGCAAAATTCTGCTGGACTATAGCCCATGATTTCAAAATGCACTTTTTTCCTGAAATCGAAATATACGATTTCTGATGCGCTGATTTTAAAGAGTATCCGCAACTAAGTACAAATTAGAAAATTTAGCTCTGAGATCCTTTTATTGACAAAAACATAGAGATATGGAATCCGAGGCTTTTTTGCAAAATTCTGCTGGACTATAGCCCATGATTTCAAAATGCACTTTTTTCCTGAAATCGAAAATATCCATTTTTGATGCGCTGATAATAAAGGATATCTCTAACTAAGTACACGTTTGAAAATTTAGCTCTGAGAACCTCTTATTGACAAAAATATAGAGATGTGGAATCCGAGGCTTTTTCGCAAAATTCTGCTGGACTATAGCCCATGATTTCAAAATGCACTTTTTTCCTGAAATCGAGAATAACTATTTCTGATGCGCTGATTATAAAGAGTATCAGTAACTGAGTACAAATAAGAAAATTTAGCTCTGAGAACCTCTTATTGACAAAAATATAGAGATATGGAATCCGAGGCTTTTTTGCAAAATTCTGCTGGACTATAGCCCATGATTTCAAAATGCACTTTTTTCCTGAAATCGAAAATTACGATTTCTAAGATACTGATAATAAAGAGTATCTCTCATTAAGTACAAATTAGAAAATTTAGCTCTGAGAACCTCTTATTGACAACAATATAGAAATATGGAATCCGAGGCTTTTTTGCAAAATTCTGCTGGACTATAGCCCATGATTTCAAAATGCACTTTTTTCCTGAAATCGAAAATTACGATTTCTGATGCGCTGATTATGAAAAATATCTCTAATTAAGGACAAATTAGAAAATTTAGCTCTGAGAACCTCTTATTGACAAAAATATAGAGATATGGAATCCGAGGCTTTTTTGCAAAATTCTGCTGGACTATAGCCCATGATTTCAAAATGCACTTTTTTCCTGAAACCGACAATTACGATTTCTGATGCGCTGATTATAAAGAGTATCCGTAACTCAGTACGAATTAGAAAATTTAGCTCTGAGAACCTTTTATTGACAAAAATATAGAGATATGGAATCCGAGGCTTTTTTGCAAAATTCTGCTGGACTATAGCCCATGATTTCAAAATGCACTTTTTTCCAGAAATTGAGAATTATGAATTCTGATGCGCTGATAATAAAGAGTATCTCTAATAAAGTACAAATTAGAAAATTTAGCTCTGAGAACCTCTTATTGACAAAAATATAGAGATATGGAATCCGAGGCTTTTTTGCAAAATTCTGCTGGACTATAGCCCATGATTTCAAAATGCACTTTTTTCCAGAAATTGAGAATTATGAATTCTGATGCGCTGATAATAAAGAGTATCTCTAATAAAGTACAAATTAGAAAATTTAGCTCTGAGAACCTCTTATTGACAAAAATATAGAGATATGGAATCCGAGGCTTTTTTGCAAAATTCTGCTGGACTATAGCCCATGATTTCAAAATGCACTTTTTTCCAGAAATTGAGAATTATGAATTCTGATGCGCTGATAATAAAGAGTATCTCTAATAAAGTACAAATTAGAAAATTTAGCTCTGAGAACCTCTTATTGACAAAAATATAGAGATATGGAATCCGAGGCTTTTTTGCAAAATTCTGCTGGACTATAGCCCATGATTTCAAAATGCAGTTTTTTCCTGAAATCGAAATATACGATTTCTGATGCGCTGATTATAAAGAGTATCTCTCATTAAGTACAAATTAGAAAATTTAGCTCTGAGAACCTCTTATTGACAAAAATATAGAGATATGGAATCCGAGGCTTTTTTGCAAAATTCTGCTGGACTTTTTTCCTGAAATCGAAATATACGATTTCTGATGCGCTGATTATAAAGAGTATCCGTAACTAAGTACAAATTAGAAAATTTAGCTCTGAGAACCTCTTATTGACAAAAATATAGAGATATGGAATCCGAGGCTTTTTTGCAAAATTCTGCTGGACTATAGCCCATGATTTCAAAATGCAGTTTTTTCCTGAAATCGAAATATACGATTTCTGATGCGCTGATTATAAAGAGTATCTCTCATTAAGTACAAATTAGAAAATTTAGCTCTGAGAACCTCTTATTGACAAAAATATAGAGATATGGAATCCGAGGCTTTTTTGCAAAATTCTGCTGGACTATAGCCCATGATTTCAAAATGCAGTTTTTTCCTGAAATCGAAATATACGATTTCTGATGCGCTGATTATAAAGAGTATCTCTCATTAAGTACAAATTAGAAAATTTAGCTCTGAGAACCTCTTATTGACAAAAATATAGAGATATGGAATCCGAGGCTTTTTTGCAAAATTCTGCTGGACTATAGCCCATGATTTCAAAATGCAGTTTTTTCCTGAAATCGAAATATACGATTTCTGATGCGCTGATTATAAAGAGTATCTCTCATTAAGTACAAATTAGAAAATTTAGCTCTGAGAACCTCTTATTGACAAAAATATAGAGATATGGAATCCGAGGCTTTTTTGCAAAATTCTGCTGGACTATAGCCCATGATTTCAAAATGCACTTTTTTCCTGAAATCGAAAATTACGATTTCTGATGCGCTGTTTATAAAGAGTTTCCGTGACTAAGTACAAATTTGAAAATTTAGCTCTGAGAACCTTTTACTGACAAAAATATAGAGATATGGAATCCGAGGGTTTTTTGCAAAATTCTGCTGGACTATAGCCCATGATTTCAAAATTCACTTTTTTCCTGAAATCGAGAATTATGATTTCTGATGCGCTGTTTATAAAGAGTTTCCGTGACTAAGTACAAATTTGAAAATTTAGCTCTGAGAACCTTTTACTGACAAAAATATAGAGATATGGAATCCGAGGCTTTTTTGCAAAATTCTGCTGGACTATAGCCCATGATTTCAAAATGCACTTTTTTCCTGAAATCGAAATATACGATTTCTGAGATACTGATTATAAAGAGTATCCGTAACTAAGTACAGATTTGAAAATTTAGCTCTGAGAACCTTTTACTGACAAAAATATAGAGATATGGAATCCGAGGGTTTTTTGCAAAATTCTGCTGGACTATAGCCCATGATTTCAAAATTCACTTTTTTCCTGAAATCGAGAATTATGATTTCTGATGCGCTGTTTATAAAGAGTTTCCGTGACTAAGTACAAATTTGAAAATTTAGCTCTGAGAACCTTTTACTGACAAAAATATAGAGATATGGAATCCGAGGCTTTTTTGCAAAATTCTGCTGGACTATAGCCCATGATTTCAAAATGCACTTTTTTCCTGAAATCGAAATATACGATTTCTGAGATACTGATTATAAAGAGTATCCGTAACTAAGTACAGATTTGAAAATTTAGCTCTGAGAACCTTTTACTGACAAAAATATAGAGATATGGAATCCGAGGGTTTTTTGCAAAATTCTGCTGGACTATAGCCCATGATTTCAAAATTCACTTTTTTCCTGAAATCGAGAATTATGATTTCTGATGCGCTGTTTATAAAGAGTTTCCGTGACTAAGTACAAATTTGAAAATTTAGCTCTGAGAACCTCTTATTGACAAAAATATAGAGATATGGAATCCGAGGGTTTTTTGCAAAATTCTGCTGGACTATAGCCCATGATTTCAAAATGCACTTTTTTTTTTAAATCGAAATATACGATTTCTGAGATACTGATTATAGAGAGTATCCGTAACTAAGTACAGATTTGAAAATTTAGCTCTGAGAACCTTTTACTGACAAAAATATAGAGATATGGAATCCGAGGGTTTTTTGCAAAATTCTGCTGGACTATAGCCCATGATTTCAAAATGCACTTTTTTCCTGAAATCGAAATATACGATTTCTGATGCGCTGATAATAAAGAGTATCTCTAATTAAGTACAAATTTGAAAATTTAGCTCTGAGAACCTCTTATTGACAAAAATATAGAGATATGGAATCCGAGGCTTTTTTGCAAAATTCTGCTGGACTATAGCCCATGATTTCAGAATGCACTTTTTTCCTGAAATCGAAATATACGATTTCTGAGATACTGATTATAAAGAGTATCCGTAACTAAGTACAGATTTGAAAATTTAGCTCTGAGAACCTTTTACTGACAAAAATATAGAGATATGGAATCCGAGGGTTTTTTGCAAAATTCTGCTGGACTATAGCCCATGATTTCAAAATTCACTTTTTTCCTGAAATCGAGAATTATGATTTCTGATGCGCTGTTTATAAAGAGTTTCCGTGACTAAGTACAAATTTGAAAATTTAGCTCTGAGAACCTCTTATTGACAAAAATATAGAGATATGGAATCCGAGGGTTTTTTGCAAAATTCTGCTGGACTATAGCCCATGATTTCAAAATGCACTTTTTTCCTGAAATCGAAATATACGATTTCTGATGCGCTGATAATAAAGAGTATCTCTAATTAAGTACAAATTTGAAAATTTAGCTCTGAGAACCTCTTATTGACAAAAATATAGAGATATGGAATCCGAGGCTTTTTTGCAAAATTCTGCTGGACTATAGCCCATGATTTCAAAATGCACTTTTTTCCAGAAATTGAGAATTATGAATTCTGATGCGCTGATAATAAAGAGTATCTCTAATAAAGTACAAATTAGAAAATTTAGCTCTGAGAACCTCTTATTGACAAAAATATAGAGATATGGAATCCGAGGCTTTTTTGCAAAATTCTGCTGGACTATAGCCCATGATTTCAAAATGCACTTTTTTCCAGAAATTGAGAATTATGAATTCTGATGCGCTGATAATAAAGAGTATCTCTAATAAAGTACAAATTAGAAAATTTAGCTCTGAGAACCTCTTATTGACAAAAATATAGAGATATGGAATCCGAGGCTTTTTTGCAAAATTCTGCTGGACTATAGCCCATGATTTCAAAATGCAGTTTTTTCCTGAAATCGAAATATACGATTTCTGATGCGCTGATTATAAAGAGTATCTCTCATTAAGTACAAATTAGAAAATTTAGCTCTGAGAACCTCTTATTGACAAAAATATAGAGATATGGAATCCGAGGCTTTTTTGCAAAATTCTGCTGGACTATAGCCCATGATTTCAAAATGCAGTTTTTTCCTGAAATCGAAATATACGATTTCTGATGCGCTGATTATAAAGAGTATCTCTCATTAAGTACAAATTAGAAAATTTAGCTCTGAGAACCTCTTATTGACAAAAATATAGAGATATGGAATCCGAGGCTTTTTTGCAAAATTCTGCTGGACTATAGCCCATGATTTCAAAATGCACTTTTTTCCTGAAATCGAAAATTACGATTTCTGATGCGCTGTTTATAAAGAGTTTCCGTGACTAAGTACAAATTTGAAAATTTAGCTCTGAGAACCTTTTACTGACAAAAATATAGAGATATGGAATCCGAGGCTTTTTTGCAAAATTCTGCTGGACTATAGCCCATGATTTCAAAATTCACTTTTTTCCTGAAATCGAGAATTATGATTTCTGATGCGCTGTTTATAAAGAGTTTCCGTGACTAAGTACAAATTTGAAAATTTAGCTCTGAGAACCTTTTACTGACAAAAATATAGAGATATGGAATCCGAGGCTTTTTTGCAAAATTCTGCTGGACTATAGCCCATGATTTCAAAATGCACTTTTTTTTTTAAATCGAAATATACGATTTCTGAGATACTGATTATAGAGAGTATCCGTAACTAAGTACAGATTTGAAAATTTAGCTCTGAGAACCTCTTATTGACAAAAATATAGAGATATGGAATCCGAGGCTTTTTTGCAAAATTCTGCTGGACTATAGCCCATGATTTCAAAATGCACTTTTTTCCAGAAATTGAGAATTATGAATTCTGATGCGCTGATAATAAAGAGTATCTCTAATAAAGTACAAATTAGAAAATTTAGCTCTGAGAACCTCTTATTGACAAAAATATAGAGATATGGAATCCGAGGCTTTTTTGCAAAATTCTGCTGGACTATAGCCCATGATTTCAAAATGCACTTTTTTCCAGAAATTGAGAATTATGAATTCTGATGCGCTGATAATAAAGAGTATCTCTAATAAAGTACAAATTAGAAAATTTAGCTCTGAGAACCTCTTATTGACAAAAATATAGAGATATGGAATCCGAGGCTTTTTTGCAAAATTCTGCTGGACTATAGCCCATGATTTCAAAATGCAGTTTTTTCCTGAAATCGAAATATACGATTTCTGATGCGCTGATTATAAAGAGTATCTCTCATTAAGTACAAATTAGAAAATTTAGCTCTGAGAACCTCTTATTGACAAAAATATAGAGATATGGAATCCGAGGCTTTTTTGCAAAATTCTGCTGGACTTTTTTCCTGAAATCGAAATATACGATTTCTGATGCGCTGATTATAAAGAGTATCCGTAACTAAGTACAAATTAGAAAATTTAGCTCTGAGAACCTCTTATTGACAAAAATATAGAGATATGGAATCCGAGGCTTTTTTGCAAAATTCTGCTGGACTATAGCCCATGATTTCAAAATGCAGTTTTTTCCTGAAATCGAAATATACGATTTCTGATGCGCTGATTATAAAGAGTATCTCTCATTAAGTACAAATTAGAAAATTTAGCTCTGAGAACCTCTTATTGACAAAAATATAGAGATATGGAATCCGAGGCTTTTTTGCAAAATTCTGCTGGACTATAGCCCATGATTTCAAAATGCAGTTTTTTCCTGAAATCGAAATATACGATTTCTGATGCGCTGATTATAAAGAGTATCTCTCATTAAGTACAAATTAGAAAATTTAGCTCTGAGAACCTCTTATTGACAAAAATATAGAGATATGGAATCCGAGGCTTTTTTGCAAAATTCTGCTGGACTATAGCCCATGATTTCAAAATGCAGTTTTTTCCTGAAATCGAAATATACGATTTCTGATGCGCTGATTATAAAGAGTATCTCTCATTAAGTACAAATTAGAAAATTTAGCTCTGAGAACCTCTTATTGACAAAAATATAGAGATATGGAATCCGAGGCTTTTTTGCAAAATTCTGCTGGACTATAGCCCATGATTTCAAAATGCACTTTTTTCCAGAAATTGAGAATTATGAATTCTGATGCGCTGATAATAAAGAGTATCTCTAATAAAGTACAAATTAGAAAATTTAGCTCTGAGAACCTCTTATTGACAAAAATATAGAGATATGGAATCCGAGGCTTTTTTGCAAAATTCTGCTGGACTATAGCCCATGATTTCAAAATGCAGTTTTTTCCTGAAATCGAAATATACGATTTCTGATGCGCTGATTATAAAGAGTATCTCTCATTAAGTACAAATTAGAAAATTTAGCTCTGAGAACCTCTTATTGACAAAAATATAGAGATATGGAATCCGAGGCTTTTTTGCAAAATTCTGCTGGACTATAGCCCATGATTTCAAAATGCAGTTTTTTCCTGAAATCGAAATATACGATTTCTGATGCGCTGATTATAAAGAGTATCTCTCATTAAGTACAAATTAGAAAATTTAGCTCTGAGAACCTCTTATTGACAAAAATATAGAGATATGGAATCCGAGGCTTTTTTGCAAAATTCTGCTGGACTATAGCCCATGATTTCAAAATGCACTTTTTTCCTGAAATCGAAAATTACGATTTCTGATGCGCTGTTTATAAAGAGTTTCCGTGACTAAGTACAAATTTGAAAATTTAGCTCTGAGAACCTTTTACTGACAAAAATATAGAGATATGGAATCCGAGGGTTTTTTGCAAAATTCTGCTGGACTATAGCCCATGATTTCAAAATTCACTTTTTTCCTGAAATCGAGAATTATGATTTCTGATGCGCTGTTTATAAAGAGTTTCCGTGACTAAGTACAAATTTGAAAATTTAGCTCTGAGAACCTTTTACTGACAAAAATATAGAGATATGGAATCCGAGGCTTTTTTGCAAAATTCTGCTGGACTATAGCCCATGATTTCAAAATGCACTTTTATTTTTAAATCGAAATATACGATTTCTGAGATACTGATTATAGAGAGTATCCGTAACTAAGTACAGATTTGAAAATTTAGCTCTGAGAACCTCTTATTGACAAAAATATAGAGATATGGAATCCGAGGCTTTTTTGCAAAATTCTGCTGGACTATAGCCCATGATTTCAAAATGCACTTTTTTCCAGAAATTGAGAATTATGAATTCTGATGCGCTGATAATAAAGAGTATCTCTAATAAAGTACAAATTAGAAAATTTAGCTCTGAGAACCTCTTATTGACAAAAATATAGAGATATGGAATCCGAGGCTTTTTTGCAAAATTCTGCTGGACTATAGCCCATGATTTCAAAATGCACTTTTTTCCAGAAATTGAGAATTATGAATTCTGATGCGCTGATAATAAAGAGTATCTCTAATAAAGTACAAATTAGAAAATTTAGCTCTGAGAACCTCTTATTGACAAAAATATAGAGATATGGAATCCGAGGCTTTTTTGCAAAATTCTGCTGGACTATAGCCCATGATTTCAAAATGCAGTTTTTTCCTGAAATCGAAATATACGATTTCTGATGCGCTGATTATAAAGAGTATCTCTCATTAAGTACAAATTAGAAAATTTAGCTCTGAGAACCTCTTATTGACAAAAATATAGAGATATGGAATCCGAGGCTTTTTTGCAAAATTCTGCTGGACTTTTTTCCTGAAATCGAAATATACGATTTCTGATGCGCTGATTATAAAGAGTATCCGTAACTAAGTACAAATTAGAAAATTTAGCTCTGAGAACCTCTTATTGACAAAAATATAGAGATATGGAATCCGAGGCTTTTTTGCAAAATTCTGCTGGACTATAGCCCATGATTTCAAAATGCACTTTTTTTTTTAAATCGAAATATACGATTTCTGAGATACTGATTATAGAGAGTATCCGTAACTAAGTACAGATTTGAAAATTTAGCTCTGAGAACCTCTTATTGACAAAAATATAGAGATATGGAATCCGAGGGTTTTTTGCAAAATTCTGCTGGACTATAGCCCATGATTTCAAAATGCACTTTTTTCCTGAAATCGAAATATACGATTTCTGATGCGCTGATAATAAAGAGTATCTCTAATTAAGTACAAATTTGAAAATTTAGCTCTGAGAACCTCTTATTGACAAAAATATAGAGATATGGAATCCGAGGCTTTTTTGCAAAATTCTGCTGGACTATAGCCCATGATTTCAGAATGCACTTTTTTCCTGAAATCGAAATATACGATTTCTGAGATACTGATTATAAAGAGTATCCGTAACTAAGTACAGATTTGAAAATTTAGCTCTGAGAACCTTTTACTGACAAAAATATAGAGATATGGAATCCGAGGGTTTTTTGCAAAATTCTGCTGGACTATAGCCCATGATTTCAAAATTCACTTTTTTCCTGAAATCGAGAATTATGATTTCTGATGCGCTGTTTATAAAGAGTTTCCGTGACTAAGTACAAATTTGAAAATTTAGCTCTGAGAACCTTTTACTGACAAAAATATAGAGATATGGAATCCGAGGCTTTTTTGCAAAATTCTGCTGGACTATAGCCCATGATTTCAAAATGCACTTTTTTCCTGAAATCGAAATATACGATTTCTGAGATACTGATTATAAAGAGTATCCGTAACTAAGTACAGATTTGAAAATTTAGCTCTGAGAACCTTTTACTGACAAAAATATAGAGATATGGAATCCGAGGGTTTTTTGCAAAATTCTGCTGGACTATAGCCCATGATTTCAAAATTCACTTTTTTCCTGAAATCGAGAATTATGATTTCTGATGCGCTGTTTATAAAGAGTTTCCGTGACTAAGTACAAATTTGAAAATTTAGCTCTGAGAACCTCTTATTGACAAAAATATAGAGATATGGAATCCGAGGGTTTTTTGCAAAATTCTGCTGGACTATAGCCCATGATTTCAAAATGCACTTTTTTTTTTAAATCGAAATATACGATTTCTGAGATACTGATTATAGAGAGTATCCGTAACTAAGTACAGATTTGAAAATTTAGCTCTGAGAACCTTTTACTGACAAAAATATAGAGATATGGAATCCGAGGGTTTTTTGCAAAATTCTGCTGGACTATAGCCCATGATTTCAAAATGCACTTTTTTCCTGAAATCGAAATATACGATTTCTGATGCGCTGATAATAAAGAGTATCTCTAATTAAGTACAAATTTGAAAATTTAGCTCTGAGAACCTCTTATTGACAAAAATATAGAGATATGGAATCCGAGGCTTTTTTGCAAAATTCTGCTGGACTATAGCCCATGATTTCAGAATGCACTTTTTTCCTGAAATCGAAATATACGATTTCTGAGATACTGATTATAAAGAGTATCCGTAACTAAGTACAGATTTGAAAATTTAGCTCTGAGAACCTTTTACTGACAAAAATATAGAGATATGGAATCCGAGGGTTTTTTGCAAAATTCTGCTGGACTATAGCCCATGATTTCAAAATTCACTTTTTTCCTGAAATCGAGAATTATGATTTCTGATGCGCTGTTTATAAAGAGTTTCCGTGACTAAGTACAAATTTGAAAATTTAGCTCTGAGAACCTCTTATTGACAAAAATATAGAGATATGGAATCCGAGGGTTTTTTGCAAAATTCTGCTGGACTATAGCCCATGATTTCAAAATGCACTTTTTTCCTGAAATCGAAATATACGATTTCTGATGCGCTGATAATAAAGAGTATCTCTAATTAAGTACAAATTTGAAAATTTAGCTCTGAGAACCTCTTATTGACAAAAATATAGAGATATGGAATCCGAGGCTTTTTTGCAAAATTCTGCTGGACTATAGCCCATGATTTCAGAATGCACTTTTTTCCTGAAATCGAAATATACGATTTCTGAGATACTGATTATAAAGAGTATCCGTAACTAAGTACAGATTTGAAAATTTAGCTCTGAGAACCTTTTACTGACAAAAATATAGAGATATGGAATCCGAGGGTTTTTTGCAAAATTCTGCTGGACTATAGCCCATGATTTCAAAATTCACTTTTTTCCTGAAATCGAGAATTATGATTTCTGATGCGCTGTTTATAAAGAGTTTCCGTGACTAAGTACAAATTTGAAAATTTAGCTCTGAGAACCTTTTACTGACAAAAATATAGAGATATGGAATCCGAGGGTTTTTTGCAAAATTCTGCTGGACTATAGCCCATGATTTCAGAATGCACTTTTTTCCTGAAATCGAAATATACGATTTCTGAGATACTGATTATAAAGAGTATCCGTAACTAAGTACAGATTTGAAAATTTAGCTCTGAGAACCTTTTACTGACAAAAATATAGAGATATGGAATCCGAGGCTTTTTTGCAAAATTCTGCTGGACTATAGCCCATGATTTCAAAATGCACTTTTTTCCTGAAATTGAAATATACGATTTCTGATGCGCTGATAATAAAGAGTATCTCTAATAAAGTACAAATTAGAAAATTTAGCTCTGAGAACCTCTTATTGACAAAAATATAGAGATATGGAATCCGAGGCTTTTTTGCAAAATTCTGCTGGACTATAGCCCATGATTTCAAAATGCACTTTTTTCCAGAAATTGAGAATTATGAATTCTGATGCGCTGATAATAAAGAGTATCTCTAATAAAGTACAAATTAGAAAATTTAGTTCTGAGAACCTCTTATTGACAAAAATATAGAGATATGGAATCCGAGGCTTTTTTGCAAAATTCTGCTGGACTATAGCCCATGATTTCAAAATGCACTTTTTTCCAGAAATTGAGAATTATGAATTCTGACGCGCTGATAATAAAGAGTATCTCCTATTAAGTACAAATTAGAAAATTTAGTTCTGAGAACCTCTTATTGACAAAAATATAGAGATATGGAATCCGAGGCTTTTTTGCAAAATTCTGCTGGACTATAGCCCATGATTTCAAAATGCACTTTTTTCCTGAAATTGAAATATACGATTTCTGATGCGCTGATAATAAAGAGTATCTCTAATAAAGTACAAATTAGAAAATTTAGCTCTGAGAACCTCTTATTGACAAAAATATAGAGATATGGAATCCGAGGCTTTTTTGCAAAATTCTGCTGGACTATAGCCCATGATTTCAAAATGCACTTTTTTCCAGAAATTGAGAATTATGAATTCTGATGCGCTGATAATAAAGAGTATCTCCTATTAAGTACAAATTAGAAAATTTAGCTCTGAGAACCTCTTATTGACAAAAATATAGAGATATGGAATCCGAGGCTTTTTTGCAAAATTCTGCTGGACTATAGCCCATGATTTCAAAATGCACTTTTTTCCAGAAATTGAGAATTATGAATTCTGATGCGCTGATAATAAAGAGTATCTCTAATAAAGTACAAATTAGAAAATTTAGTTCTGAGAACCTCTTATTGACAAAAATATAGATATATGGAATCCGAGGCTTTTTTGCAAAATTCTGCTGGACTATAGCCCATGATTTCAAAATGCACTTTTTTCCAGAAATTGAGAATTATGAATTCTGATGCGCTGATAATAAAGAGTATCTCCTATTAAGTACAAATTAGAAAATTTAGCTCTGAGAACCTCTTATTGACAAAAATATAGAGATATGGAATCCGAGGCTTTTTTGCAAAATTCTGCTGGACTATAGCCCATGATTTCAAAATGCACTTTTTTCCAGAAATTGAGAATTATGAATTCTGATGCGCTGATAATAAAGAGTATCTCCTATTAAGTACAAATTAGAAAATTTAGCTCTGAGAACCTCTTATTGACAAAAATATAGAGATATGGAATCCGAGGCTTTTTTGCAAAATTCTGCTGGACTATAGCCCATGATTTCAAAATGCACTTTTTTCCAGAAATTGAGAATTATGAATTCTGATGCGCTGATAATAAAGAGTATCTCTAATAAAGTACAAATTAGAAAATTTAGTTCTGAGAACCTCTTATTGACAAAAATATAGAGATATGGAATCCGAGGCTTTTTTGCAAAATTCTGCTGGACTATAGCCCATGATTTCAAAATGCACTTTTTTCCAGAAATTGAGAATTATGAATTCTGATGCGCTGATAATAAAGAGTATCTCTAATAAAGTACAAATTAGAAAATTTAGTTCTGAGAACCTCTTATTGACAAAAATATAGAGATATGGAATCCGAGGCTTTTTTGCAAAATTCTGCTGGACTATAGCCCATGATTTCAAAATGCACTTTTTTCCAGAAATTGAGAATTATGAATTCTGATGCGCTGATAATAAAGAGTATCCGTAACTAAGCAAACGTTTGAAAATCTAGCTCTGAGAACCTCTTATTGACAAAAATATCGAGATATGGAATCCGAGGCTTTTTTGCAAAATTCTGCTGGACTATAGCCCATGATTTCAAAATGCACTTTTTTCCTGAAATCGAAAATTAGGATTTCTGATGCGCTGATTATAAAGAGTATCTCTATCTGAGTCACAAATTGTCACCCCTATTTTAGACTCATTTGTTCGTAGCAATTACCCTCTGCCTCCTGGAGAGTGCTCGTGCAGAGCTCACAAATAAGTCGAAATAGTCTCATTAAGATCAGCACTTGATAAATGTGGACCTCGCACATGTGAGGTGCTTCCACATTCACAATCTACTCGTACATCGCCCAATCAGAGGCTTTTTGCTCGCCAAGCATTTGACGTTGCAAAAATTGAAATAGAATTATGTTCCATTAGAATTGTAGGTGGAACGTACTTTGGATTAATCGCAATCACAGAGAATCGAATTGAAATGGATTGGACACGTATCACGAGGGGACTTGGAAGCACTATTGCGTCGCCGCTTTAAACAACTTGTTGCTTAGATAAGCTAATGTTTGTTAGTTTGTAAGCTGATTAGGTCGACACAGGTCACAAAGTATGACTGCTTGTTCCTATTTTGTTTCAATGTCAGTGTCAATAATTAACCAAGCATCTTTTGAAAGCTGACTCTGTTATTCTTTGAGAACTCGAAAACAGAACACTAGGTCATTCCACTGTGCGGTTCGAACCATAAATAAAATCAAATGTTAAATTTAGCTTCAAAGGAAAATGTTCTATTTGATTTTATCAACGTCCTTGAGTGCTCATGATAAGCTTCGCATGTGAAACTTTTTTAAAGCGAACCAAGGTGAAATAATCTGACTTCCGAGTTCGTTATCTCCTAATTGTAAACAATTATTCGAGGGTTTTGCTCTCTCTTTTTAAGAATTCGAATTGGCACCACTTACTGAATAATACAGGGTGTTCAGCGGCAGATTAATGTTTTTAAAACATTATAAACTAAAAAAAATTATGATTAATTCTCGATTTTCCCTCAAGTGGGGCTTAGGAAAATGACATTAAAAAGAAAACCATATAAAATAAAATTAAACTTATTATTCGTCGATAACCTTCTATTTAAGCAATCAACTAAGGGCATCATTGTCGGTGATTTATAGCTGTAATCAAAGCTGGTAATTCCTTGTGCATTGCTTGTTCTAATATAGTAAGAGATGACAATCTCTTTACCATCATGGAGGTCCAAACACACTGCTGCACGTCAGTGTCCAACACAAGTTCAGCCTCCAGAATCGGAGGTGTTGTAAGGAATTTCTTTACTCGATTGCAATGCAGAGTGGCAGGCCAGCAGTTCAATTAAATGTGATTTTTTTTTCTCGGTCAGCTGTTGCAAATTCAGAAAATTGTGGTTCAAACTGTCGTTCTTTAAAACAACACATTTTTTGGAAAAAATTGCATTTGGTAGATTTTAATTTTAACCCAGCTTACCTAAGACGCCTTAAAGCAATTTTTTATAAATTTTTGCTTCGCATCAGGATGTCGTTCGAAAATACTAAACGTGTACCAGTCTGGTCACAAACGCACTTTTGTGACAGCCACTAAGATTTATTTTAAACTGTCAGTAGCCAGATTGAAAACCTCCCTCATTAAACCATACGGAACCAGCTACATCGCTTTAGTAGCCCTTAATTCGGGTTTCTCCTCTGGGAGGTATCTTCAATGAATATGTTGTTCGAATGTCCGATTGCTTATGTGATTAAAGAACTTGTTCTGCTCTGTACCAATCCCTCAGCACTGACAGTTGATTGTGTCCTGACTCTGGCGGCATTATTCCCAATTGAGTTAGCAAAGTTTTGACTTATTCGAGATTATGAATTGCGGCAGTAACCATATGGCTGTGGTGCATCGTTGACGATCTCAGCTCATCGAGTTAGATAACTTGTTTTAGGTGGCAAGATGGGCTAGCTCCGCGTTTATGGTTTCTTTGGCGACAACTTTCTTCTCCGTGACTTAGTCTGAATTTGGAGTCTTTATTCTTCGCACTATTACTCATTATTAGGACTGCGATACCCTCACAGATAAACGTAATGTAATGATTTAGGGCTTTTCCTTTTCCTTTTCTACCAATCGTTACGAGTTCCCATTAGTTAAATTTGAAGAAACTTGCTATCCTTTACATAGCACAGGACACTTGACAAACTTGCATCGCAAGAAGATTTTGTAAGTCGGGTTACCTTTGCTGAAGTAAGGAAAAGTAGTTTGCTTCTAGGCTAAGATGCTGATGCCATACAACTTTTATAGAGAATACATTTAACTTAACGACATTCTACTTGCCTAACTCTGCAAAATGGCATTCATTGCCTTGATGATTTCATCATTTGATAATAATCTTATCCCGACAAGGTTTTTTTTATGTCAGCAAACAAGAAATAATCGCTAGAAAGAGTTCCTAATTCTGTTTTAAAATATTCATCCGAATCCGTCTTTGGGCACTCATCTGGCCGGTAATTGCTTTGTGCCCAAATGCAATGCAGGAATCAAATGATGGAATCGTTTGAAACTGCAATACTGTCGGCGACGATCCCAGCTTAATATCTTGGATTTTGTTGACCATTTCTGCCATTGTGAGATCATTTGGTCGTCCTGGCCGCTAATCGTCTTTTCTGCTTGTACTACCTCAACAAAAATCAGTGAAGCGCTTGTGTACCATTCCGTTTTTTTTTTTTTTTTTGCTTTTTCATTCACTGATTGTGTACTGCACAAATTTCTGCATATTAAGTATCGATCCGTTTTTTTTTATCAATAAAAATATTTAATATTATTTATATTAATATTACTTTTTTTATTTATTTACTTAAATGTTGACATATTTCATTATTTGTTTATTACTTTTTATTAATTTTTTTATAAATATATTTATATATATATATTTTTTTGTTGATTTATTTATTTGTTAATCTTTTTATTTATTGATTAATTTATTAATCTATTCATTTATATATAATTTTTTTTTTGTATTTGCCATACAGAAGGTTTTTTTTTGTTTTTTTCTTCGTAAGCAAAACCACCACCATACTTATTTAAATTAAAATGTATTTATTTTCATTCGAAATAAAAATTAGAAATAAAGTTTATTGTAATTGTTGTAATTTAAAATCGAAAATAAAACATCTATATCACTGGGTATTTTGTTTGTTTGTTTGAGCTCCTCAAGGTTCAGTGCAATGGTTCTTTACAATGTATACACCTCTGATTTCCCTCACCTGAGAAGCTGTGATTTTGGTTTTAATATCGAAACCAACCTATAATCTGCCTAAAATAAAGTCCAAGCGTACTTAAACAATTGAAAAATTAAACTCAATTCTTCTAAGACCCAAGCTATCATTAGTACTTATTAAAGAAAACCGTGTTCACTTCCAAGCAACAGAATTTAAGTATATGGTCCCCAGGTCGTGTAGAAATCGAGAGCGAAATATCTTGGAGTTCATTTGGACGCACGCTTTACCTTCAAGAAGTCGTTTACAGGGGTTAACATCACGATTAAAACCCTTTGTCCGTTGATCTACATAAAATCAAAGCTCGACAATATGAAAACAAATTAAGGGTCAAAATCACGGTAAAATTTTCAATTTTTCGGAAAAAAATTTTATCACTTAAAAGATGCTTTAGGGTCTTCTTTATACCAAATGATGGTATACGGCAAAAGTGTCCGAGTGACCATATTTTTCACTCTGCGGTAACGCCTCTCCGGTATGCTCATATATTTTCAAATAGTTTCTCAGTACTTAAAACTTTAAACGCGTTTTACTCGAAACCACCTTTTTTGAGCTCGCCGGAGACATAACTCGAGCAAATCAGTGCCGATCCACTTGAAATTTTGACAGTAGCTTCAAAATATCTTTCCCCAAGGAGCTACGTACGATTTTTTATTTTATATGGCTTAATTTTTTTTTATCGACGATTTTATGGCGTTTTTTTTTTTGTTAAAAATTTAAGTTTATTTTCAAACATGCACCATTTTAAAAAAAATCAATATATCGAAAAAAAATCCTACGTAGCTCGCTAGCTGTTGTTATATTAAAACCAAAAATTTTTGGTTTTTTCTTCCAGGTCAAAAATTAAGGAGTTTACGTCTTCGGCCATCGATACGCTTTCAAAAATAGGCTTCCTTGGGGCATATGCTGCGCAGCCGCCATTTTTGAATATTTTTTATTGAAAAAAATACATTTTGTGCTTTTTTAGTATTGCTATAAAACCTACTTTACAGATTTTCGATTGATACTTTTATTCAGCCAAAATTAATTAATGATCTGATATAAAAATATTCACCACCCCGGATTCAATTTCCTTATCCATGGCTCGAACTAAACAGTGGTCAATCAATGTTTTTGTATTTCTATTCACATTCTCCTAAGAGATAATCCTCGAAACTACTCATCCGATTTCAAAATTCAACAACAATGAAATAAAATATTTTTTGTCACTGTTCTTTTACTTTAACTTTGTTATTAGATCAGTGATCTTCACCCGTCACGGTCCACCCCATGTTCTTTCCGCATCTTCAGAAGAAGAATTTTTTTAAGTTCCTTATAAAAAAAAATCCTTTTACCCAACATTGTTTAAAAAAAAAGTAAATAAATTCTCAGCTTAACAACACGAAATCTACACACACGTAGTCGCAAGGGACTGCTTGTTGTACATACAATTAAACGATATCAAATGATTGAGCAATAAAATCAAGGACTTGCGAGCATTTGCCACACAATTGCTTGCCCTTGCCACAGCGCATAATTGTGAACCTTAATGGGCTAAGTTCCGCAATAAAATTACAATAATTTATTTGTATCGACATTTTGTAAACGGAAAAAAAACGTGTAACTGCTTCAAGTGCACTTCCATTTTCAAAAGATACAAAAGTATCTACACACTCATTTCGTGCGTCAATGAATATGCAAAAGTAATCGATGTGATTTGTTTTAACACTGAATTTTTAATGAGTTTCAGTATCTCGACAGTGCGATAAATGAAGTTTGTTGAATCAACAATCAAGAAACAAACTGTCCATATTCTCTCACCGTGAGTTATGCAACTCTAACTTGTCAATTTGTCAGCGACAGAGTCTGAGTGTACGAAACTTGTAGCTCCATAAAGAGAGATTGTTTCTCGACTGGTAACCGACACCTTAATGGTAAAATTTGTTATTCCTAATTGTTTTTGGTCAACAAAGTGGCCATAATGAGCAGAAAACCGCAGTTAACATCGCCACAATTAATCCATCTTTGTTGTCGTGTATCTGGGCCTCTGCAGTGCTGCACAATGTGAATGTGTAGGACGGTTCGAGCACTGGGCACACCTGATTGACCCTTGCACTTTTATCGTTAAACGACCGCTTTTGATGTGCCTGGTAATGCGCACTCAAACGGGTCACCCTTAAGCAGGAGAGGTTTACGACTCTGATTACGGCACAACACTTGAGAGAAGCACATCCAAAGTGCAATTAAATTATTATAAGCCGATGAGCTAATGCCAAAAAGGTGCCGCCAAAGTGTGTACTTATAAGTGCGACATAAAAACATTTTAAGCATCAACAGTCCGTCCGTCCGTCGTCTGTCGTTGCTGCTAGTCTCGCCTAATGTGCTCCGCGGCTGGTAGATCATTACGCTTATGCGACCGATACAAGTAATAAAGTGGAATCTGTCTGAAGTCAAGTGCACCAAATGATCGCAGGTAGAGCTGACATAAAACTATAAAGCCGCACTCATGTCGGGACATTGTAAGTAGCAATCTGCGACAACATTCCCAGTTGCCATCTCTTTCTTCTCGTAGTGCCCGGCGACTTTTTGGGCGCGCATTTAAATCATCCGGTCAAGCTCACTCATAAGCATCTTGTATGCTCGTGGCTCAAGTCGAGGCGTATCTAACCTATGAGTACGCAGCGAGTATCTCACCATCTCCCTCGTTGTTTAATCTGTGATATAATTTATTCTAGACAAGTACAGCCGACCGGTGCAGTGGAAGTATGCAAAGAGACGCCTTTTTTGTTTCCAAAGGAACGATGATGGCCCAAGTGAGGGTGGCGGCTTAGCTGAGGTTTCATTGAGGTCGCACTGAAGTGCCTCTCTTGTTTTGTGTGTTTTGTGATAGGAGACCGTCTGGAGTTCTGTTTTGTTATTTTTTACTTGCTACCTGGTCACTATGCGGCCGCAATCGATTCGATGTAATCGCCGTTTTAAGGCCACCGAAGAATTTCTGTTTAAAAGAACGCATTAACGTGGTTAGAATAAATTTAATTATTTGTATTTTTGTTTAATCAGATTCTTAAAACCAATCTCGGGAAGCACATATTTCATTCAGTTTTTTTCGCATGAGTAGACGAAATATTGTTCGTGAGAAAGTTTTTTTGGGAAACTTTATTATTCTGGACAGATTTTGAGCAGTTCCAAGGTTAGAGAGGATGTCAGTAGACAAGGTTATGAAGATTGCAATCGGTGTCTTATGACTCGAATTTAGATATCGTTAAAACTTTGCAGTCGATATTTGACACGATCGATGACTTGAATTTTTTTACAGAAGTAAACAAGGGATCTTTGGATCCTGTCAGGGTTCTGACTTTGTTTTTATAATTATTATTAAGGCCCGCGGTACGTGTTGAGAGAAGCTCAAACTGGATTTAAGGATTGACTTGCTTATCCTCAGCGGGAAAAATCAAAATATAAATCGTTCAAAAAGAGTATGCAGGTAGTTCTCTTTTCCAGTCATTGCACACGAAACAGAAGAAAAAATTCGCATATGCCCTAACTTTGATGTTTTCTGCGTGAATTCTAAATGCAGACTGATCAGATTCTTGACTACGATTGGTCGATAAGGAGTTAAACGTACACAGATAATAAAAAGCTTCCTCAAATAGGCAGATTTTCCCAAAAACATGGTCAAAACATTTAAAAAAAAATTTAAATTTGTTGTTTTTTTTAAGTGAAAACTTCTTTGTCATCGATGAAACGAAAAAGCGACAGTAAAAAAAGACAGACACATAAATTCTTAAGATTTAACGTGGGAGGATTTACATTAAATATTTTTTACTGAACTCACTTTATTGAATTCACTCACAATCTTTCTCCTTTTGGAATTTTAAGGCCATCGATTCAGACAGTCTTTCTTGTGCAATTGACACTTCTCCTGAAGATCAAGTTGATCATCTTCAGCAAAATATAATTTATCTATTCAGAAAATATGTGCCTTATAAAACAAAAACTGTAAGAAATCCAAATTGTCCTTGGCTATCAGAAATGATAATTAATATGATTAATGCAAGAGATTGTGCATATAAACGTTGGAAATGGTTTAAATTAGATCTTCTATGAAGTTTTTAGATCACTTCGAAATTCAGTAGCAGATTTAATCAAACGCGACAAACCAACATACTTTTCAAGAAAGTTTAGTACCAATCTTCTAAAACAATCAGCTCTGGAAGAATATCAGGGACTCGTGCACTGGAAAGAGTCGAACTGATGACTCTTCACATATAGACGTCGATGAGCTCAATACGAATTTCGCTCGTATCTCATCAGTTGCGACCCAATTGGCTCCTCCACGAACACCATCAGCAAATCCTGTTTTGGTAGAAAATCCCCTCTACTTTCATAGATGCGAGGAACCGGATGTCCTTAAAGCTATATGACCAAGTGCATCCTAAGTTTATTAAAATTATTATTCCTAAGATCATATCCTGCCTTACACATGTTTACAATTCTATTTTTTTAACCTCTAAATTCCCGTACCAATGGGAGCATGCTAAAGTCATTCCCATAGTGAAAAAAAAGACGTCCCCGTTGGCTCCAATAGAATATAGGCCTGTTGCGATTCTTCCTTTTTTGGCAAAAGTTTTTGAGGGACTAGTTTTCTGGCAAATCTCAATTCATTTAAGTCAGAACAAACTTTTATCTCATTTTCAGTCAGGCTGTAGACAAAAACACAGTTGTATAATAGCTTTGTTGAAAGTTACTGATGATATTCGAACAGCAATGGACCAAAATAAAATTTCTTTCATAAGACTTTTGGATTTTTCTAAAGCTTTTGACACTGTTAACCACGACAGCTTTTAACTTATTTTGGCTTCTCATATTCTGCAACTGCGTTGATAACCTCATATCTTGCTTGTAAACAGAGATCAGTTTGTATACAACAATGGTAAAATATCATCTGCATTATTACTGACTAGAGGAGTTCCACAAGGATCTATTCTTGGGCCGATATTGTTTTCAATGTACATAAACGACCTTCCAACTGTTACTAAGCACTGTAGTGTCCATTTAGTCGCTGATGTTGTACAATTGTATTATGCGGCCCCTAATAATGAAGTCAGCTTAGCTTTCGAATTTTTTAATTCTAATCTTCGACAAATTCATAACTGGGCTCTTCAGAACGTTTTAGCCTTGAATACAGATAAATCGCAGGTTTTGTAATTTACAAAAACAAAGTCGAAACTTCAGTCTTTAATAACATTTATCTCGATTCCACTCCTCTGATGTACGTAGACAAAGCTACAAATCTCGGTGTAGTGTTTGATCGTACCTTAAAATGGGATCAGCAAGTCAACAAAATATGCTCTCGGATATACGCTTGTCTACGTACATTGTACCAATCTCGATCGTTCACGCCTATGACAAGATTAATGTTAGTAAAGGCGCTATTTTTTATGGATGCGAGATTTTTACTGTACGGGGTTCTGTTGCTAATCGCAAACTCAATGTCGCTTTTAACAGTGCAGTTCGATACGTTTATGGCCTAAAGAAATACGATCATGTTTCTTCTTATAGATGTAAAATATTAAATTGTTCGCTGGATAATTACATAAAATTCAGGTCAATTCTGTTTCTTCACAAACTTATGAAGTCAAAAGAACCTTTGTCTCAGTATGAAAAATTAAACTTCACTACTTCTTCACGGTCAATAGGATTGGTTCTTCAGCGGTGTTTGTCGGTTACTTCTAAAAACCAGTTCTTTCCCAGCATTCATTTCATTTCCCATCATTCCATTTCCCATTCATAAAATTGACGGATTTATTTTTGTTGGTACAAATCAATTGAGTGAACATCGTTTCAGTGGTTCTTTTGTATAGTTAGCCATCAAAAAAAAAAATATTTCTAGTTAGTTTATAGTTTTCTGAATCAGTGAATAAACATATAATAAGTCATGGTAAGTTTTAAATCACTTTTTAAGGCGATGGTGTGTTCGTGCCATGTATGGCACATTATGCATTCATGAGTACACATATTTATTTTGTTTCTAGATGCCAGGTACTCCAAAGGCTCATTGCAGCAGGAACATTTTGGATGAAGAAATCTTCAATTTGCTATCTGATATTCTTAGCGACATCGAGAGCTGGATGAGCTGGAAAGTGATGAAGACGAATTGGATGATAAAATGGTAGGTACAGTTTTAACTGATGAATTGTTGGAGAGTCTCCTTGGAGACGAAAATGTGCAGGAAATTGAGTGCCCCGTCATGGAACAGCCTCCGGATACTGCTGCTTCAGAAGATTCAGTCTCCAATGAGAGTAAAGATTATGAGGCTATCAAAAGATCTCTTCGTTTGAAAAAGAAAACCATCAAAATATTTCTACTGATCAAATAGAACTTAGTGGTCCCACTGATTTGCCATCGAGTGTAGTACAGCTCGAAACACCGTACGACTTTTTCCGGTACTTTTTGGTTGAAGAAATTGTAACGAATATTGTAGAAAATGTTCAATGCACGAATCAAATCTATTGAGGACTCGTTTTCTGTTTCAAAATATGACATTTGGAAATATCTCGGAGTTTTAATTCTATCTTCAGTTGCAAAGTACTCAAATATAAGACTTTATTGGGATAGAGACATCGGCCTTGATATGGTAAAAAATTCGATGACACTTCATTGCTTTGAAAAAATTCAAAAAGAAGTGTCTATCAATTCTTTTGGAAGAACACCTTTCCGTCGATGAACAAATTTGTGCATCAAAAGGCAAACATCATTTGAAGCAATACTTGTCACTGAAGCCACATAAATGGGAGTACAAAATTTATGTTTTATGTGGTGTCCCTGGTTTTGCATACAATTTTGAAATTTACACGGGTATAGAAAATAAGGCTGCTGAACGTGTATTACATAAAGAGCCAGACTTGGGATCAAGTAGCAATACAGTTGCACGTTTATGTCGATAAATGCAACTTCAAGATTTATTTTGATAATTTTAACACCTCAATTCAGCTTCAATATTATTTGGCAAAACTTGTTCCATGGGAACAGTGAGGCGGAACAGGATTCCAAATTGCGAGCTACCAAGCAATGATGAAATGAAGAAGTTAGCTAGGGGGACCTCAGTCGAATTCGTTGCTGATTTTGAAGGAATATCTATTTCCAATTTGATATGGAACGATAATAAATGCGTCAACATGCTATCAACTTTTGTTGGAACTGAACCTGAGGAAATTATAAAAAGGTACGGTAGAAAAACGAAATCAAACATAAAAATAAAATGTCCGGCTGTTATAAAAGAATATAATCGACATATGGGAGGGGTAGATTTGATGGATAGCTTTATCGGTAGATCAAAGATTTCAATGAAATCCAAAAAGTGGTATATGCGCATTTTCTAACACTTCGTCGACTTGGCTGTTATATATGCATGGCTCCTCTACAAACGAACTTCGGCTCACAAGGACATTACTTTGGTTCGCTTTCGAATCGAATTAGCAAAGACCCTGTGCAATATTGGGACCAGCTCATCGTCTTTGTTAAAACGTGGAAGGCCTTCAGGAAGTCCATCTGATTCTTCACTCAACAGATGTGAGAAAGGATGGAGTCAACCATATGCCGATTTGGGGAACTGACCGTCAGAGGTGTAAGTTCCCATCATGCAAATTGAAATCGTTTTTGACATGCCGCAAATGTGGCGTTGCACTATGTTTGAACAAAGAGAATAATTGTATTCAAAAATTTCATGAAAAGTAGACATACATTTTATAATATCATGAAAAAATAAAATTTGAGTTATTAACAAAATTACAACTTTTGTAAATCAACTGGGTTCTAGTTTAATTTTTTTGATGGCTAAGTGCATATATGGCACACACTATATTTATGCAAATTATTATATACAATTTGACAAAACGTAAAATTATTGATGACGAAGTGTTTCTAGAACCAATACTTTATCAGAATAATTTTTAATCCAAATTTGGAAATATCATGCATCTAAGGGTTAAAAGAAGCTTTGGTAAAGGAAATTCTATTTAAACGGGAGATTCTATTTAAACATTTTGCGGAACTAGATTAATGCATTTTTTTTTATTTAATTTTGTTATATATTTTTTATTTTATTTTATCGTTTTTTAATTTTATAATATTTTTTTTTGTTCTGTAATTTAGTAAAATAAAGACCTTCTTCTCTTTTTTTTATTTTTATTATATTAAGTATGTACGAACTACCTTAAATATTGTATCGAAACATCGCTGAATAATAAGGATTTTTTTTTTCTTACTGCGTTTGTTAACTTAAAATATAATTAACAATTGTTCCTTAAGATATATACACACTGGTGTTAGCAATATAGTTGTTGGAACGACAATAGGGACCCAACGGTTGGTTTTAAAAAAAGTTTTTTAATTTTTAAATATACTTAAATTTTTACCGTATTCAGGTCTGTGCTTCGATGTTGGTCTTTAATGTGGTTTAGTAAAAGAAGTCATCCTCGGTGGTACCTGAGTCCCATTGCTTCGAAGAAAGCATGTTCTTTATTTGCATCTTGGCCAAAGAGTTCCCCTTGCAGCGATGCCATTGCGTGCTCGGGTATGTAGCCTTGGTTGGCCATGCTGCTGACGAGTTGATTTGGATGGATCTTGGCAGAATAAACCTACCATGTATCGAACAATGGACTTGATTCCTGATTTGCTGCAGAGCCTCCTGTTGCTGACGTATTTCTTGGTGATCCTGTTGTAGTGGAGGTCAGTACATATGCGCAAGATTTTCCTCTCGAACATGGCAAGTTTCTTGATATACGTCTTCAAGTCTGTGAACCATATGCGGAATCAAGAAGTTATCATTAGCCTGATGAGTTGTTTATAGAAGAGCAGCGTCGTCCTTTGGCTGAGGTTGTTCTGCTTGCGCATTAAAGGGTAAACCCGATGGAAAGCCAAGCAAGCCTTACGAAGGATGGCATCCACATGACGGTTGAACTTCAGCTTCTTAGTGAAGTTTATTCCAAGGTACTTAACCTTTTTCGAGACCTTGACGATTGTTTTGTCCTCGGAATCCTATCATGGTGTTGCGGCAATTCTAGGCGGACCTTGTTCTCCGGGAGTTGGCCGGCTTACGGAAGATGTGCTCCGTTTTCCTTGGATTGATGCGGATTACCCAATCCTGGTAGTATTCCTGTAGTCTTCTGATATGCGCTTACCAGCGTTGAGATTGAGCTTGCGTACGTGAGGGAGGCCCAGCTTGGTCTGACGTCAGAATGTTGCCTGCCTGCACGTAGAAAGTCCTGGAAGTAATGAAAGAATTAAGAATTTTTATTAGTGACCCAGACAAAGTCAAATGCTTTTTCAATATCCAGGAAACAAGCAACTGTAACCTGGTGATTGTAGAAAGCCTTTGTCACGTCATTTAAAAATATCATCATGCCATGAAGGGTCGAGTGTTTTTCCCGGAATCCAATTATTGAATAAAATAGTGAGGGCTGCCATCACAGCGAAATGCAACTTCTTCAATATGAAGTTTGAAATGTTGTCCGCAACAGAAGATTTCTTGGAGTTGTTGCTGAAGATTATTTCCTCATTCTCTTCAGAAGTGCAGAAATTTTCACAGTCATTCGGGTCGTCGGCAGGGTTGTCTACGACGAATTCAATGGCCCTTGTCTCTGCCTCAATTGAAGAGATAGTTCTAGTGACTTCCTCAATAAATTCTGGTTTATTGGGTTGCTGGGGCTTGATGGTATCTTCAAAATAGTCAGCGATCAGAGGGCGTTCGAAACTATATCCAAACAAATCCTTATTGGAAAATAAGGGATAGAGGCAGTGGAACTGAAATGGTTTGCCAGCTGTTTATTCAACCGACAACAGCATACTCGACTAGAAGAGTACATCCCAGAATCTTTGGCAGTAGAGCTAGGAGTACCCCAAGGAGTAGTTCTTAGAATGCTGCTATTCATCATATATTTTATATCAAAGACATGAAAAAGTTTCTTCAGTTTTCCAAAATCAATTAAAGTCTCTCGAGAAATAACACACCGAAGAATGTGTCACGCAAATCAATCCTCAAACTCTACATCAGAAATAGTAGAAACGGTGAAAAATCGTGATTTTCAAAAAAAACAAAAATGGCCATCTTACACCGCAAGTCCATGATCCGTCCACCTATGTCTGTCCACCTTTAAAATAACATAATTCAAAATTTTAAAATGCTCCTCCATTTTAATAAAAAAATCCTGTCGATCCAAATTGTTAGAAAAAAAAGAAACGTCTCCATCGTGGGAACAAGTCCTCTACACGCTTCTTCTTATTCCTCCATAACAAAGATCGTGCTGATTTCTATCCAAACCAAACATCAGATCACATTATTCCGCACCACACGTACGCATCCTAGAGGTGTTATAAGTCCAACAAAAAGAAAACCATTCCGGTTGTCCTTCGGAATAACAAACACGCCTCTGCAGTTCCTCCATTCACAGTAGTGATGGTTAATCAGAACTAGATTGTAATCGCCTTTCCAGGCATAAAATCCCCTGCCAGATGAAATTAGAACATGGGTTTTATCAGATATGTACGTACAACCAAGAAGGACACGCAGGAAGCTACCTGCTTGGTGGAGGTGTCGCATGAATTATTGCCAACAAATGCATGCGACCAACAGCATTGCAATAGAACGACTTAATTTTATGCTTCCGCGTGTGTAGGTATCACACTCGTACTTATTAGGCAGGTAGTTAAAAATTTTATTGACAAAGCGCCAGCAGCAATTGCATTGAATTTGCTGCCTTTTATGACACCAAGCCCTTTTGTCCACCTAAACGTCCGGCGTAATTAAATGTTTAAAGAGGCGAAAGTGTGCGATTGTGCCTTTCACCTTACGACTGACTTGAGTGCAGAATTAGCGACTACACGTACGATCATTTAGAAAATATTAATTGTGTATTGAGAGTTAGAGAGATAGGCTCGGTTTATTGGTCATCTAAATAAAAGAGTGGTTAATTTTGCTTTGCGGATATTCCGGTGAGGATATTTCTGCCGATTACAGTTAAGGGTTGGGCCAAAGTGTCAACATTAGTGTGAAGTCCGCAGTGAAAAGTGTTGGATGTCGAAATATCGGCGTAATTTTGTAAGCCGAGACGTGATAAAGCCCGCGTTGGAAGGCCATCAACGCCCACTACCTCATATACCCACAAATTTAGCATATTCACCATCGAGTTCGGCAGGGATGGTTGTGGTGTTAGGGGTTTTTGGGACTTACTTACTTACTTAACGTGCTTGAGACACAGCAGCCTTCCACTTTTGTCGATCCCGGGTACTCTGCTTTCAGTTATATAGACCAAGGCCCTCCTTGTCGTCGCGAACATGGGGTGCTGTGATTGGATGGTCCCCATGCTGGATTCGCCCCTCGCCTTGTAGAGCTCAAGACGATGCGGCTTTAAAGTCGGTGAAGTGATGGTGGGTCTCGACTTGAGATTCGTTGGTCTTTTCCATGAAGAAACAAAATTAATGATTTGTAATTTAAAAGATCCTAGTCCATTTGACTGTGATGTTTCTTTTCATGCAATTTTCTTTCTGTGTTCATATGTACATACGTGTGAGAAAAAAACTTTTGCGAGGATTCAGTGTGAAGTCCCAACTGTTTCAAAAAACAAGGTGTCAACAGTTTTAAGTTTTCAGGGGTCTTAAGCAATAAAAACTCAAATTGGAAGGGTCACGTTGATGATTTAAAAAAATATATGTTAGCTGTTACTCGTAATTTGTATCTTCTGAAACCACTACTACCAAACTACCATTAGCAATAAAAATTTTCGTAAGTATAGTTCATTAGTCAAAACTTTTCTGGGTACAGTTGACTCCGCTTACCTGAACTCCGCTTTACTGAAAAAAATCGGTTAACTGAAACACAAAATTTATCACGGAGCATTTTTCGATAATTTTCGTATAAATTGATCCGCTCAACTGAAAAACCCACTTTACTGAAAAAAATAGTATGTCATAAATTCAGCTCCGCATAACTGAAATAAGTCACTGAATTGTTTGAATTTGTATGTGTATAAAAAAAAACTTTTCCGGCATCTGGATCTCGGAAGAAATGCACAAGTTTATCACTTCAAAAGAAGCATGAAATTTTGAAGAAAATTGAAGCGGGAGAGTCAAGAAAGGACATTTGTACAGAGTTTGGCTGTAGTGCACCAACTTTAACAAGAATCGGAAATAGCAGAGATTCTATTCGCAACGTGGCCACAACAAATGAAAATTTATTAAGAAAACGGAAGGCGCTTTCGGTTTGGTTTAAGGAAATGCGGTCAAAACATGCAACAATCACCGGTCCACTTTTAATGGAAAAAGCAAAGGTATTTGCTGTTATGCTGAATGTGGATTTTGTTCCATCCAATGGTTGGCTTGAACGCTGGAAGCATAAGAAAAATATCCATTTTAAGAATTTTCATGGGGAGAAAAATTCCGCCGATGTGCATGGTGCCAACGAATGGTTGAAGAAAATGGTGATGACGAAATTTACAATGCGGATGAGTCCGCTTTAACGTTAAAGCTTTACCTACTGGAACATTTGCAAACAGGTCAGAAAAACCATCAGCAAGCAAATGCAATAAAGACCGAATTCTTTTTGTCACAAATTCAACCGGTAGCGAAAAAATAATTGTTTGTCTAGGGAAATTTCGAAATCCTAGGTGCTTCCGTAACGCAACAGTCCCAGTAAAATATTTTACCAACATAAAGGCTTGGATGACTCGGTCAATTAGAATGATATCATGAAGGAATTAAATACAAAATTTTGAGAGGAAAGAAAAAAAGTATTACTTTTAGTTGACAATGGGGCGTGTCATAAATTAGACAACGATATTGTGTTAGAAAACATAAAACTAGAATTTCTGCCTCCAAATACAACATCCCTCATCCAACCTTTGGATCAAGGGATAATCCATTGTTTTAAGTCACACTATCGAATGTGCATAAGACGACGACAAATCCTACATTTTGATAGTGGACGAACTTTATTGGATTTTCCCAAAAAAGTGGACTTAATCGCAGCTTTGAAAAATGGTAAAAAGAGCCTGGTGGATAGTAAAGCCAGAGACCATTAAAAATTGTTTTCGGAAGTCAGGTGTTGTGAAAAATATTTGCGATGAAGAAATTACTTCAGAAGCTAACGAAGAAGAGGAAAATAATTTGTCTATCACAATCAGAAAGGAAACTGATTCTTTAGCGGATTTTGATACAGATTTGCCTTGTTTCGGGAACTTTTTTTTTTTTTTTTATTGGTGTTATTCATTTTCTTATTTACAGCGAATAATTGATTGACTTATATTATATTTAATTTAAAATTAAGAAAAAGAATGGATATCATTCTGTAGTTCATATGAAAAACTAGAAGCGAATGATCATCCTTCAATAAAGATAAGAAATAAAATGGAATGTTTATGGGGCAAGCCTAATTACAAAATGTAGACAATATTTTAACAATCAATGAAGAATACAAATAATTGAAGCAAATCAATGAGCTATATCGCAATAATTATAATAAAATTAAATAACAATGAGACAAAAAATAAAAATAATAATCTACCTTATTAATAAGGAGAATATATTAGAGATTTGAGTTCATAAAAGCTTTGACTTCTGAACTATCCATACTAAAGATGATTTTTTTTAGTACTTTGAGAAACATACTACGTTGAACTACCTGTCTGATTTGATGTTTTTGAGCAAAATATAAAGTTTCAGATGTGCTGTTATAGGTACCGCCCCAACTTACAATGCCGTACTGGAGCTTGGAGTGAACCAACCCGTAATAAAACAAAAGCAAAACTTTTTTTGGACATTGATCTCTCAACAGATACATTTTACGAGTCACAGATAACATATATTTCTTTAAGTCCTCTACGTGCGCTTTCCAAGTCATGTTTTTATCTATTAATATGCCTAGATACTTATAGCTATTAACACCCTCTATTTTGAAGCAGCTTGGACTACACATTAAATCTTCATTAAAATTACTTTTACCATATGTATGAACAGATAACGATAGTTTTGTGCAACAGCTCGAAAGATGGCATCACAGTCAAGTGGATAGGCTTCTTTAAGGCTACATATCATAAGTCGGGTTTTATTATTTCTAAGTAATTCATGCTTAGCGAACTATTGTCTAAGTATACTTAAGTCCTTATGTAGCTGGATTGTAGAGCTAAAAATACTTTAATTGTCGTATGTTATGGCCATGTCATCAGCAAATGCTTTTACATGACTACTAAGATTTTGGTAGAACAATGAATTGACATAAATTAAAAATGGTCCCAAAACTGATCCTTGAGGGACACCAATTTTTATTTCTAACTGATTGCTTAAAATTCCATTAAGCTTTACTCGTTGCGTTCTGTTGGACAAATAAGACGAAAACCACTAATGAATTATACCTCTAAACCCAGCCCTATACAACTTATTGAGAAGAATATCGTGGTTAACCATATCAAATGCTTTAGTCATGTCAATGAAGAGTACTAGATTGGGATAATTTTTATTAAAACTATCAATAATTTCACTACACAGCTTAAGAATAGCATCTTCAGTACATAGTCCTTCACGAAAGCCAAATTGTTCATTTCTTAAAAAGTTGTTTTTATTTAAAAACGATATGTTACGTTTTTTCATCAGCTTTTCAAATAATTTACAGAATGTAGGAAGTATAGAAATTGATCGATATTGGGTTAGCAAATTTCTGTTACCTTTCTTAAATAGAGAAATGACTTCGGCATTTTTTAAAGATGAGGGAAAATTACCACAGTGAGCACTCAAGTTAAACAAATAACTTAAAACAACAATTATATAAAAAGAAATACGTTTTAAGAGACAGTCAGTTTTACCATCGAAGGTGCAAGAGTTCTTATTGTCAAGTGACATTATACACTTATGGATTTCAGCTGGTGTAAATGGCTGAAACATCTTCAACTACATCTGGAAACATATTACAATTGCAGCTGTATTTGCAGGCGGGCGAAGATTTCGATTCTGTTGCAATAGAAGTAAAGAACAAATTGAATTGATTAGCTATGTGTACTGGGTCGGATATCATCACATCTTCAACTTCAATTTTAGATATGTATGTTATTTGGGACATTAACTTCATTAAGGATTTCATTAACCACTTTCCATTCATTTTTTATATTGCCCTTACAATTTTGAAATTTAGTTGCGAAGTATGTATCCCGACAAAATTTTATTTCCTTCTTCATTTCTTCATTCATTTTTCTCTTCAGCATTTTTTTTGTTTATTAACTTCCCATCAGGAAGTTCTTGTAATCGGTCCGAT
Organism: Orthonevra nobilis; assembly: GCA_963555765.1. Taxonomy (NCBI): domain Eukaryota; kingdom Metazoa; phylum Arthropoda; class Insecta; order Diptera; family Syrphidae; genus Orthonevra; species Orthonevra nobilis. The sequence continues at coordinate 60,666,668 of OY743225.1, read as the reverse complement.
TTTCGAAATTCAAAATTTTTACATTTCTCCACGTTTGGCGGTCCCAGTAGTCGGATTCCATGATTTTTAGAAAGATGTCTGTGTGTGTGTGTGTGTACGTACGTACGTACGTACGTTTGTGCGGATTCTTTCGTACAGCCTAACTCGAGAACAAATCAAGCTATCGAAGACAAATTGGTTTCATTCGAAGCGTGTGTGCATAAAGATCACCTGAAAAGCTTTTGGTTAAATTTCACAGGGTGGTTTGAATTTTATGACGAAAAAACTGACAAAAAAAGGGACAATTTGACTTCTTCAATTAAAATCAATTTAGTTTTCCAATAAAAAAAGTTCAAAATTAGTTAAATTTATAGTTTATAGCTACATTATTAGATAAAAAAATATGCATAAATATATACACTGCCGTTTATAAGTTTCCGGACAAATTCATATAAAATTTTTTTTGTGTTCAATTTTAATGCCAAAAGTTTCATCAATATTATGTTTATTTTTCCAACTGACTAAACTTAGTAAGTTACTAACTATAGAGACTACCAAAAAGACTAAAACAGTTTTTTGTTGAGACCATTTCATACATCAATATGCCCCTTTCTCTATTTCCTGATCCAAATTTCCACGGAAGTTCTTTGAAAATTGTTTCAGAAATGTGAATCCTGTAAGTCTTCTCCATTTTTCAAGACTCAGAGTGACGTCTACAACACTGACACATAAAAACATCCCACCAGTTTTTTTGTTCAAAACCTGCTCGGCTGTAGCTTGACGCTTTTTTATCGTTATAATATATTTGCAAAAAGAAGCTCATGGCTCAAACTACATGAGGCAATTGAATTTAAAGCAAAAGCATCGAGAGAAACCTAAATGACAAAGTTAAAATACATGGATAAAACTGCATCACTCGTATGATGCAATGAAGACCATAACATCCGATTTAGTTTGTGGTTTTAAATCATGAACCCAATCCTAGAGGTCTTTCCAGACCTTTGAAATATGTCCTCAGATGGAGAAACTCTTCGTTATCAATGCATCAGAAAAGGACATTTGCAAGTTCGCGAAAAAAGTGAATTTTGAAATCATGGGCTATAGTCCAGCAGAATTTCGCAAAAATACCTCGGAATTCAGATCTCAATATTTTCATCACTGAAAGGACCTCAGAGCCGAATTTTGAAATATGTGCTAAAATGGAGCTAAAATCTTATCGAAATCTGCAAAGAAAACTGGACTGAATGGGATCCTCTTTAAGCCATGCATTTACCAGACAGAAAACGATACTTTGCTGAGCAGTTACCAGCTCGGAAGGAAGAGGTGGTGGAAATCTCTGGATTGAAACTATGTACTTTTGAACCCTTTCAAAAAGGACATAAAATTAATCCTTAATATTCCGAGCAGTGGTATATATCTTCCAAAGAAAAGCATTCAAACAAATTTGATTGATTAAAAATAATTCCAAAAATACATGAAGTTGAGATAAGCAGTTGGTCCTCAAACTTTTAAAAAATGAATCCCTATAAACAGAATTCTTACAAAATGTAATACTTTTGAAACTAAGCTTTATAATATTTGATAATTCTGGCTGTCTGAATTATAACACTTTATTGAAGAAGTTGAAAAACAACTGCAAAAAGCAAATACAAATTCAACTCTTCCAATGTTAGAATTGTTGTTATGAAATCGATTTTCGCAACTCTAAATTTAAAATATCTTATCTTCACGTTGAGTTGGATACTCTTAAAAGGATGACTTTAACATTTTTTCCGCCGTATGATGTGAACGTCTGAAGCAGTTCGTCAACATCCTGATAGGTCCGTATAAATGTGGTTTTCGACCAGAAAAGTTCACCATAAACCAAATATTAACATAACGGCCTCAAGTTAGTAATTAAATGATTAATGACAAAAAAAGTCCAACCAGCTATCATGTTTAAAATAAAAAACCGTAAAAATTATTTTAAATTATATAAAGTTATTTCTGCAGTAAAACTAAAAATCTAATTTTCTTTTAGTAGAAATGTAACTTAGTCTGAAAAAAAAGTATTTCCAAATTGAAATATGAGAATATATCAATGTTAAATACGCAATTCGTATTTTAAATGATCCAAAAATACGAAAACATATACGAGTATACGGTATCCTCAAAGGCAGCTAAAAATACTATATATGTTTCGATGTTCTTGTTTGCAATGCATTTCATTAGGGAATGAATGATGTTTTCATAATCCCAATTGCATTTGATTGTGTAGGCAAATAAAATAGCACCTATTTCTTTTATATCTTGAGATGGGAAGTTCATGGTATGGGCAGGCCTACTCGCACCCAAGCCAATTTTTTTTATAAGTAATCTAAAGTCAATCCGTAGCCTAAGAAGTTTTAAATGCGCACTTTTTTTATTCAGACTAGTAGTGCAACTCTCTATATGATTTTTGAGCGTTGACAAAAATAGATCATATGCTATACTGGGATTACTTTCTGCATAGACAGAGTCCCAAAATTCATACTTTAACTGCTCCATTAGCTGCTCGTTATTAATTTTATTTTGGGTCTTAAAAGGGATATACTTATTGTTTAGGATTATGCTAAAAAACAGCAACGAAGAAAACAAAATTGTTTCTGCAAAAATATTATAAAGTTTATTTAATTAGATCTGGTTACCAAATCGGTCTTTACAGCTTGGTGGTTGTTTTGAGAAAGAGGCTGAGAATTTGTTTTTCAAGATTAAGTTACTGATAAGAACAATTGAACAAAAGAGAAAACAAAAGTATGAAAGTGCATAATAAAAACAGGTTTACATCAAATGACAGGGTGTTTCATGAAAAAATGGCAATAATACATAAAGTAAAAAGAAATGGAATTTAAATGCAATTTAAGTTTCAAACATACAGCCCCCCCTGAAAGACTATCGTCTTTCAGAAAAGGGCAGCAGAGCTAATTTAGTTATAGGTCGAACATATTCTCCGGTTTGTGTGATTATGGTTGCAACTCGGTTGTGTTGGTCTTTGCCTGGATGAACCTTCGTAATTCGGCCTAGAATCCACTTGGAAGGTAGTAAGTTGGGCTCCTTCAGCAAGACGACATCATTGACTGCAAGATCTGCTTTAGTATTGCGCCATTTTGGGCGCTGCTGAAGTGATGTTAGGTATTCGCTATGCCAGCGCTTCCAGAAACCTTGCTTTAACGTCTGTAAAAGAGACCAATTAGTAAATGGACAAATTGCTTTATCACACATAGGACGAGGAACAGCTGTTAAGGGTTCACCAATTAAAAAATGCGCAGGAGTCAGAGCTATTGGATCCATATCTGACGTTGGCCACATAGGCCTCGAATTGAGCAAAGCCTCCACTTGGGTAAGAAGAGTGTACATTTCCTCAAATGTCAGTCTGTGATCTTTGACCACTCGTTTGAGGTGGAATTTAACTGATTTTACACCCGCCTCCCACAATCCACCAAAATGTGGGGCGGAAGGTGGTATAAATTTCCACTTGATTTTGTCCTTTGACAAATGGTCGGCGACGATTTTATGGTGTTTTTGGCTCAGCAGAACCTGAAACATTTCATCAAGGTGTCCTTTTGCTCCATGAAAGTTTGTGCCGTTGTCACTCCAAATCTGTTCCGGTTTTCCACGACGCGACGCGAAACGATCGAGGGCGGCAAGAAACGCGTTCGAAGAAAGATCGCCAACCAACTCGAGGTGGATAGCCTTCGTTGTGAAACACACAAATAATGCGATGTAACCCTTTACGAATTTTGGGTTACGTCCTCGAGCTAATCGCAATATTATGGGACCCGCGTAGTCGACACCAACCTTACTAAACGGACGCGAAAACCGTACGCGCTCTGATGGTAGGTTAGCCATAATTTGGGTGGATGCAGTTTTTCGATGACGGAAACAATTAACACATTTGTGAACAACCTTGCGAAGGAGATTGCGACAACCGACGATAAAATATCTCTGTCTGAGTATAGCAAACATTTGCGAAACACTTGCATGTAGATAGCGTTTGTGAATTTGTTCTACGATTAGTTCCGCGAACCGAGTGTTTTTATCGATAATAACAGGGTGTTTGGTAGAGAAGGATTCACTTGATTCTTGTATACGCCCGCCAACAAGAAGAACTCCTTCACGATCTAAGAAAGGGGCTAACGATGCCAACTTATCACCACCTTTAAAATCTTCACCTTTTACAATTTTGTTTATTTCATACGAGAACCTAGTTGACTGATGAAATTTGATAAGTTTTATTTCTGCGGTTTGGATTTCATCAGCGGACAAGGGTTGGAGATTTCTAAATTCTGATTTCACACGCGAATTCGAAACAAACCGAAGAATAAAAGCGAGAACACGGATAGCGGTTAAATAACTAGAGCAATAGTTTATGAGTTTTTCTAGGAAGTTATCGCGGTCAATTTTTGTCACAAGTACCTGAGTCGATTTTGTTTTTCGTTCCTCTAAAGCTTCTGCCGATATCTCGTCGATAGAATAAGCCGATTGCGGCCAGTGATCCCGTTCGTCCTTCAGCCACGATGGTCCTGTCCACCATAGCTCATTATGTATTAAAAGAGAAGGTGAAATACCTCGTGAGGCACAATCAGCTGGGTTATGATGAGATCGCACGTGATACCATTGTTGCCTTGGTATGGTTGATAAAATTTCCGATGTACGATTGGCTATAAATACCGACCGACTTTTTGGTAATGCTGAGAGCCAGTGAAGGACAATTGCAGAGTCAGTCTATGCGTAAACTTGCATCTCTTTATACTGTAAAGAGATTTTAAGTTTATTTACTAGGCGTGTTAGCAAGACTGCTCCACAGAGCTCGAGACGGGGAAGAGACACGACTTTAATTGGAGCTACTCTGCTTTTGGCCGCGACGATATTGCAGGTAACCTTGCCAGTAGAGTCCACACTTCTACAATACACGACCGCAGCGTAAGCATCCAGGGATGCATCACAGAACCCATGGAATTCTACGTTTTGCTTGGATGTCCAAAGAAGGCGCTGTATATTTAGGCTTTCGAGTTGAAGTAGGTCCCCACGAATCGTGCGCCATCGATCAGAAAGCTCCATGGAAATTTTGTCATCCCATTTGTATTTCTTTCGCCAAAGCTCCTGAAAGAGGATCTTAACACTTATGATGACTGGAGTAAGAAAGCCGATAGGATCAAATATTTTTGATGATTCTGATAGGATACTTCGCTTAGTAAAGGAGAAGTTTTCACTCAAATTAACCTTATACGAAAATGCATCTCTTGCAGGCGACCACTGTAAACCTAGTAACTTAACTGAGCTATAACTCTCGAATTCTCTCGGGGACACCTCACGTTGATCCTCTGGTAGGCTGAGGAGAAGTGGCCAACAGTTTGTGGTCCATTTTCGCAAGTTAAATCCGCCTGATTTAAGAAGGCTGATAAGCTCCGTACGCAGCGAAGTTACTTCTTCGATGGAATCTGCCCCGGTCATGACATCGTCGATGTAAAAGTCGTCAAGTAATACTTGCGCTGCTCGGGGGTATGTTGCGACTGAGTCCCTTGGTAACTGAATCAAGGTTCGCACAGCCAAAAAGGGAGCAGGAGATGTACCGTATGTCACTGTCAAGAGCCTGTAATGCTTCAAAGGTTGATCGCTTGATTCTCTCCACAGAATCCGTTGGAAGTCGGTATGTTTCTTTGACACCATTATTTGGCGAAACATTTTCTCAATGTCCCCGGATATCGTGTAGACATGACGACGAAAGCGGATACAAATTGAAAAGAGATCATATTGATTTGCATGACCTACCAAAAGCATTTCGTTGAGAGACTGATAATTTGCCGATTTTGCCGAACCATCGAAAACGACCCTCACCTTGGTTGTACTGCTATCATCCTTTAAAACTGCGTGATGGGGCAAATAATAACTATGTTTAGTAGAATTATTAACTTCGATATCAGGAACCAATTCCATGTGCCCTAGATTTAGGTATTCGTTCATAAAGCTTGTATATTTCTCCCTTAAATACGGATTTAACTCGATCCTACGCTCCATGGATTGAAAACGATTGAAAGCGACGTTGAAGCTGTTTCCAAAGTCAATTGCCTCATCTGATTTAAATGGCAATTCTACCATGTACCTGCCGTCAGGTAAACGACAGTGGGTATTAAAATATATGTCCTCTGTACGTTGATCTTCGATGGACAGACAGGGTTTATGGTCAACTTCTTCTAGGCGCCAAAAATGCTCGAGATCGAACGAATGCTCACTATCAAGCTTCGTGCAGAACGAATCTATACCCTCACAATTTGAAGAAACTGGACTTTTCATATTGCCGCAAACGACAACACCAAAAATAGTAGGTACTAGGTCAGACATTCCATTTTCCCCTTGAACCGCAGGACCGTTGAATACACTGAATACCTTTTCAGCACCAATAATCACGTCAACAGAACCAGGCTTGTTAAAATATGGATCTGCTAATTGTAATGAAGAGAATGCCTTAGTATTCACGATTGTAAGTTCAGAGGCGGGCACCAGCGAAGTAAGTTTGGAAACAATGTAGCACTGAACGTCAACAAAATCCTTATTAAAACGAGAAAAGATTTTAAGGGTTACAAAACCATTTGTTACACCAGCTGCTGTTGATCCTACACCGAGAATAGGAATACGAGCACTTTTCCTGGATAAGCCGAGGCGCTGAACTGTCTGTTCTGTAACAAACGACACCTGGGATCCCGAGTCGAGTAATAATCGAATGCTTTGATAAGCTCCCTCTTTGTCACGAGTCTGTGCGATTGCAGTAGGTAGAATGGTTTGATCGTAACGAACTCTATTTAACATATCACGAATTGGTTCAACACATGAGCAAAGTGAAAGTGACGAATTTGTCGAAGTCGTAGAAGAAGAGGGTGCAGCGTTACAGATGTTAGATCCTGTGTTAATGTTCGAAGAAGTTGTTGGAATGTCTAAAGATGAATCCTCCGTGTCTGCAGAAATTTTCGACGATGATTGGTTGAGATGAACGAGGGAATGATGGCGGGATTTGCAAATTCTGCAGCGAAAGGTTGAGCGGCACTTATTCGATGAGTGACCTGCTCGCAGGCAATTAAAACAAAGGGAATGCTCTTTAACGAAAGCCCGACGCGTTTTAATGTCATATGAGAGAAACTGTGCACATTTTCCTAAAGAATGTTCAAGCTTACATTGAGGACAGCAAAGGTTTGACTCAGCGAAATGTGACTGTATAACTTTGGGAGCCTTGCCACGAGGTTGGTTTAAACGAGGTTGGGTATGGCAAGATTCCAAAGCATCACAACGAGAGCTTAAAAATGAAAGCAAGTCATCAATTGTACTGTCGTCTTTAGCTCCTATGTGCTCTGCCCAAGCGTGTCTGGTATCATAATCTAATTTCTGCAGCAGTAAATAAATCACCCAAGGATCGCGACCAGTTGATCCAAGAGCGTTCAAACCACGAATCGTTTCATCCGCACAGTCGGTTATTTTCCGAAGCGAGTTTACACCGTTTGAACTCATGGTAGGTATCGAAACAAATGACTTGATGTACGATTGTATAATGAAATTAGACCGATCATATCGCTTCTCTAGTCGATCCCAAGCATCTAAATAATTTGAGTCTGAAACCGTAATATGGCGGATAAGATTTGCCGCATCACCACTAAGAAAAGATTTGAGAAAGTGAAACTTCTGAGTTGGGGTCAAAGTTTTTTTTACGTCAACTGTACCGAGAAAAAGATCGCGAAAGCTTGGCCACTCTTGATAGTTTCCACTAAACACAGGAATTTTAAACGACGGCAAAGATATTGAAGCTGACTGTTGGGACGATGCCAATACTTCTAGAATAGAAGCCTGCTGACTTGCTAATTTTTCAACTACCGATTCATCTGCACTTGGCTTTAAATTAGCCGTTCTTTCACGAATGACCTTTTTGATTGTGGATTGAGCTATAAAATATTTTCCCTCGTAATCAGAAAACTCTTGGTCAAGATCAACTATTTCATCTTCACCCGAATGTTCAAGAAGCTCACTATGGAGTGAAACAAACTCTATCCATGCTTCTTCTAGTTTTTCCAGGCGAATTTCTAATAATTCGAGTGTTACCCGCTCGTCGATGCTTTCCGCGAATGATACCGCCCGAGTTAAGCACCCTTTCACATGGCCACGTTTCGTTTTTATTGTGTTCATCTTGTTTTTTCTCAAATATTTTTTAGTTTTTATCACGATTAGATATGATGCAAAGGAATTTGATTGTCAATGTGCGTATGACCGAAACACGAGACACAATATGCAAAAGTCTATCAAATTTATATTAAACACGATTGGATAACATGTGCGTTGGGTATGCACCAATTTTTACATCAAATAACAAAAAAAACACAATGCATTAAACGAATTAATTAATTGATTAATAGTTCTTATATTCGGCTGAGAAGGACCAAAAAAATGTTTAGGATTATGCTAAAAAACAGCAACGAAGAAAACAAAATTGTTTCTGCAAAAATATTATAAAGTTTATCTGGTTACCAAATCGGTCTTTACAGCTTGGTGGTTGTTTTGAGAAAGAGGCTGAGAATTTGTTTTTCAAGATTAAGTTACTGATAAGAACAATTGAACAAAAGAGAAAAGCAAAAGTATGAAAGTGCATAATAAAAACAGGTTTACATCAAATGACAGGGTGTTTCATGAAAAATTGGCAATAATACATAAAGTAAAGCGAAATGGAATTTAAATGCAATTTAAGTTTCAAACACTTATCTTAATTCTCTATTTTAATTGTCTCAATATTAAGATTAGTCATGCAATGATCCGAGATTTTGTGATCAAGTACTTCAGCAGATAGGTTATGTCCAAAGTGCGTAGATAACCTTACAAAAATATGATCAATGCATGTTTGTGAACTCCGGTTAAGTTTAACATTTTTTCAGATATCCAAAGTTCGAATAATTGAAAATACCGCTTAATCGAAAAAAAAAATTGTGGCGAATTGCCGTTTCAGTTAAGCGACTGTACAAGTTTGTTGTTTTTTGTAGATTTAAATTCCGTTTAATTGTATACACATATTTTGTATTTTCATTTTAAGCTGACTGTCATTTGATTTTATTTTCAATTTATTAATAATACATTCACTGATGAATTTGTAGCTATACCACATAAATAATTAATTAATTTATCAATATAATTTGATATGATACAAAGATCATTCGCCACTAGCCCTAAAGAATGATGCCTATTTATTCATTATAAAATATTTTGGATATTTTTTGGTTCTGAACAAAATTTTTTGGAAAATCGAATAAATACTTTAAAAAAGAAATTGTTTTTTAAAAAAATCACTTTCCAAATTGATAGTCTCCCATCTAATTTTTTTTTACTGACAAGAGCCTTGAAAGTTTTTAGTAACCAACAAATTTGTATGAAACGATTGATTTTATAATCATTTTACTTAGTCATGGTTTCAAATTACTTATTTATTATTAGCTTCCAATGAGTGGGTACAAAAAAAAATTGATTACGATACACGAGCGATTTGTTTTTATTTTTGTTAAATTTCCGCCGCACGTGCGGGATAGTCCCAACTCCACCCAACGACGTAGTTTCATACTGGAATTCTCTTGCAAAATAAAAATAAGATAAAATGTCAAAACAATGACTTGCCAAAATATATATCCAAATAAAGAGTTTTTTTTTTTAAATTACTCACTAGGCCACCAACGCGGCAACGGATGCAAAACAATAACTGTGGGATGACTGAAAGACGCGACTCAAAGGGGGGACGTACTTAAAAAAATCGAAATCGAATTTATTATTCATCACGAATTATTAACTGTTCCGAGCGAGCTCTTGACCAGTTCCGTGTTGGTAAGTTCGGCAATCATTTGAAATCCAGATCAAAATCTCTCAAAGATACAACAAGCAAATGCAACATGAGTGGTGAAACCATGTACGAGTACGTCACTGGTGATCGGTATCTTGATGACCCTGGATCTTACCATTTTTTGTTTGTTTACGTCTTGAATCTCATGTTGCCCCATCTGCACGTGTTTTAAGATTAATTTTGATTTGCATTTTTAGCAAATAAATTGTTGAAGCTTCTGGCTCGATGGTTCAGTGGAGCCACAGATGCGATTCGAAGCGGTTTTTGGAAAAACACCTTTTTTATAATCGTGCCAGATTTGTCACTCTGTCGCTAGAAGTTTATTTGTTGGGCTAGTTGGGATATAATAGTGACTGGTTTTGATGATTTATAACAAAGGAACAAAATTTCCGGTTTTAGTTTCGCGATGATTGCAAGACGCAGTTTAATTTGCAAACAAAGCTCGACGTTAAGTACTTGAGTACGATTATAATTTAAGATTCGTGATCACGCTTCAAAGTACGGGTGGTAATTCTGTTTTAACAAAACAGCATGATATGATTGATGGCTTAATTGATTTGAAAATTGAGGTATAAGCAGCAATTTACTTAAGTTGATGCGATTTTCAAAAGATTGGCTGGCAAGGTAATCATGCTCGATGATGCTTTCTTTGTTGCGGACAAAATTCAGGAAACCTGTACAGTAGATTTTCGTAGATTTTAGTTCACTATTTCTGTCACAAAATATTCGTTTATTTCAAGACAGAACCATTCTAGAGATAATGCAATTAAGTCGTTTACTTATTGCTTTTAGTAAGCAGTAAAGCGACAGTTTTTTTCTTCTTCCTTGTTTCAAGACTCTTAAATAACTAAATGTCTTCGAATGCGGAGTGTACCTTTTTTCAGACGGACGAACCTATTTTCTATCCTTCAGGACTTCGTGTCAAACTTCGTCAAACGCTGAGACAAACATAAAACGTGTTCGAATACTTTGTCGATTTCGTTGCTTATTTTGTAAACCTTGTTAGTCGTTGATGGTTTGATTTTGAAACCAAATTAATGGTCAGGGTACGGATGATCGGTCTTAGAGGCTTCAAAAATAATACATAATTGACTAAAGTGATATCATCCATCCGACTTCTTATCGTTTTGTGAATTTTCGAGTTTTGAAACAATTATCATTTCGGAGACATCCCGATGCTAGATGTATTTAAAACCTGAATTAGCTTTTAAAATAAAATTCGAACCTTTTGGTCGTGAAAATGTCTACTTCAGACTGGAACCAATTCGGCGGTTGATCTTGACAATCAATCGATCAATTTTTTGATACTTTTTAGTGTTACGAATCTCAAGACTACTTCAAACGCCTCCCCAAGGTGATGTTCTTTATTCAAACCCTTCGGTCAAGTTTATTCTATTGATTCTGAAAAACGGAGGCTCCTCGAAGAGCAATTGCTTGAAATGTTTTTCATCACAATATAGATGCATTCGAAACGCAAATGTTACCCAGAAAAGTTACCCTTTCAAAATACTACAATTCTGGTAGGCCGACATGTTATTATACAAACTCTAGAAAACTAAACGAAAGAAGAACTGTGAACTTCCGCAGGTCGCAAGATTGAAATATTTAAGTATGAAAATTTAAGACTATCCAGTACCTACTGTCAAAAGCGCCGAAGTTGCTCTTGGCAGCTTCGAGAGGAAAATTCTTCGGATGATTTTCGGCCCGTTCTGCATAGATGGTGAGTGGTGCTAAGAGATCGATCGTTGGTTGAGGACCAAGTTCACCTCGGCTTGTAGTCTAGTACGAATACGCTATCTCATCCGTTAACTTGTTTATATTTTCTCTTCGGTTTAAACGAAGCCACTCATTTTTTAGGTTTGTGTCAGACTTTTTCTGTACTACATAAGCATTTATTCCCCGTTCTTTCAATCTTCTCCAAACTGTTCTCGTACTTTCTTAAATATATGTCTCTTTTGATTTTTTCATCTTACCGTTTTATTTTCTTCCTTTTCAGAAGTCACGCTTCTCCGGCTTCCAATTGCATTTTCGATGCACCACCTTCTTTATTTTACAAAATCGATCACTATTTTTAAACACCACGCAGCAGAATAAAGAAACGACATTCGAAAAGATCAACAACTATTGCACAAATTAGGTGATCAAGGACCTCTTATTAATGAATTGAAAAAGACTTAAAGGAATACAAATACAAAATAAGAATGGTAAAAAAAATGTAGTGCGCTCCTTTCTCGAGACCATTTCCATAATTACCTGTAACTAGCCAGTTTTTTATTTGACAAGTAAATAGCATAAATTAATTTTTGAAAATAGCAAAGATAAGTTTTTCTTTGCATCCATTTCTAGTGTAGTTTAACTATTTGTTTAAATTCTAACAAGTCTGTACAAAAAACTTACATTGAAAGCTTTTTTCGTAGTTTTCTTTCAAAATCTGACGCTTCCTTTCGCTGTTCTGTTTTCTGTAAGAAAAAAAAACAACATATTTCAGATTTCAAGGAATAATAGAATTATCGAAAATAATATTAAATTTTTCTGATTTTTTTTTCTGATACTACAATCTATTAAAAATATCGTCAGAAAATGCTAAGTCCTAAACAATTAAGCTAAGTTATAAACAAGTAAGTGTCCGGGCACTTGGTCTCAACTGGTTTCCAACAGCTGCTCTCTTTTATTTATTTTTAAAATTTTATTATTTTTAAAATTGGTAAAGCTAAAAGAGACGAAATTTATTTTAAAGTCGGAAAACAAAATTTCTCGAAAAACTTTGTACTGATTTCGCTTAAGCTATGAACAGTTCTTTTATGTACTAAATACTCGGTTTTGAACGAGCGATTTTTTTTTCAACTACTGTGAAATCTCTCCAAAGCGGACCTAAACGGCACCAACATTTTTATCCGTCCAACGGAGGTATTCGTATATGGGTGGTAAAAATAAAAAAAAATTTCCAAAACAATTTTTGATTCTTCAAAAAGTCACAAATACTTGTTTGCTTCTTCTGTGTAACAGTTAAGGAAGCTTGAAGATGGGTTTGCAATTCTAGGAGAATTTGCAAATATTCTAAGATGTTCAACAGCAGTTTGAGATGGTCTAAAGGAATTGCTAGGTGTCTCCTCCAGTGGTTGCTGTTCCTCTTCATCCTCCTCAGAATCACTACTTATGTACATAATCTATTTGATCAACTTTAAATCTGCATTCCTGAAGAAGCTGAGAAAATCTTCCTAGCTCTGCCAGTGTCAAATCGGCTCTGGGATCAAATTCGTCATATTTTGAAGTGAGACTTTTTCGAAACCAGCTTTTTTAAAGCAGTTTTCAGAGTGTTTTTGATGGAACTTGTTGCTATGCTGTATTATGAAAGCAAATGGTATCTAAAACATTCACGGCTCTTACAAGACTGCTCGCTGTTCTCGTAACCTCAATGTTGCTTGAAGTTGCTTATTATACCTCGATCTGCAAGTTGGCAGAAGACGCATTTGTTGTTTGGTAGAAGATAAACCAATTTCATATTTTCAAGTGTCATATCTTTCGGGTGAAAAGCAGAATCTTCTCTTAAAAGATCGCAGCCAATCGATCATTATTTCCTGCGTCATTGAAGCCTCCTTATTATTATCACTCTCCTGGAAATTTGTCCTTCTTCAAATTGTGGAAAGCCTTTTTACGAAACGATCTTCCTAAGACTCAACATTTTTCCTTGTCAGTCAGCCACTGCTCCAGGAGCTCCTGTGCACTTGTCTTATCGTTTTCCTGGGTACAGCTTTAAAAAAGAAGTCTGTCCCATCTGCATTTACAATCATGACTTTAATATTCGGTAATTGAAGGCAACTTGTCAATAAATGTTTGAACGTCTGCAGGATTTACATAAGATGCCTTTCCATTAATGCTTTTGAATGAAATCCCATGGCGCCTCCGAAATGTTTTAAGCTTTAAAATTTGCAACAATCAAATGCTTTCCAACAAATTTAGCCTTGTGTCTTAAAAATGGTCTGAAATCGTCAATTTTTTGTTTCGTGCCATTCGAAACCACTGAAACACTATATCGTTCATACGATTCCTTTCTGATGCAGCATAATACCTGTTTGAATGCGTTGCAGTTGAATTTGATGGCGTGAGTCTTATCAATACTAAATTCATTAGCAATTCACGAATGTGTTTTTAGTTAGATTCGAAGCGTTAGTAACATTAATTTTTTTTTAATATTAGTGTATTTCGACACAAGTCACGTCTCATCTACTATCCGCCCTCATTGCACATAATTAAGGCGGTGCCAATATGCTTGTCCGCTTCCGATAATGGGAGGTTTCACCGATCAACTTTTTTTTTCTGCTAAAAAATTATTTAAACAAAGAGAGCAATTTTTGGAAAAATCTGTTTTTTTTTTTATTTCGCGTATTCAAAGATGAATATTTTGTTAACGACTTCGTTCAAAACCAAGATAAGCCTCTGTGCTAAAAAAAAACATTTATAAATAAATAAGATACTCTGAAAAAAAATCACAAAAATATGTTTTTTAACTTCCCATCAGGAAGTTCATGTAATCGGTCTGATTTTCGGAACTCAAAATTTTTACATAACTCTACGTTTAGAGGTCCTAATAGTCGGATTCGTTCAGCCTAACTCGAGAACAAGCTTGTTTCATTCGAAGCGTGTGTGCATAGAGGTCACCTCAAATTTGACAGGGTCGTTTAAACTTTATGACGAAAAAACTGTTAAGAAGAGGGACGATTTCACTTTTTCAACTAAAATCAATTTATCATAGTTTTCCAATAAAAAAAGTTCGAAATCAGCACTAAGCTATAAAGACTAACTTAAACACTAAAACAGTTCTAAGACGAGTCCATTTCAAATTTGTATGTGCCTTTTTCTCCATTTCTAAATCGTTCCCATGGAAGTTATTGGAAAATTTAGATGAGACAATTGATTTTGTAAAATAGCATCAATAGAAAGCTAAATGACAAAGTTAAAACATCCAAAGATTTAGTTTGTTTACCACTATTGTAGTTTCTTACCATGATCCATAGTTTAGAGGTCTTTCAAAAAAGTGACAAAGAGATAAACAACCTCTCGAAATCGGCTTGGAAACAGCTATCAAAATCGCCTCAAGAACTGGACTAATTGTAATCCTCTTAAAGCCATATAAAAAAGAAAGAAAAGATCCAATGCTGAGCAGTTCCTAGTTCGGAAGGAAGAGGTGATGAAAATCTCTCGACTGAAACTATGTTCTTTTGAACCCTTTCTAAAAGGACATAAAGAGAATCAAAATTTAATATTCCGAGCAATGGAAAATTTCTATCAATGAAAAGTAATCTAACTAATTTGATGATATTAATATGAAAATAATTTTAAAAATACATTTGAGAAAGAGTTGGCATAAGCGGTCTTTCACAATGTATTCATCGAAAAAACTATTTTAAGCAAAGCCTGGTCCCGTGCTTCCCTTTTGTTCATTTCAAAACTTTTTAACTAGAATAGCACAAATAATAATAATAATTTGTGAGTGATGTTTCAGCGATAGCTCGGCACAAGTTTAAATACAGTTTTCTAAGGAAGGAAAAGTTAGCAACGAAATTGCTAAATTGTTGTTGAAATTGTTAAATTCGCAAATCTTTTTTTGAATGATTCAAAAATGCAAAAACAAATATATCCCTACGGGGCAGCTTAGAAAAATATGCATATTATTCTTATGTTTGAATGATGATTTCAAAACACAAATTGAATTTGTTGGTGGCGGAAAATAATACAGCACCTACATTTTTATCTTATCTTGAGATGGGAAGTTGAGGATATATATGCAGGCCTATTTGCACCAAAACAATTTTTGGTTTTGTATCTCAGACCCGTTTGTCTATCGATCTGTCTCTATGTTTGAATTTTTTTTTAATTTTTCATCATTTTAAAATTATGGTAAGAACAGATAGTGACTATAAGTATTTCGTAATGCTAAAGTGTGAAATGCCACTTCATTAATAAAAGAATTAAGAAATTTTGAAGTAAGTGGAGTGAATTTTCAAATTTTCTAAAGTTGAAAAATCACAAGCTAAGCAACGTAGCGCAACAAAATCTCAACTTGTTTGTGATGAAGTTCATGGAGCCACGATTTAATGTTTTTTTTTAAAAATAAAGATAATGTCATAATACAGCAAATACTTATTGGAAATCTATTAAATATAAATTTCTATATTCGTTGAACGGAAATTAGGAATTCAAAATTTTGTCCAAATCATTCCGCAGAGCATGGACATCAGAGTTGGGGTCTGCGAATAACCACTTTTCATAAAAAATTTGTTTGGAAAACTCATAATAATACAGGTGTCTTACCCGTAGTATATTCAAAAATCTAAAGAGCGCTATGGATTGAGTCTAACTATTTACACAACAGAACTTTTTTATGAAAAACTTCTACAGAATGATCAAAGGATAATTTTTTTCCTGGTAAGCGCATCCCCAACAGCTTATGCCGAACTGCAGTTAAAAAATTATATATTCGAAAATAGAGTGTTCGAAGAGTTCTGTCATCGCAGGTTTTTTTAAATTGGGAAAAGTTTCGGACAAAAAAACGCATATGTTACTTTAGATTTGAAATATGCTTTGAACAGTTCATATAAAAGTCTATTAAGATACCTCAGTACTTAAATTCTTTTACTGCCTCAATTTTGAAATAATAAGGATTACAATTTGCCAGCGTCTCGTGTGTCACTAAGTGGTCATGTTCGGTAGAAGTGCAAATTCCCATTTTGTATTTTATACAATTTTGAGTATGAATTAAAATTCATAAGCTAAAATACATCAGTTTTGTTTCGCTGCTTACAGTTAGTTTATGTTCAGCAAACTAAACTCTCACCAAATGGATATCGTGGTTTATTTCAGTCGTTAAGTTCAAGGGGCTGACTGAGGTATACCGATACCAAGATCATCTGCGACAGCAACTGGTTTACCTGCAAGGGGTTAATTGAATAAGGAGTTTATGTTAGTAAGAAGTAAGATCGGACCAAGGACAGACCCTTGGGGAACACCTATATTGAACGCCCTTTTTCTACTAATGAAGTCTTCAACTTTAATTGTTTGGGTTCTATCTTCTAAATAAACCAAGGAATGTAACCTGTTTAATAAAATACTGTGGTCCATATCAAATGCTTTAGTTATGTCAACACACAGTTCATCGCAAAATTTTGTTACCATGTTATCCTTTATTTTTCAAAGAACAAACTTGAAGAAGAGAATCTTCGGTAGACAGCCCCCCCGTTAACCCAAATTGTATTGGACCAAAAAAGTTTATTTGCTTGAGATAATATAACATTAATTTTTAACAGCTTTTTCAAAGATTTAAGGTATTGAGGACATCAAAGAAATCGGCCTTAAGTTGTTGACCTCTTTTCTGCAACCCTTTTGAAAATCAGTATCACGTTTGCGCATTCTAATTTTTCGGGAAAGGAACCAGTGCAAATGCTCATGTTTTAAATCGAGCAAGAATATCAAGCTATTTTAAGAGCTATGTTTTTCAAAACGATTTTCGAGATATCATTATTTAAGTGAAATTATTAACACTAATTAATTACAATCATAAAATGTAAAACTTTGAATCTATTCAGTCGCAAGCACTTCACTTGCAACTCAAATTAAGGACAAACTCACGGCCACATAATCGTGATAATTCCACACCCTAAACATTTCTCGCATGCGAGATGTTGTGAATCTCTCGCAACATTTCATCTCTTCAGATGCAATCCCATTTCAATGCACTTGCAGTTCTTGTTCGCTTTGCTTCCCCACATCTGCATTATAGCGTCGATAAGGCAGTCTCTGTCGTACGAGTATCTCTGTATCTGTTGGATGTATACCCAACAAAAGTTGCCTTAGCCCAACTTCTATTAACGAAACACACAAGCCACGTTCGGTTGGCTTACTTCATGAATGAATTTCTTAGTTGGCAGTCTGACAACGATCACTACAGTTGTTCGCCGATCCAACCGATCTACGGCATCAAGACCTTGTTTGGTTGTCGCGTCACTTGTTTTGTTCTTGCGCATCCAAA
This sequence comes from Orthonevra nobilis, assembly GCA_963555765.1. NCBI lineage: Eukaryota > Metazoa > Arthropoda > Insecta > Diptera > Syrphidae > Orthonevra > Orthonevra nobilis. The sequence goes on along the minus strand of OY743225.1, from coordinate 60,648,786 downwards.
GTACGCTACGCAACATTGTGATCCTCCGTGGACCGATCGTGATCGCTATTTTCCGCTCTCTGGGAAAATTCTCATATTTTCCTTCGGGGAAAGAGAAACACATGTTGGCAATGCGCCGTCGTCGTCGTCGTCGTCCGTAGATAGATTTCTCGTATGCGGGTGTGTTTTACTGTCTTCCTCCGAGAGACGCACCACTACCGCACCGATACCACCAGCAAGCGCGCAGCTCGCACACATTTGTTTATTTACGTGCAAAGAATTGTATATTTTCTGGCAGGCAGACGGCCCGATCGGTAGTCAATCGGACAAACGGAAAATTATTCTTTTTTTTTCTGTTTTGTATTTTGTCATTCGAAAAAAAGTGTAATTCTCTCTCGGGATAGTGTAGAGTCCCGCGATTCAAATGTTTTCGAGTGTGTTTCAATTTAGTTGGATTGTGAACGCCTGCGAAGTGACTTCGTCCGTCGATGTAGATTAACGTGAAAATTTTCTAAAAACGGTTAATCAAATTTTTGAACGTGAAATGGATTTATAAAAATTTTAAAATTGTGCACAAAAAAAAAATTGAGATAGTTTTGTTTTTGAAAAACAAATACGACCTTGGATTACCAGTGAAGAGTCTTAAGGACCTACCCAAAAGCCTAAAAAAAAAGTGCGTTTTGATTGAATTCTGCTTGACCGGATATTAAGATTGATATTTTTGAGGCGGGTGGCTTCCGATTTTGAAAATTTCGGTTTGGCTCGTAAGCGCGTTGCTCTGTCAAAAGCAAGTGTCTGTCTTATGTTTTTTAGGGATACGGATAGCCTATTATAGCTTCTAAGAAATCAAATTTGGAAAACTGAGAAGAATATTAATTGAGTTGAGGGATTCAAATTTTTTTGATAATTGTTTTCCTTTTCGTTTTTCGTGTGTTTTTTAATGTTTCTTTTTGTTTTTCGAAACGAATAAGCAGATATATTTATATGTATATACTTAAAGTGTGCCATATCCGGTGGATTTGAGTGGAAATTGAATGTGCGCGCGCGGTGATTAAAGAATACAAAGAAAGAAAAATAAATCGTTATAAAATAAAACAAAAAAAAAACAAATATTTCTCTTTGGTTTTTGGATTACAATAACTGCTGTCTGAAAGGAATATTTGGTAACGTTTTCAAGGTAAGAAACAATTTTATTTTGAAATTTTTTTTGAGTGAATTTTTAATTAAAAGTGTGGTATTGGATATTCGAACAAATTGAAGAAGATACGCAGATGAGCCTAAAGAAATGCGCGAATTCCATTTGCAAATCAATTTTTTATCTTGACTCTTTGAAAATGCTTCGACAGCGATCGTCACCTCCATATTCGGTTCCCTTATTTTCGGTTTATCCTTAAATATTAGGAGTTACTATATGCGACCTCTGAAAAAAATACTGGGTGTTCAGCCAATTCGAAACCCGGTTCGGAATTGGTAGCCACTGCAACCTCGGCTTTTTCTGCAGATGTCTTGCCTTGTTGAAACAGCATTCTTTTTCTGTGATTTGGTCTGCTTAGGAAGAGCATGAAAAAGACATCCTTTTCAAAGTAATCTGTACTTTCACATACTTTGGAACTCCAAAATGCGGACACGCTTGCTACTTTAGTTATCGCAGTTATGGCAAAAGGTCTCGCACATGGAAGCTTGGTGGTTTTCAAAATGTTCTCACTTGTTTCTTCTTTTGCTCGCCAGTTAACTTTAGGTTCATGGGACTTAAGTTTTGAAGGTCCTTTACGAACTCTTCTTCTATCGATGTTCTATCAAGCTTAAGAGGACAGTCCCTCAATATTGCTCCCAAGTCGGCATGTGCGTGTGTCTTGTAAGAAATTTTTTTCTGGCAGATTTACTTGATGATTGCTGTGAGTGTTTATATTCAAATGAAAGCTACAACTTATATTTAAAGATCTCAGGATCACCAGAAATATCGAACATAAGCTTGAACATAAGCTTACTAAGAGTATGTATCCTCTGCCCTAGTATGAGGCCTGGAACTTTACACGGAACAAATAACTAATCTCAGACTATCAGATGTCGTCTATGGAAATTTATGTTAGTAGTAAACGAAACGGAACTACTTTAAGGTTCCGCGTCAAGTTTTTAAACAGACCAACGAGAAGTGAATTTTGCAAGAGTATTTATTTTGAACGCACCCCCTGTGGGTAAATATGCCATTAAATGGTGCACAAATATTCGGAACCGATATGCAAAATTATGTTGCACTTTTCTCTATTAAATGAAGCCCGAGTTTCCTACTAAAATAAAAAGAAATCTCAAACAAGCAGCTTAGAATTGTGAACATTCAATAGGATTGAGAAGCGTCTTGGCTAACGTACATACATATAATTATGAAGAATTTTAGAAAGACCGAGCATTGACATGCAATTGAAGCAATTTTGCTCTAAGAGGACACTTGCAAGACACTAAACACAAAGCTTGACCCGATATAAAACATGCTGTAAAAAATACAAACGTATTTATTCTTAAACATTTTGTATTCAAGTCTAAGTCTCTTATAGCAGGTACTAATAATATTGTGATAAAAATTACTCTTAGATTTATGAGTTAATGGATAAAGAAAAGAAAAATAATAGAATTCAGTGTAAAAAATAAACAAAAATTGAAATAAGCATAATTAAATAACAAAAAAGAATAAAATAAAAAATAACTACGGTTGAGAAGTTTTTCAATATAATTTGTTTGAAGTTAGTTGAATTTTTAAATCTCTTGATGCGAAGAGGTAAAGAATTCCACAGTCGGATTGCATGAACATAAAATAGTCGGGAGGAGTTTAAATATTTAAACGGAGGTAAATTGAACCCGAAGTTTCTTTGGGATCTGGTAAAAGACAGCTTATGATACAGATAATGCTATATTACAATAACGTGCTTTTAGATATTGCTGCAGAGAGCATCCAAGAACACTATTCGATAGTTGAGATATTCGGTCATACCTTCTTAAGCCATACACATATCTCACAGCATCTGCTGTAGACTACTTCAGCATAGATGATGATTGGAACGATCAAAGTTTTCACGAGCTTACAACGAATTAGAACGGGAGTGAAACTAGCTGATGGCCACATTTTTCGAAGACAGGCATAAATGCGGCCGATAACTGAGTTTATGTGGTTATGTGGTATCTGAGGTTATTTACTTTATAAGCAAAAGTAAGACTTGAGCCTGCGATGCAAATGTCCTGCAATGGTCTAATGACCGATGGGAAATTAGTATAATTTGCGATTTTGTCGGATTAATAAAAAGAATATTAGCTAAAGACCATTCATGAATTGCCGATAAGTCATAATTCAGGTTTTCTGTGAACTCGTTGATGTTTTCCAGCGGACTTAATAATTGAACATCGTCAGCATATAAGTACGTAGTAACATGTTCGCATACAGATGGTAAATCATTAATAAACATGCAGGGACGAGAATGGAACCCTGTGGTACACCCTGTGTAACGTGTTTTAACCACGAGCAGCTATCTCCGATTACAAATTTCTTTCTTACAAAATTCCAAAGTAACTTCAGTGCCTGAGAACTGAAATGGAAGTAATCTTTCATTTTCCAAATAAGAATATCATGGTTTACTGAATTGAAGCCCGTTTGAGAAGTCAAGAAAGCAAAGATGGGTAACCTATCTCTCATCAAAATATTGTCTAGTATCGTCCATCATATTAACCATAGCTAGAGAGGATAAAGTAAGGAGTGACGATGAAGATGGTGTTGAATCTGCTTTGCTATTAACTTCTCAAAGACCTTAGATAGACATATCTGTTTGAAGGAAATGAAACTGGAAAGACATTGCTGACTGGAAATTCAGTTTTCGTGTCAAACAATGCGAAATAGGCACAGTATCTAATAAATCAATGTTTCTTAAAGAAATTTCAAGTGTTTAATAGAGTTTTGTGAAATACAGTTGGAAGGAAATCAAATGATTTAACCTTTCTAAATTAAATTTCTAAATGTAAATGTTATTTAGTGTTGCTTGCTCATTGAAATTCCACTTACTCTTTGGGAATATGTTTACTTTTACGATCTGTAGCTCCTGTATCCCCAGGAGTTTAAAGCGAAAAGTTGAGAATGTGATATTATATTATTTATGAAAGCTTACGTATCCAAAAGTAAGAAATCAGAAAATTAATGATCGAATTTTTTCATTGAGCTTACACGATTTTTTGGACAATAGTCTTAAGCTTCACTTGAATCTTTCTCCCCTCAATACTGACAGAATACTTGACCACTGTTGGGAAAAAACGAAACACGAGATGTGGAACTAAGAGACAAGTTCAACTCGTGTTAGAAATGTTTAATTTCTCGATTTCTTTTGAAGTAATAATCTTCAGGTAAGGATCAATTCTGTAAAACGATTTTTGGATTTTCAAATTTAAGACTAGTGATACTTCTTTGAAATATTCCAATATTCCATGATACATTTTGGATCACGAAGAGGTGGACAATGGCCAAGCCAAAACGTACATTGCGTATTATACATATATTGTCAGTCGCTGTAAAGATGTAGGTACCGATTAAACGAATTACTTTAAATAACTTAATGAAAATTCGTTCAAAATTGTTTGCATCGTGTTTTAATCTCAAAAAATTCCCCAATTCGTTTTTCCATTTCAAATATAAATATTATATTATTTGACATTTTCATATTAAATCTTATTGATAAGAGATGTTTGATCATTAGTTCAACAATCTTAATAATATTAAAGTAACTAAATGGCGTTAAAATTACTTTCCACGCTAAATTATACGGATTTTCGACGAACATAACTATTCCTATTTATTGACAATTAAGAAGAATGAAAATTACAATAATAATTAATAAATTAGGCATTTTTGTTTCGTTTTTTTTCTCTTCGGAACTATCCTCAATTGAGGAAATGACAGCGACGGAATACTCTAGCCTTCTCTTAACCACAAAAACGTTGGCCTTGGCTACGATGGCATTATTTATTCAAATATGGATACTTATCTACTCAGACCACAAGGAAACTATTTACAGTTCGATTCACCAGTGACTGTTTGGGCTATCCTGTGATAGCAGAATTTCTCCAACACCCGAAATGTGTCCCAAAAATCCGCACACAGTGGCGCCCTCAACAACTTTCGGAAATCGATCTTCAATTTCCAATGATCTTGTCGAGGCCATCTTACAGAGGGCTAACAATAACATAGATTTTTGAACACTACACTTACTCCTGCATACGTTCAAAATAAAGTGAAAAGAATCAAAGAGATCGCTTGTGGAAAATTGCGAGTCGGACTCGCGCAACAAAGGTTCCGTGCAAACTTGAAGACATGCAAATAGTTCGTCCATCACGGAAATCGAAACTCGCAGAGTTTTCCCGTTTCCGTTTGTATGTAATACAATATGTAAAACAAATGGCATAGATAAACGTATCTTATGACCGCGTCGATAAAGAAGCTCGATTTCTCCAGCTTCTACAACTTTAAGGAACCACAGTCGTGAGTACTTGCTAGTAAGTTCAACTTGATACCTCCACGCGTTCCTGAGAAGAAGGGTAGTAACAAACAGACGGACAACAAAGAGATTTTATAACAGTGCCGTTTTTCCATTTGAAGGACGGAACCTTAAAAAACAATCAAAATCTGTCAGTTCTTCTTGTTTTTCAGTACTTATTGAAAGTGATTTCAGCAAACCCAGTTTCCATCTTAAAAAATAGCGAAAGAGCGAGCGCGTTGGTAGGGTAGCCAGCATGGTCTGTGCTCATTAAACATATGTTACTAAATTGAGAGAAGTATTCATTGATTTTTAAACTACAGAATTGAGATTGATAGAAAATTGAATTGAGAATCGATTGAATCGAGTGCGGATTTTGCCAGTTTTTTTTTCAATTCTTTTTTGCTCTATGTTTTTAAGTGATTCAAAGTTACTTTTTATCGAAGACGAGGCTGTACTCTCCGACTTTAAATACATACATCAATCATTCAGTTTCTTTTTGCTTAGACAAATTTGAATTTGATTGAAATTGCGAAAAATGCTCTCATTGACAAAATCAAATTTACGAAAATTTAAAGGAAAGTAGATTTTCAAATCTGATTCTCTTATGTAAAACCCGACTTGACACAACGATGTGAATACACGAAAAAACCACAGCCAAATTAGTAAACCTCAGTCGTGTTTGAAATTCGAAAAGTTCACGGATTTATTTACCGATTAGAACCTTCGACATCCGCCTTTCGACGAAAACTACGAGTATCTCAATTTGTTTATCTCCATCGTAACACACTATTTTTGTTCATGTTTACTGTTGATATCAACCACTTGACATTTGTCACTAATCTTGAATTAAAATTTGACTCACGATCCAAATGATCGAACGATTTAGTTTAAATTCCCCGTGGATACACGAGGGACAATCGACCAACAGACTCTCATTTCAGATCACGTATTTCTAATAACAAAATAAATGCCCACATTCATGCGCATACGAGACTACATTACGCATTAATGGGGCCATAAATGAAATTGCATTCGAGAACAAGCCAGCGATTAACCGCCAACCAAACAGTCTTTTAATTCGAGTTCCTTTGCTAATCGACCATTGACGCGGATCACACGAAACAGGCCGCAATCAAACGAACACAAATGCCGCCACTGTGTTTCCAGCAGCAACTTAACTATTAAATAGAACAATTGTGTCCTTTGTTGAGACACTACAAGCATCTCTTCTTAAAGCGCCTTCCAAAGACAGGGATACTCTTTGGACGAAGCAGTAAAAATGAGAAACATTCAATTGGGCTGATTTCCTTTTGTTCCCTGTCAATTCGTAGACTCATAAATTAAAAAAAAAAACAAAAACAACAACTGTCAATGGAAATCGAATCGAGGCAGAGTGCCAAAATTTTGATTTCGAAATTCAAACGTGTACGAAAAAAAAGAGCGCAACAAATTATGGATGGATGGATCGATCGATCGATCGTGCGGTGCCAATGGCGGACGATGTGAAGATGGCAAAATTTGTATGCGTCACGGCATTGACGGATCGGGGGTACCGTTTATCAGTTTCGGCTGTCATATTTGAAGCATTGCCTACAAATTCAGTCCACGGACAGACGGGAATAAAAATAAAAAAATTGGTATCTCTTCAATTGTATGTTGCGGCTTATGTCATAAAATTGAAAAACAAATTGAGCATAATTTTCGATTTGTTTACAAATATGTCACCACACCACGAGTGGGTAATTTAGCTGTGCGCACGGGTCTCCGGGTGAACGAAACTTATGTACTTGGCAAAGAGAGAACGCAAAATCACTCCTGCTGACGTATGACGGACAGAAGGACAGACGGACGGACGATGTTGTCGAAAAAATTGTATTTTTTTTTCTAGCTAAAGATCTTGTGAAATCGACAATCGGGTTGTTGTTGTTTTTCTTTCAAATTTTTTGGCACCTGTTTCGATTTCGGTGGGTGGGCTGCTTGGTCAGAATGGAAACGTTTTTGTTTTTTTTTTATTTTCGATATGTTTCATCCATCCGGCTTGCTTTTGGGACGGGATGTTCAATTTTTTAAATGAAAAATAGGAATTTTCAAAGAATTGGGATACGAGTTTCGAAATACGAAATAATTTAATTAAGTTATCATCGTGGAAAGTTTGTGTGTGGGAATATCGTCTCTTTGATTTCATTCATTAAGTTGATGGCCAACCAAAAGGACAACCTGATTAAATTTTTTCACTAATTATAAAGCTTTGGATGAAGTTTGTCTGACGTTTAGAGTCTGTCGAAACGCACTATGTCTATGTCCATTCATTAAAAAAAAAAAAAAAAAAATACTTGTATACTTGTGGCAGAGACTGTTAATGATTAATAGCCATGTGGTCATATTCGTAAATTAAATTAAAATTGTTATTTTTTATTTATTTTTGATCCTGTGTCGAAAATATTTACGATCATATCTGTCACCAAAGGCACTTGCCAAGCAAATTAAAGATCCATGATCCCCACCTGCTTGGGGACGCTTTTGTACAAACACATTAAATCCGAAAAGATTCATTTCGCTGAAATTAAATGGCCCGAGACGAGCGGTCGGTGGAAGTAGCAATCGTAAATGTTGTTCAAATTGGTATAAAACAGACTTAAATGTTAAACGACCTAAACCGATGTGAGTTATTGGAAATGCCATCCAGAAATCATATAAAACATGTGAAAAATATCGGTGTACCGATGGCACGTCGTTTTCAGTGTCGTCTTGTGCGATTTCGAAATTTTGGTGTTGGCAGTTTTTTTTAGTTTATTCTTTCAATGCAAAAAAAACGCTAAAATTTCATTTGTTTAAATTGTATGTGCAAAGAAAATATTTATTTAAAAAAAAGGGATTTTTTCAATTTAAAAAATCCTTCAGAAAATATAGGATGGGCCTTCAGAGAGTTTCTTCTTAAATCACATGCGCTCAAAAAAAATTAATTTATTATTTATTCATGTTCCGTCCATAAAGCCTAGTTTTGAGTGTCAGTTTACTGCAAACAAAATCGAGCATTGGCTTTAAGTCATATCCGCGTTAGTGGCTCTTAGGAAACGTAGTCCGTAAGGTGGTGTTTATGTCAAAAACTGAGGAGAGTTGGTGAACTATTTTATAAGCATTTAGCTGATCATAAACTTTCCATAACGTGAAAAAAACAGAGTGGATCACTGCAGTGAATTAATTTATACTGCACGGCCACGATATTTTTTATTAACGGGTATTTGGTGAACATGAAAACTCTTTGCTTCAGCCTTTCGAAAAAACCAAGCATCGTTGAATTTGGATTGAGAAGTCAACATTATAAGCGAATTGTACGCCAAGTCACTTTTGCAAGTACAGAATCATTTTTAGTGTAGGTTGATACCACAGGAAACAACCCATTATATGACGAGAGGTCATACTGAAAAGCGAAGCAGTCCGCATGATTTTTTATATCCTTAACGATATGCATGTCGTTAGCATTTCTGAAGACTTTAAAATACTGCAGTTTAATTTTTACATCATTGATTGATATTATGAACAGATGGGGTCCTAGGTGACTTCCCTGAGGTACACCTAAAGTAACATTTGCAGCTTTTGATTTTCACCCTCGTTTAATAGTTTCTTGCTTATCTACTCAACATAGGCCAATAGATTTGATTTTAATAATTATGAACTTGTGGGTATCCTTTCTAAAGGACTTAGTTACTTTCTTCTACGATCTTGTTTACAAAAGAAATTAAATCCAAAAAAAAATTAAACACTGTGGATTTGATTTTTGAAAATTCATGCTGACTGTCAGTAAGGAAAGAATTGTAGGCGAAATAAAGACTGTCAAATAGCTAGCGGCGTTAAGCATAGACTGTTGTGTGGATATCAAACATAAGAAGCTGGGCACAAAGAGACGGTGGTTATTAAAATTGACATCCTCTGTAGAGGGGATAACAATAAAATAAGCTTTCTGTGAGTTGTCGAAATTCAGAAAGTATACTTTTTCTTTGAAAATCTGACACATAATCGAATCACCTGTAACATACCGGCTTCCGAAATGTTTCCTATATGTTGTTCCAATTGAATGACAATCACCGAATGTTTCGAAGTCGTACACGAGAATGGGTACAACTAGCGCTTTTCGAAGCAAATCACTGGTATTAGAAGGGATGAAGTCTTTTGTCAGATCAGAAGTAGTTCGCCAAACACTTTCCGAACAACCTTACTCAGTGAACAGGCCAAATAAAACTGTGATTAAAAACGACACCAAGGTTGTTAACAGTGATAAAATAAATATTGGAGCACTATTGAGAAAAATAGGACGATTTCAGCTTTTGTGAGTAAGCGAAACAGTAACATTTTTTATACAGGCAAAAAAATAGCGGACCTTATATGGAACCCTGCGAAGCCCCTCTGTACGGAGAAAAAATTGTTTCATTCTATCGGATTGATAAGAGAAAGAAATTATGTATTTATATATATGCATTTTCGCGTCACGAGACTTGTGAGGATCCTACTCGCTTAAAAAATGGAAATTTTGCTTGTTAGCAAACCCATTTTGCCAGAAATGAGTTTTATCACTGAAGATTAAACAAAGCAGTTCGATTTCGAGTTAATCTTCAGTGTGACGCAAAAGATGCTACATTGGTTCCATTTGTTGCTCTTGTTGAATTTTTTCCACAACTTATATCCTCTAAAATTTAAACGTGTCGGATGTGCAGAGGCCGAGTTGCTGAGAATAGCATTTTAGAAACTGCAGCCTCAAAAATGTGGGCCTGCTCGCAACTGGGTCGCCCTTGTACTTCCATTATGTTGGACATTTTCCTGTCATACACCAATTGTGATTAAACTGTGTTCAAGTTAAAGCCCCGACCAAATTTCCGACCAGACTCTTTAAAAGCTCAAGGTCGACTCTTATTTCTTTCGAAAAACAAGCAAAATTTGCCGATTATGGAATGTGGCGAATAAGAACTGTTCAAAAAACTACAATTCTTCGCCTTTATTATTTTCAGTTGGAAATTACCTCAAGTCCAAGTGAACCTTATGGAAAACGCGATGAAAATGCCATCGAACTGTGGACCGATAAATGCAGCTTGGGTGTTGACCCAGCAAAAACTGAACTGGTACTCTTCTCAGAAAACCATCAGACACCTTTAATCGTTCCACCAAAACTCAATGGTTTTCCATTTATCTTTTCAAAGCAAACCAAGTACCTTGGTATAACATTTGACAGGAAGCTTAACTGGAACAAAAAAATAGGGCATTAAACCAAAGATCATGAGATGGCTTCATGCCGCCTTCGTAAGACCCAAACTATTATATGGAGTACTTGTGTGATGGCCGGCACAAGACAAGTCACCATATGCAAAAATTATCCTCGGCGGCCAAAGGATGGAGTTGGAAAGCTTGAAACGATCCTACACCTCAGTCCAACAAACATTTATGACAAGCAATGACAGCAAAATCGGCATTGCGCCTAAAAGAACTTTCATAACGCAGAAAAAAAACCCAGGCCATGCCAAAATACTAAACTCATATAGTTTTTGAAAAGAATCTACAGATTTTCTAACTACGATCTTAGGCTTGGTCATTCAAAACAAGCAGTGAAAAAAAACTTGGTACTAAGCAGTGACTAAGGAAATCTACACAGACAAGGAAATTTCGGAACAAATCCAAATAAGCCAGTTCTTTAGGCTAACGAACAGGCGGAGATTATGGATATTCATGAAGCCACTGAATGGAGATTGATGAGAACGATATCGGCAGAGAGCATCGTTATCTTCACCGATATTGGAGCGGCAATAAAGGCACTAGAATCACCCATCTTAAGATCAAGATTGGTAAGACTCTGCCGCATGTCTCTCAATGAAATAGCAAAACAATGCAGCCTTATTGTGTGCTCGCTTCCTGGACACAGGGTTATTCCAGGAAACTGTTAAGAAGACGAATTAATCAGAAAGGGAAAAACTATTAATAAACCCAACACTGAAAAGCAAAATCTCTTTCGGAGATGGAGTAACCTCAACACCCGTCATTTTGCGATGCAAACATGGCCAAAAAATGGATTAGGAGGTGTATTCTGAGGAGTAAGCTAGTAGAAGTCTTCACAGGACACCGCGCTATGGATAAACACGCCGCAAAATTATGACTACCAAACAATGACTACTGTAGGAGATTCATGGTTGACGAGGAAGAGGAGATACCCTCACATCTACTCTGCAATTGTCCAGCTTTAGGCTTCATAAGAAAGTGAATTTTGGGAGCTTAACTTATTTACTTCAACGAACTTGCAAACATATCCGCAATGGATGTAAGAAAAATGAGGCTTTTCGTCCAGAAATCAAAATGGTTCCAGGAGTAACAACCAACCAACCAACCAACTCCGGGACCAACCCACCTACCTAAAATTTCATGAAGTATGTCGTGCGTAGGTTGCAAAAATCATTCACGATTGTCGATTATGCTGCGAGAAGAATTACGCTCCAATTCCATTTGCGGACGAGATGATTCGAACAGAGGTTCAAGATATCAAACACATGGCCAAAAGATCAAAACATGAATAATTGACTGTCATTTTTGAGGTCACAGTTCCCGAAACTTTTCTATGCTCTGCCTAAGACATCATCACACAAGCTCTCTATGAACAGCACTTCGAAGCAGTTTATGTGTAGACTGAGATAAATTTCAAGGCTAAGCTGCCTGGCTTCTTGGGTATAAAAAATCATGATGTTTCTAAGGGATTTTGTAAGAACCGAAGACTGGGAAGCAGATAACAAGACGAAGGTAAAGCTTATGGGAGAAAACACAACTGCTCGGTGTTTGAGTCAAATGCAGCAGCATTAAATCTTCCTGGAAGAAAGTTCAATCAGGACTACCAACATATAAACGGTATTCCAATCCTTGACTGTTGATAGAGGCCATATTGTTTAATCTACAAGTGTCAAATTGGCTGTCATTTCTTCAGTCTGTTTTGCCAAATCACGCGCAAATAATAAAATTGCTTTATTGAAATGGATGTTCGGTTTGGGCAACGTTCCGCGTGCTTTGTCCAATTTACGGTCGCCATAATCGTCCTTCCGAGAGGACTATTCGCAGTGCGATGATTAATTTTTGTCCTCTGGTTAAGTAAGCACTAAACCAATAGAGTTACGTCAGTCGATGAAATGAAAGATTAGCCTGCTATCCTTGAGGGTGTGCAGGAGAATCCGAGGCAGTTGATTTCGGATCGCTCACAAGAACTCGGCCTTTCGCAGGACACAAATTGGTGAATTTTACGTCATGATTTGGGCCTGCACCAGTACGAAATTCAACTGATCCAGGAGCTGAAGGAAAGGGCTAGGGAGCAGTTGGAAAATGAGTCTAATTTTCATCGAAACATCATCCTCAGCGATGAGGCCCATTTCGGGATGAATGGGGACGTCATCAAACTTGAGATCCAAGAGACTCGAATGCATACCGAAGAAGTCGTTATTTGGTGTTGATTTTGGGTGCGTTGGGTTGTCCATATTTTTTTCAAAACGACGTTGGATAATTACCAATTTCTTTTAGCCTGATTTAGATCATATGGACACCATCGATATGTGGTTTCAACAGGATGGCGCTACGTGGAAATTTTGCACTAGCGATTCGAGGGTATGGTCATTTCACGTGGAGGTGATGTAAACTGGCTACCAAGATTGTACCATTTGACTCCGATAGAATTTTTCTTGTGAAGTTTTCTGAGCTCGCCCGTCTATGCGAATAAGCCGCAAAACGACCCTAAAAGCCAAAAAAAAAACCCATGCCATCGGTCAAATTCAGCCTGATTTATGCGCCAGAGTCAGAACCTGGTCTAACTTCTGACGTATAAAGCCAGTTTTAACCCATTCTATGCCCTAAAGTATTTTGAACAAAATAAGGCAGTATTAAGGTAAGTTTTGGGCAAGTTCAATAAGATCGTGAAGCTGAAACTTGACTCGAAATTGGCTGCTAATTGAGGTTCTTGCAGGCTCCTTCAAAGCCAAGGGCAGATCCATTTTATCAATCTTTTATTTGCACTTGGCACGAAGAGAAATATCCAGTGTACTTCATTTAAGATAGCTTCTTAAGACCGAGCTGTATGTAGGATTTGTTTGGTTGACGCACAAGTCCATACTTATTCGAGCGCCTATAAACACAAGAAAAAAGTGAACATAGAGATTGGGATAAAAGTAATATCACAATTGAATTGAAAACCAGATTTTAAAAAACCCCAAAGAAAATCTGTCACTGCCAGGTCAGGAGAGCTCAAGCCGCCAAAAACGAAAGATCACACGGCCCACGGATATTTGTGGTCACTTCCAAAAATTAAGACGCATGTTTATCGGTTATTTGACGTCATTTCCAAAAATTTAGGCACGTGTTAAAAAAACAACATCCAAAAAAAAAAATAACTTGCCACAATGTAATAAAACTGTCAACACCATAAATTTGTGTATTCAATTGAAATCGCAAGTTTTTTCAACTTTTTTTTCTTTTTCTGACCAAACCTCGACAACTGATTGACATTTTGACATTTGGGTGATCGCCAAATCTCACAAGTGTCACTATATCCAGGAGTATAGTAGTCCAAATTTATACTTCTCGTCCAAAAATACTTTGTTAGAAGTTTTTGAAAAATTTTACGGAAATTGAAAAACGAATTATTATTTCACTGACAGGAAAACCGTTTCAAGTTGATGTTCAAGTTGAGCTCCCTATTCGATTTTTCACTTGTTAATAACCGTTACATTTAATTTCCCCCTAGAAATGTCTAAGAAGTATTTCCTAAAATAAATTCGCAAAAATTCCTCTTTCACTTTTGAAAACATTTAAATATTTCGTAATCAAAAACTTGGCATCACTGCTGATTTCAGCATCAACAAAACTCGCGCGATCTAAATTCTCAGTTTTGTTTTTAGGTCAAAATTTAGCAGCCACAGACTGACTCGTACTCGTGTACTCGCATTCGTATTTTGCGTCTCGCATTGTTTTTGGGCGCACCACCAAACCGGCCGAATCTATTTTCGTAGGACCGGTGAGATTTTATCTCTTTTAATAAGGCTTACACCGTTACACTAGGCTAGCCAGCCAGCCAGCCAGTAATTTGATAGAAATCCTCGGAAGCCATAATAAATTATCCGAAAAGCATTTTTCTCGAATGAAAGCTGAATTTTTTTTGTTTTTTAATGATCACACGGCTGGAGATTTGATGTCTGTTCCACTAGCGAGCACATCTGTTTTTGACGTTTCTATAGAATCTTCTAGACCTACAGATACCAATCCAAATACAGAGATAATAAAACTAAAGCTCTCAACGTTAAGTGCTGCAACGCTGCAGCAACGTTTAACGTTCGACGTGTGCGCACAAAAAAGACACACATTCGTCTGGCGATTTATGTAGACATGTTTTCCGACACATTATTGTCAAATGCAACATTAAAGCTGGGAGTTTTCGAAGCACGAAAGCGAAGAGCGGTGTGGTGTGGTGTGGCACGTTTGTTTTGAGTAGCGTCAAAGCAAGGCACATATTGTTAGGGAATAATTTATTAGTATTTGCCGTGTACAGGAAAGCGGTGGGAAAATGCATGTGGAATTGGAATCATCTTGAAGAGCCGTAAAAGTGTCATGAGCAGGAAATATTATTGAAATTCATCATAATAGCTGGAGAGGATCCGAAGATTTAGGACTTTTTATCTACTGCTGTTGTGTGCTTTGTGGAGGAAGCTCTTTGCGCGTTGTCAAGACTGTTCGGCCCTAATGGCAAATAATGGCTACATATGTCAAATATTTTAAGAATGGTCTTATTTATTTTTCGTTTTTTTTCCGTAATTTATTTGTGGACATGGTATGGATCGTTTAAAGAGCATAGTGCTGTGACTATTAGTGGTTCTTTGGAACGAAATGGAGAAACTTAATCTAAAGGGTTGGAACGGACAAATAAGACAGAAAGACATTGTGTAATTTATAGCTCGTGGTTTCGTGAAATTTGAGTCTCAGAGTTTAGTTGTCTAAATACATGCTGTGGTTTTAATTATTCCTGGAAATGGCAACAAGACAGGCACATTCTGAAAAATGATAATTTTGAAATGCCAAATAAAAATGTCATTTTTGAAAAACGTACATATGCATCGAATACCGAAGCAGACGGTTTCCGCCATGGAACACTGCACAAAAAAAAAATTAGACGGTGTTGGAGTTGGTCTGCTGGTCCAATCAACTGAAATGTAAGAAAGCACATTTCGACGGATTTTCTACCCATTTTACAGACTGTAGTGTACCTGAAGTCTTTTGCGACAAAATTTTGAAAAAAATTGGGTAAAGTTCTCAGCTGCCAAAGGGTTTTTTATAAGTTTTAAGTTTCTCCTCTCTCCTGAAAGTCCCAAATATATTTTTCACGACTAAATCGATACGGAATTCCCCTGTTTTTCTTTTATAGGTCCCTTATTCTGACTGCATAAACTGATTTGGAAAACGATGGCCTGTTTTGCATTGCAAAAAACTTTTGATAACTTTTTCGAAAACGTACAAAGCAACTTACTGTTCACTAACAGCTTAGAAAGACAACATTTTTTAAACATTTAATTTTTTGCTCGTTTTTGAACTCTCCTGAGCCTTATCACACTGTATTAAAAAAATGTAAACTAAAATGACTTAAAAGCCTTAAAAATTAAATGATTCCCATTTGAAAAAAGAAGTTGAAATGTATGACGTGGATGCTGCGAATTAGGCACATCTGGTTTCAGATGATAACCCAGGCCTGGCAATTTCAATTCCTCATCTTTTTTTCTCTAGTTAAGTTTCTAAAAATGTTGTCAGCATGGATGGCATTGGCAGCATACTTTTCAAAAAAATAATCATCAAAAGCTTCCAAATTTGAATCTTTCCCGATTGCCTGAGAACATCCGTTATAATCCTCATTTACAAAAACGGTGATTTCTGTATCCTTAACAGCTTAAGACCAATTTTTATGGCTAAGGTGTTTTCGAAAATCTTTGAAAAATGTTTAATTGAAATTCAAGTTTCTAAATGAGGTACAATTTGGATTCACCAAAGGCAAATGAATTGAAGATGCTCTGATTTGCTTTTTAGAAAAAGTATAACGAGGGCGTAGATAAATGTAAGAAAACAGCTGGCCTCTTTTTTGACTCATAATACTAATTTAACGACGCCATACAGACTCGGTTTCAGAGGAAGTTTTTTGATGTGGCTTAGCTGCTTTTTTCGAAACAAAATGCAATTTGTTCACATAGGAAAGAGCTTTAGTGGGGCCCTTCCAGGAGGTCATAGTGGCGCGGCTCAGGGATGAACATCAAGTCAATTTTTGAACTCCAATAAAATAGGTAAATAATTATTGATTGCCTCTGCTATTGACCTGGACTTATCAGATTTTTTTAAGATGGGGAAATGATAATGATCTTATCTCAATTGAACATCGGTTTAAGGTTTCATAAAATGGATTAAAGAAACAAGTCGCAATGAAGGAGTGGCATTCTCTACCATCTTTCAGATTGTAACAAGTCAAGCTGTGGTATTTCCTGCTTGGAACTCGAGGCATTGTCTGATTTTGAGTATTTAGACATGACTGTAGACACCAAGTGCTGGAAGCCTTATGTAAGAAAGGTTAAACAAATTATTTTTATAGCAATAAACAAGATCTTTCACCGCTGAAGACTTGTACCATGTCACCTTCTAACTACCATAAACTGTGCATTAGTAAACTAACGTCTAGTATAGGGATTGACTTTTAAAAAATTAAAAAATTAAAAAGGTACTATTGGTTTCAAACCAAGATGGGGACCACTGCTTTCGTTGCTTTCGACTTAAGGGATTCTACCACTTCGTCATCGCTATATTTAAAAAGTATTGAAATTGTTCATCACCAGGGTTCCAAGTGTTAGAGAGATCATCACAGAATAATTGCGACTTTTCTTGCCCCTCGGTCAACTACAAGCGAACCTTTTTTCAGAAACTTAGATACAGAAAGAATCTACGTCATTTGAATGTTATAATCCTACTTCCATAAATTCGTAACTCTTTCTCGCTGCGGGTCTTATCAATTTGGAACCTTTCCCAATTTCACTGCTACCGATATCAAATATCACAAAGTGAGCACCTAAAACTTAAGTTACTTGAAATTGGTTGTTTAAAAAAACGATCTGCAATAAGCTTAGTAATGTAGACCCACAAATGTAAGGAAATATTCAACTGGGATTCTGGGAATCTGCTTTTCGAAAGATTTGAAAAAAGACTACTTGAGGGTTCTATGTTAACTGGATACACTCAAATCATATTGATATTTGCAAATTGTGCTGTCAAACGCTTAACCACATACAAGTATCTGGGTGAATCTAGTTTTGGTTAAGAGCATTAAAATTTCGTAAGCTTTTTTTTTTCATGTCGCACTCACCTCCGAATTCAAATCTGACTTCGTTTCCAGAAGTACATTCAGGAAATAATTACATGGAGATAAGAGTGCCAAAGAAGTTATTCTTTTCTGATGGAAAAGGAATCCAAGCCCGTTCCCCTGGAATGGTTTACATTCCATATTTTCAAGGCTTTTTTCGAGGCATTACAGGAAAAATGGTGTCACGATTTGGGAAGCTACAAATAATTTGGTGCCAGATAATTGAATAGAATTGCCTCAAACTGTATGGTACCATGATGCTTTCTGATGGAAATGGATAAATTGTTCCACTGTCTTGTGACATAGACGAAAAATTGCCTTTCAGAGCTTCTGCAGCTGAATCTTGGTTGTAATAATGTGAAAGACCGAGACGAGTTTGAAAACTTTAGTTTTTCAAAAAGATAACTATTATTACTTTATTCAGCAGCTTTTCAGGACAAGTATTTCTATAGGGTGCAGCCCAGAATTTTGCTTGAATAGTTGGAAATATGATCAAATCTTTTGAGATTGTATACGTACCGCGTTATATTATTGAAAGCAACCGAAAGATTTCTTTTCATTTCTGAATTGTGACTGGTAAATATTTGTTGACATCCATATGTGATTATAGGAACGATGAGAGTTTTTACTAACTTAGTCGAATATGTTGCGGTGTAAATTGTTTCGACAAAGAGAGACTGCGCAGTAATCCGTATATTTTCCCTATAAGCATTTGAATGTGATCCTCCCAGGTTAAAGTAGAATTAAAAAGTATACCTAGGTTTTTCGCTTTGCTTACGTATTCAAGTTTTTCGTTACCGAGATACAAAGCCGGAAAGTATTTGTGATCCAGTGAAGTTTTATAAATAATAAAGCATTTTGGTTTTTGTGGATTCAGATTTAAGTGGATCAGACCCAGCTTGCAACTAAGTTGAACTTGAGCATCATCTGCATACAATTCTATAGATGCGTGTATTATATATGAATTGGAAGATCATTGATAAACATCGTGAATAATAGCGGACCAAGAATCGACCCTTGTGGAACCCCCGACAGCCTAGCTCCGATTACTTAGATAAGAAAAACGGAACTGATTTTTTAGGTTTAAGAATAAGTCTTCTGTGGTTGACAGTATCAAATGCTTTTGAGAAATCTAATAGCACTAGAAATGTTACTAGGTCATTATCAATTGCATTTTCTAGTACCTTTGATAGAAACGGTAATATCGAGATTGGTCTGAACTCATTCGGCGATGATCGCGAGTGATATTTTTTAAGGACAGGTATAACTTTTACAGCTTTCCATGTGGTCCTTCCATGAAGACCAAGACGATGCCATTATGATAGAATTAAATATATATAGTGCTGGGAGAATGTGAGGTAGAATCAACTTGATGAAATGCGGGTGTATTTCATCTAAACTTGACTTTAACAACTTCCTCATCATTTACTCTATCAAATCCAAAGGTATCAGAGTCAACAACCCGAAAACATTCATTCCCATTAGCCGGGTGATGGGTCCCAGGTTGGAATCCTTTTGTCCAACTTTCATCAAGTTTTTAAATCTAGTCAACTCACTATACATAAGCCGTTGGTATTAAAAAAAAACAGCACCATCACTGGAGCGGTCGATCAGTGAAAGTAGTCTGTCCAAATGGTTAAAATAATAGTTTGAATAGATGATCTGTAATCGGATCTGCTGAAAATGCTAAACACTGGCAGCAGGGGGAAGAACTAAAATTCCAAAGCATAACAAATAAAATACTGCGAATTAAGCGAATGCAAATAAGTCAATATAAAAAGTCTTTCGATTCTTGTTCTTATCCTTCTGCTCGCTCTGTGCAAATGCATTTTAAGGATGAGTAGCCATAAGCCGGTCACAAGAGCAATTAATAGCATTTTTGCTCAAATAAAAAATGTTAATTAAAATGTTTGGAGTTGGCTTGATCCACACCATTAAAATCGCTTGGCGTAAATTTTCCAAAACATATGATTCTAGATCGAGTAGAACTCAAGAAAATGTACAATCACGACGGAGAGTACCTCAACCTTTGACCGGAATATTTGGTCCTATTCACTTGAGTCTTAGTCGAAAATACCATATTTTGAACTTCACTCGAGAATGCTTCTAGAGTCAAACCTAGTAAAAACATCACACTACAGATTGAAACAAAGCAAAGCTGATTGTGAACATTCACTGGTCTATCTGAAGCTTTGACTCTACTTAAACCTTAGCTAACCTGACCTACAGTGTATAACAAAAAAATTCAAACAAGTTGCTTGTAGATGCCTCATTCTAAAGGAGCGGGAGCGCAATCGTCATTTAATAAAATTGTTAGAAAAACCCGTCGTCTTTCTTTCACTTTATTTAAAAAAAAAATGATCTGACGTCTGCATTTAAATTAAACAAGTTAAAAACAAAAGAGAAAATTGCGCAACACTGGTTTGGCAAATAAACTCTGCAACTCATCACTTGCGAAACTTTAACAAAAAAAAAAGTTATTTAACTAAACTAGTTATTTATTTAATTAAATACAACATCCGCACTGCTCAATGGCATGCTGTGCATTTTGTGTATTTGTACAAGAATAATGCACATGTGCGTGCATCTACGCAGTTTTCGCTCAGATTTATGAATGCTAAATGCGCACCGTTTGCATGTCCAACAAAACGAGCACAGAATGCGAGTTTGTTCCGAAAATAAAATCACAAAATTAATTGATTACCCCCAGTGCACAAGAGGTTGTTGGTTATTTCAATGCCCCTATGCCCCCTTCAAATTTCAGATAAAACACTCAAACACAACCCAAAAGATTCATACAAATTGCCTGCGTTCTGTGAAAGTCATGTTGCGGTCTCTACTACAACTCTACTTCTATTGTCTGGGGGAGGCTTCTGGATTTTTATGGATACTGGGATTTCTGGTCAGAGCCCTCTTTACACACAAAAAAAAACTGTCATCTTGTCGAGCTCTCTAACTCGACCCTCCAACCAAAATAACATGAGTAGATTTAAATGAAAAAAAAAATGAAAACAGGACTGGATGATTACGATGATGTCGGACTCTACCGCCGGACCGATGCTGGATGATGACGTCTCTGAACAAATCTGAAAGCAGCACCGTCCCGAGATCATCCATCCACCATAGCCGCTGTATTCACAAGCGAAATAAATCTCTTTTGTTCCATTAAGTGGTCGCTCAATTATTCTATTAAAGTCTTGAACTAAAAAAAAATTATTATTGTTGTCCCCGAGTCGGATCTACACAGTAGCAGCAAGTAGTTCGAGTATCTGTTATATGGCAAGGGGCAGATGTGCTCTGTATCTATGAAATAAATAAATATTAATGTAAATATAAACAATTGTCTCATCATAGATACACATTAAAGCCCCACAGATACTCGCAGATACCCACATGACTCCGCACTAGATACTTTTTTTTGTCGTTTTTATTTTATTTTTTTTTTTCATTTATCCATGAACATTAAACAGATTGATCATGATCGAAGGATCAGGGTTTGTTGCTCGATAAGACTCGATCTAGCCAAGCCTACCAAAGGTATAAACTAAGTGTGGGCTTGAGAATAATGCTCATTGTGCAGTCTTGTGGCGTTGCCTTGGCAGCAGTTGCCGCAACTCCTTCAGATCGTCATTATTATAAAGTTGAACGCAAGTCCACCGCAAAAAACAAAAAAAAACGTTCGGCAATAATAACGTTCAGGCAGTCGATTGAGTAATCTGTGCGGTGAACTTGAAATTGATTAACTGGGACTGGGACAAAGCGCGCGCGAAAGAGTGAGAAATAGATACTCGTAATAATTGTTGTCGTTCCTTTTGTTTTATTGCTCAATTGAAATGGTTCATAACAATCTAGGCTTGATGTTGATTGGAATTGATTGGCGAATTGAAGCAAGGCTGAAAAGCTGCGAAAGGGTGTGAGGTAGCAGAGATACAGAGCGTTCGGGACAGGGGATGTTTACACCTGGAAAGGTACGGGAAAGGTCAAATGAATCCACTTCTTTTGGTTGATTGGTTAAGGTAGCTAAGAGGCTTTGTCAAGAGCTATTAAGTTGAGTAGGAAGGTGAATTCTTTAAAGTTGTTTTATCTTAAATAGTTCTTGGGTTTATATTTTTCCAGTTAAGTTTGTTTTCTTCAACCGATTTAATTGGATGACTAGATTTTAACAGAAACGCAGAAGCAGTAAATTAAGAGTTGCAAACAAAACCTACAAACGAGTTTAGGATGAATAACGATCATCACTGGTGGAATGGATTGATCTTCGCCTTTTCAGTCATTTCATCGTGATCATATTATCGTCTCTCAGATTTAAATATTTCAATTTCAATTTCAATTTATTAGAAGCTAACAAAAGAACATAATAGGACTACCGGTTGAAAATGTCATTATTGCAGACAACTTCATATCTATTGCTCTGAGGTGAATTTTGACCATGACAGCTGTCACATCAGAAACTTCATGTCATTGTCTAATTATTTCAGTCTAGGTTATTGGTCATTAGTGAAAATACACAAGTTTTTGTAAAGCCGTAAAATGTCTACATTCGTGCCATCAAAACAACATTTGCGGGAAGTTTTAATATGCTTCTTTCATTTAAAGAAAAAAGCAACCGAAGCGCATCAATTGCTTACCGAAGTTCACCCGGGCTATACTATAGACGTGTCAGCGGTGGTTAAAGCGGTTCAAAGATGGTAATTTCGACACCAAAGACAAAGTAAGCCCCGGCCAGGTGAAAAAGTTTGAAGACCATGAATTGGAGGCATTGCTCGGCAAACTATTTCCGATCGTTTGAAAGCAATGGGAATGATCCGAAAGGTAGGACATTGGGTGCCGTATGAATTGAAGCCACGAGACGTCGAACGCCGATTTTGCATGTCCGAAATGCTGCTTGAACGCCACAAAAAGAAGTCTTTTTTGCATCGAAAGATTGTGGTTAAATATTACTCCCGAATTGCTGGCGGTGCTCACATACTCTATGCTAGACTGTCCAAGTTTGATTGTAGGAAAATTCTTTAAATCCAACAGACTCCGATAGATGACAATTGTCTATGATTTACTGGGGTTTAAGCAAAGACTATGACCCTTAGCCCACATATCTATGCTGTTAAGGTCATCGTTTATTTTGGAAGTGGATTCCTCTTTTGAGTGTAATGGGCAACTTGTGAATAATTGGATGTCATCTGCATACATGTGAATGGAGCAGGTGAATTCACATATAAGCAGAACAAGATAGACCCGAGTATAGAACCCTGCGGAACACCACTAGTCATTAACGCATATTTTGCCTATTGACGAACCCATTGAGCCATAAATGAGCTTCGTCACTGAGGATGATTTTGTGATGAAACTCAACATCTTGGCGCATCTTCTCCAGAGCCCAATCGGAGAACGTACGTCTCTTCAAATGGTCCATAGGCTTCAATTCTTGAGTTAGCTTGATTTTGTATTTGTGTAAATGCAGATCCTTACGCAAAATAAGCGATACCCAATTCTTGAGAACGCCGCGGAAATGACTGTTTTTGATCGTTTCCTACGGACGCATGAACGTAAGCGATAATTTCGACACTCCGACCAACCGGTTGTCTCACTAACACGGCAACAACACACAACCAATATGTAGACTCAAATTTTTGCACTTGACTTGTTATTGCCTGTCTACTAGGCCGAGAATTACGATGGAAAATCGGAGTTAAAAGCACTTAAAGTTACGATCACCGACTCCGAATTTCGGTAGAAAATTTTTATAATTCGCTCGTACACGAACGAGCAACGTCTGCTTGTTGCGGACGGACTGCGTAATCACAATTCAACGTTTGGTAGAAATACTTAAATTATAAAGGCTTAAATTTAATTAAATTCAACATGTTACCAAATAATTTTAAAAAGGTCATCATTTTTAAAAAAAAAATTTCGAGACGTGTAGTTCCTCGAAAAAGTGACTTCATTAGTCCAACGAGGTAGTTTCGTTGTTAACGAAGTCTATGCGACTGCTCCACCAACGATTTTTGGCAAAAAATTATTCGAAAAACTGGTGAAAAATCTCAAAAAAAATAATGACAATAACAATCGAAACTGGGCTTAGGTAGGTTTAAAATTTATGTTAAAATAAAATACCGCATTTTCCAATAAAAAAATTTTCATTTTCCTGTGTAGCTTTTGAAAAGCTCAATAGTTCGATACTTCAGCACTGCATATAAGACTTACAATTTGCACTGCACAAAATGTCACTCTTAATTTGTCCTCAATCTATTCTTTATTTGAAATAACCCAATGCCATGATATTCTTAAAATACGAACGAAAGAATACCTCACAGCATGACTGTACAGATCACCGATCGTGACAGTCGAGCAAAAAAAAAAAATTCCTGAAATTCTTATAAAAACTCACGCGACGCGACACATCTGAGAAGGGGGCTTGTCCGATAGAATTCGAGAATTCAATTCGACAATTCCGTCAATTGCACATCCGTAAAAAAAATACGAGTATACTCGTACCTCGCCGAATTGAAATTGCCCACACGATCGCGATCGGAAAACTGCACTCGGCAGTACAGCCAGCGAGCGTCCGTCACTGAAATTAACACATCATTTGTCATTTTCAATTTAGCTCTCAATAAATTCACGCCCGTAAGACCGGCCCGACTCGACTCGTACGTCGAGTATCATCAACTTTATAGGAACAACAAAATAAATAAATTTATTGCTACTTTAAGAAAACAAACAAAAAATTCGCATCTAGATACGCTCTCGTGACATTGAACTCGGCCAAGTTCGAAGTTGGAAGTAATGCCACAAGAGTACCACGATCCAACTAACCACAGAGCTGATGATTTATGCCCTTATCCCGGCTTTATGCATATGAATGTGGGCAGTGGACAGAGGGTTAAGGATTGGCATTGAAGAGTCCTACATGTTGCCACCAAATGACAACTGACGCGACAGCGGTAAATCAAATTCTGTTGCCAATAAAATTCGCTGAGGTAGTTGACTTAGATATCGGATCTTGGATGCATTGTCGTTCGGATTCCTACAAGTATCTTACATCTGCATGACAATGGCATTGTTATAGATGCTTTCAGACATAACCTTAAGTGTTGCGCGATGTTACAATTTGACCATGGTCGCCAACCAGGTGTTCCACGTAAATCCAAGATCCCATAATGATCGTGTAATCTTGCCAAGAATACTTCTCGATGGGGAAAAGTCACGTCTCGTCGTATTGTGATCTTTGGCATTAGCATTTCGATAGTTATGCGCATGTTTTTATAAACAACTTGACTTGGCCGCTACTGATGGGAAGATTCATTGATAAAGCTGTGCGTGCCTGTGTTCCATTCGTATTTTACTTGTATGCGCGCTGCCCACCAAGGTCGT
The DNA here is from genome assembly GCA_963555765.1 of Orthonevra nobilis. Lineage (NCBI taxonomy): Eukaryota > Metazoa > Arthropoda > Insecta > Diptera > Syrphidae > Orthonevra > Orthonevra nobilis. Next base: position 60,623,532 of record OY743225.1, on the reverse strand, counting down.
GGTGCTGTGCTGTGCTAGCTCTGCGGATGTGCATAAAACGCTTCGTGGAAATCACGTTTAGAAAAAAAAAGAAAAAAGTGAAAACATAAACGAATGATTTCCCTCTTGATGGAGGAGGAATGTCGTTGTTTCCTTTCATAGGTGCTAACGCGATCTCTGGAGAGGATTGCTTGTGGAATGCAGGTGATTTTCAGGGACATCAACAATGAATTCCTAAGGTGCAAGGAATTTCCATTCTTTTCACGAGGTGCTTCTGACACCAACAATACGAAGGCTACCGATTGAAGACTGTTGTTTTTATTATGCCGGCAAGTAAACTTTACAACGCCAAAAATGGAAAAAATCTTTTAAGGATTCCATTTTGCTCGTCGCCCCATAGAGTCATCGTTTCATCAATTTTAGTCAAAAAGAGGTCGAGAACGTTCGGATGAACAATCGACTACACTGATAGGGTACTCGTACTAGGGAGAAGGACCTTTGGGAAGTCATGGGGACTGAAACCAAAATAAGTCCACTGGGTACATAATTGTATTATGAAACCAACCATTCTTTATATGTAGATAGATGCAAGGTTTGGCATGCTTGGAATAAAACAGGCGCACCAAAATCCACGGCGACCGCAGCCATACAAGTGGAAGTGAAAAGACAAGCAGAGCTCTCGACTAAAAGACTCAAGGGACTGGGTCACTTTCACGACAGGGAAAAACACCGGGCACAGGAAAATTATGAACGTTGTAAGCGATATGATACCACTACGTGTTAGCCAAAGCGACCAAGTAAAAAAGACGTTTACCTTTAAAATCAATTTCAAAACAATTTTTCCAACCACAGCTTCTTGGGCGAGTAGAAACACAACAAGAGACCCCAGTGAAATCACTTTTTATACTGACGGCACTTAGAAATCGTCTGAATCGGGAGCAGGGATCAACTGCTCAAGCCCACCGATGGAAATTTCAAAAAATCTTGAACTATGAAATGAAATACTTACTGGAGTAGAAACGCTCACCGACCTCGATATACGGGAGAAGCAAATACGTAGGCTGCCAGATATATTTCTGGCCTAATAATGAAAATGCGAATATTTATCATCAAAAGTGGTTTTATTGTTTTTCAAAGTATTCTCCAGCATGATTTATACACTTTTGCATGCGCTCAAACCAATTGTCGAAACACTTTTTCCACTCCGATTGAGACACCTCCAAAAAAATGGTTTTTGAACGCTTCAACAGCATGTTCTGGCGACGGAAATCGTTGACCACGCATTTTTTTCTTGATGTGCGGGAATAAAAAGAAGTCATTGGGTGCCAAGTCAGTGCTGTTTGGCGGATGACTCATCGACGTTTTGGCCAGTCAAAAAGGCGCTGGTTTGAGCCGATGTGTGAGAGCTCGCATTGTCATGATGAACAATGATTCGTCTTCTCTTGTTCGTTTTTTGAATTTCTCCGAAGACTTCAGGCAAACAAATTGTGGTGTACCACTCAGAATTGACCGTCCTACGTTGCTCAAGTGGAACAGTTGCCACATGATCAGTTTTGCGGAAGAAACAGGCGACCATTTGCTTCGAAGTGCTTCTTCCACGAACAACTTTTGTTGCATTTGGCTCGTCTTCGAAGACCCACACGGTTGATTGTTGTTTTGTTTCGGGCTCAAACGCATAGATCCATGATTCGTCACCTGTGACAATCTTATAAACGTCTTTTGAAGAACCGCGATCGTATTTTTTTTAACTTTTCTTTGCACCAATCGACACGAGCCATTTTTTAAGCGATTGTCAAATTGTGAGGGATCCAACGAGAACAAACCTTTTTTACGGCCATTTTTGGACGACCTTCACGGAATTCATCTTTGAGCAAGCGTCGGCCATGACTGAATTCATTAAACCAGTTTTCCACAGTGCTAAAGTCGTGCTCTTGTCGTGATAATCCACGTCGAAAATTGTGAAAAATGATCGCACGAAAGTGTTCACGAGTTAATTCCATTTTTTTGCCAAGATGAATTTTTCAAGTCTCTGTAAATAAAACAATTCACGATTAAATGACAACACGTTCTGAGTGATGTTATGCTAAAAAAATGTCAAACTTTCCAATGGAATTGTCAGATTGCACCGATCACAACCTCGTCTAAAAAATTAGTTGAAAACCCCCATTACGTTCAAGCTTATAATCTGACTTTGAATGATTTCAATGATTTCAATGGAAAATATGAATTCAACGCTGACTTCAACTCAGCTTTCGTGAATTAAATTGATTGTGTAAAATGATTTTAATACTATGATTTCTTAAAGTTGAATGCATCAGGCATAAGCTTCAAATGAATGCTGTTTCAAGTCCTTTTAATTCGCAGTCTTTTTGGAATTCAATTGCAACAGTCAAAAGTTTGAATTCGTTAACTTTAAATCCCCATAGAATGCCTTCGTTTTAAACTCTGATACCCGAAAGAAAAACAGTGGTTCAATAAAAGAATGGGATCCACAATTCATTTACTTTTTTCCAGCAACTAGGCAACTTAGTGTTGCCTAGGCCAGAAATATATCTAGCAGCTTACGTACGAATCTGCTCCGAAACTATGTGCGGCGATATGTACAAGAATGGAAAAAGTTGCCCCGCTGATAGCTACTAAAATAGTTAGTTTGGGCAACCGAGGAATTTAAAAATTAATGGGTCAACATAGCAATGTGCAGAACAATAAGTAGTGGTGGTGCGTCAATATTACCAGCAATAAGCTGATGTAAAAACACAATAACACAGACTTCCTGACGTTTTCGCAAAGAATCAAGGCAGAAAAGTAGAAGACGGTCCTTAAAAAGTGGAAGACGAAGAGGATCAGTCCATAATAAATGTCGAAGTGCGAAAGGAAGAAATTTGCGTTGTGCAGACTCGATACGGTCAATATGTGTAAAGTAATACGGTGACCCCACATTGGAAGCCTATGTAAGCTGTGGCCTGACAAATGAAGTGAACAGAGTATTTGTGATTAATGGGAATACAAATTCTTTACTCCATCGTTTGATGAAGTCGAGGAGGGGGTTGCTTTTGTTGACAGAAGCAGAGGTCATAGGATTAAGTTTTCAAGAAAAGGACCGAGCCCAGAAGTCTGAAAGATTGTTAATTCTGTTAAATATTTTTATGTCGTCGGCTCGAAACTTCTTGAGCACGCTTAAAACATCATTAATAAATATAATGAACAACAGAGGACCTAGGTGGCTACCCTGAGGCACACCTGAGGTAGCGTAAATTGATTTAGAGGTTGATCCCCAAAAACAAGACTTGGTAGATTCGCCCGTCAAGATACGAGCACATCCAGGGAAACCAAGGGCTTACATTTTAAAAGCTATTAGCTTATGTAAAAGCTTTTTAAATGCCTTACTGAAGTCAGTGTAAATGCAGTCGACTTCTTCTAATGCTTTAATATTAAAAGAAGTAAACTCTAGCCAGCAAGTCACAGTGGATATATTATTTACAAAACCATGCTGTTTGTCAATGAGTGAAGGCTTGCAACTAAAGTAAAAACTGTCAAAAATTAAAGGCTCAATAAGTTTAGGCAAACAAGATAGCTTAGCCTTAGGCCTATATTTGGTAACATCATCCCGGCAACCTTTTTTGTGAACCGGAATTATGAAACTATATAAACCGACTAACTCCAGCAAAAGGAATCTTCGGTTAATAGTGGGATTGGTAATAGGGCACATTAACCTAAATTTCCACTTACATGGATTCGGAATATCAGAAACCTCAATATGCAAAGTTTGTGAGGAGCAAAAGGAAGATTTAGAGTACTTCCTCTGCCACTTGCCTGATCTTTCGCACCTAAAAGTTATAGTGACCAATGAGATCATGGATTTCGCAAAACGAACGAAAAAATGTCCCGACCATACAAATCAAGCCGCTCCATAAAAAAACCTCTTGAAACATTCCCCTCTTTTTCTATACAGGAAATAGGGGAACACTACGGGCCCAATCAGAGGCCAAGGTGAAGAGCTATAACCAACCAACCTAACCAACATACTCGTACCAAAAAAAGAGTAAAACAAAATCTGTTTCAAAATCTTATTCGATGTGCATGAAAAGGTTGTTTGAACAACTCTCTTGGATTTTCGGAGGTCCCCATGCGACAATTGGACATAATTTTTGTGCAAAATTCGACGCAAAGTGGTGGCACAAGGCACCAATTGTCTCTGGAAGGATACAGCTTGGTTCAATCAAACACTCCGCTTTCTTTTAGCCCGCATTTTCGAACCGATACGAATTTAAGTTTTAATCCAAACATTCTTTAAGATGGTTTAAGGAAACATGTTTGCAAAAAATTGCGTACAAACTCAAAACTGGACACATAAGTGCTGTACGTTCTTTTTGTGGAATAAATTTGAAATTTTTTTTAAGTTTTTTGGCTATGAAACGGCTCTGCTCGAGTGCATTTTCAAAAATATAGAGATGCTGTTCTATAAACAGCCGAAGCCACCTAAGCTATCAAAAATACACTCGATACCAGGATGAATGTGATCTGCAAAACGACCTCCATCCGATTCATCAATTCATATAAATCTTGACAGAAATGATTCGCGTTTTAAAAATTCAACGTTGAAGTTGTATTGAAGAAGCCACGACCTCGAACAATATTTTCGCTTTCGGTGTTCTTTTATTATTCTTCTAGGGGCCTCTTCTTCTACTTTAAAGGCCTGCTTTATGGAAAACTATCGAAACCGATATATGAAACTGTCTATACTGAATCACATGCGCCGTTCTGAAATCAAGCTTTAAAGATACATGCCTCATGCACCTCTAAGCATCAAGCCATCTCCAGCGATGTTACAATACATCCTGATTGTTGGTTCGTTTATAAAAAGGTCCTTAAAAAAACGCTGTTTAGTACGCTTTAAAGATTGTTGGTCTCTATTACATTATTCAAACGACTGTCGCGGCTACCTTGGCTGTCAATGCAAATTTTAATACATTTTTCATGGTCTTAGTCCCTTTTTTCCAATAGCTTGACTGATATTGTTTGCATAGCATCAAACGGCTTCAAATTAAATTCATGGCGGCCAAATGACTTCACCGATCTTGTCCGAATTGTTGCTCGCTCAACCCAAAACCCAAATTGATTATTATTTCTCTGCAGCGCTTTTGGACCTTTTAAGCGAATAATTCGAGATCTTATTGCAAAATATTTCTCAGCCTAATGGGTCTGAACAATTGCTGAGGTTCTCGCGTTTAGATGCACACTTTCGGCAGCAGATGCAAAAAAAAATTCACCGCAGGAATATGTTTGGTTGTCAATTAGAAGACCAGTCTTACGAACTTTCATCACAAACTTGTGTATAACACCTACAATTGGAGTTATATTTCTCTACAAAATTTGCACTGTTTCGGAACAACGACTACCACTTTGGAATAAAGATGTAACGATCGGTTTCCTTCCGAAAAATGTAATGCTGAGTTTCTTTGAATTCGTTGAGCTCATCACAGTTGTCAGCGTCTTAATAAAAGACGAATCGAAAAGAGACTTCCAGATGGCCCTCCCTATAGATGTGAGATCTAAATTGAATCTACTCCTTTCGAAAAACATTTCGAATGTGTTTATTTGAGAATTTGCGACCCTTTTCGAATTGGGCTTGGATAATTTTACCAATAGGATGCCCGTCATAGATAGCTCCATTCTTTTATGTGACGATAAGTTCAAACTATTTTTTTTTTTAAAATTTGTTTGCTGTCAAGGGATTATGGCAACTCTACTCACGCATTTACCACAGAGCGAGCATAATCTTCTGAAGCAAAAGAATGGCAAGTTATATTTGGGTTTGAAACTCAGATGTATTTAGATTAGGGTGGAGTCCAAGCTTAGATAGAGAATTTTATATGGACTTATTTACATTCACTTAATTCGCAGTATTTTATTCGAAATTCAATTATGTACTGGAAATTTGTTGACTACTGCCCATTTAATCTGACTATAATTGCTCCAAAAAAGTGTCGCTAATTTCATAAGAGTATCAACGGCAAATGGTGGCTGAAGTGGGCTCTAAAATGTGTGATTGCTGCTCAGGCATGGGGAGGAATAGTTATTCCCATCAGCGTTCGACTCTATATACATTGCGATTGTTATACCAAGAATTTTATCCTTCTCTTCTTATTCAAAGGGAAAAATTTCAAATATTCGAATATTTTGAATTCCTTCATCTATTCCTCCAACAGCTGCTGTAATTTACAAAGGCGGGGTTCCTAAACTTCTCCCATAATTGAATCGACTTATGTTTTAGTATTTCTTTTTTTTTTGTGTTTGTGTTGTGACTCCACTGAAAGTCGCCAACAAATTGAATTAAACTGTCAGCCTGTCGTCTGAACTACTTACCCTTGAAGTATATTGTGTCTCCGTCTTAATTAGCAGGAAGCAGACACTTCTGCATTCAGCCACAATTATTACATTAGCTATGCACGCTCCTTAATTGATCCAAATGTTGTGTCCATTAATTAGGCGCGTGCCTCAATAGATGAGAAGTAATAAAACCGACAAAAATTGTTTAGCTCAACAGTTTAACGACACCGAAGTCCACTGTTTACGCCTTCTCGTTCGGCAAACACTGCTGCTTCATTCGTTGGAACATAAAAATTTCAAGGAAATTCTTTGATATCGGCCGATTTTATAAATTTATGCAACAAAACTTTAACCAAACAAATACACTACGCGAGCACATCAAAAGGGATCCAAAGGCGTGCCGCCATCACTCGGAAATATGGAAACAAACGCTTCCGCCAAACCACAGAGTGTGAACTCGAACTATCGATTGTTTTTAATTTTTCATTTTTTCAAGGATTGGACATTATTGGTTTTAGAATTGTTATCAACAACATTTGTTTCCAACTATCTGTCATTCGTCTAATTAATGTTCCAATTCGTCATGTGACTCACAAAGACTAAGTGACTCCAAGTATTTTTCGTGGCCTACTCCTTGGTCTCTCCTTGCTTTCAAATGCAACAAATCGGACAAAAAACTGCGCACACACACTGCCCCCTATTTATCGGCCCGAGTAGCAACAACGATAATAATAATGGGCTGAAATGCAGGCGGCGGCGGACCAGTCGATGGTGGCGTGGCAGCGCGCGGCGACAGCTCCCGTGGGTGGTTCCCAATAAATGACGATTTACCTTCCTCTTTAAGTGTAATAAAGTGATTCTGGCACCAAGAGATACTTTGTGATGTTTTTTTTTTATTTTCCAGATAGTTGAAAAAGATACACAATTCGTTTGGACGGATGAATCCAAAACGACCATGCCTCGTGGACTGTTTTTCTTTGGTGATGTCGTTAAATAAAAAAAAAAAAGAGCGGAACTTAATTGAATTTAATGACACTTGTGCGCATCTGTAAATCATTTCTTATTTTTCGTAAAAATGTGTTAAATCTGACGGGTTGGTAACTCTTTTATGATTTTATTGGCCTGCATTTGATTGAAATATGGTTTTTTTCTATGTCGTACGACGCCCTCTAGTATTTACGAGTAGAAATCGAATAGCGGGGGGTCATTTGAATGACACGAATTAAAATTGTTGGAAAAAATCAATAGTGGGAGCGTCCGTCGCTCAGGTGCTAAATTATTAGCTGTCTGCTCAAAAACTTTGGTTCATACATTTTTTCTTGACCTTAAAATGCCTGAAGCACAAAAATGTGTCAAACCCCTCGTATGCGATTTTGTAAATGCAAATAGGACTCTTTTTTCAGACTCCCTTCCATGCACGCAAATATAGTATAAGAGACCGTTTTTACTGCCTCATACTTACTTCGATGGCGCTGCTGTCATGTTTCAGCCAACAAGTCCTCTCAGCAGACTTAATTCATTTTTCTTTTTTTCATTATTTGCACGCTTGCAAGGGAGTGTGGCAACCCTGGCAATTAACTTTGCACCGAGCAGACAGAAGGACTAGAAGAAGTATTGAAAGATTGCTTAGTGGTTCGTAACTCAGATGTATTTTGGTTTAGTTTTCTTCATAGGTACAGAAACTATCTAATATCGACTTATTTACATTCGCGCAATTCGCAGTATTTTTTTTCATCATTATTTGACGACTTTATTTGCAGTCTATTGTCGGTATTATATGCTCATAACTCATACCCGAAACATTCTAAGTCAGTCTTAGGTTTTCTCCACACAAGAAAGTTTTTTTTCCATCGAGGCAGGAGTTCTGACCTTAGTTGTTTGAACAAATTGAAGTTGGATCGACTTCATAGGATAGTCTTCGTTAAATCTCTTCAGGTTTCGTTTGCGAAATGATATTTGCCCCCTAGAAAGATAAGCTCCTTTTCTACTTCAATGTTTTAGGTAGGAAGGCCCAGTGAAGTGGATTGTCCACGACAAGATCGCCTCCTTTCGATTTTGTTAAATCCTCATTTCATTGCAGAGCGATTCTTCAACGACGGTACGTTGGGTGTGAGCTTTGGTGTATGAGTGTCCCATTAGATGGAGAGGCTTGGATAAAATGTTGCTATCCATGTGGACAGCCTTCTGTCGCAAAAGCATGACGGTAAATCATAGATTCTTGGTCCAAGTTCATCATGCGTTGTCCAGCTTGGGCGACAAAAATGGATCTGTTTCCCGAGATCCCGAAATCAGTCATTCCTTTATATTTTTCAGTTCTGTGATAGATGGAATGCGAATCAGAATGTCGATGACTGAGTGGTGAGTAGCGGCTTGAAATTTTTTCATCCTAACCTCGAAGCGTAAAAATTTGGTTAGTTATCGAATTTTGTCTTGGAATTTCGTAAGCCTCTTCGGTCAAGACTTGTCCACATAAATCTGACAGCTGAGCTGATAGATGTTCCCTAACAGAACAACATCATACCTAGGAAGTTCAGCTTAATTACGAGCTCACTCCCTCATGATCATTACTGTTAAGGAGCTGCTGAAACTGCCGCTTAAATACATCAAAATCTGGTTTATATCTGTTCATAGACTCTTCAATTTCCTTCAGACAAAGACACTTGTCACTTTTCGCAGGCATTATTTCTGTTTCCGTCGTATTACTCTACACTCTGCCTTTGCTGGTCGAGTTTTTCTTTGTAGCGTCATTTTAAGCGCCTCATCTCTTGCCTTCTTGTCGGAGGTGGTCGTGGCTCAACCTGTTTTATAGCACGGCATTGTCACCGACTAATTTTAGTTTTCTGAGACGATAAATATAAAAAAATAATCCAATTTTGTTAAATCCCAAGAGGTGTCGGCGACCAATTTGAGCCTCCATTCTCGAACAAGAGCCTTCATCCAAAACAATCGAAAAACACATTGACACATCAAACAGGCACTTCTTTCAATCGGCCATCAATCATAACCATTTGCTCCATGTCCATTAACCTCGTCCACCCACTGAACTAATTCATTTCGTCATTTATTCTGATCATCGTCAGAACAGAACTCAAACACTTGACACAGAATGCGTCCGCGCTCCGGTTGCCTCCAAACCAGCTTCAAATTGAATGCAATCGTCGGTCGTCCATTCCAAAACTAAATTGCATGATGACCGATCAAATCAATTAATTGCACAAACAAAGCGCAACAGCCGCTGTAACATCCCTGTGTCGTCATGTATCTAAATATGTATCTAAGCGTAATTCCATCGAATTAAGCGCAAATAAGTTTATTGATTGCGTCAAGCCACCGTATCCGAATGATATCTCGGAGAAACAAGGTCAAGTGTACGAGTATATGCCCAATACCTTCACGGAGCAAAGACTACCGTTCTAGCATACGAAATAGACCGGGACAGCCAGACAGACACACAAATAATAATAATAAAAATTAAAAGAAAAGATTTGAAAAAAAACTATACGCAAATAAACAACGAGAATTTGCTCTCGTCGAGTCTATTCGAAGGCGAATCATTTATTTTCAATTTAGAACGCCAGAAACGTACGTATCCGCTACGCTGTTCGCCTGAAACAGCGAAGCTCCTAGAATCGAATAGCCCGCGCGTATCTTCACGTAAACAAACCGCACCCCCACCAGCGGGAAAATAGAAATGCAGTAGATACTCGGATCCGTCATCGTAGGTGCCGTACCGCAGCTCTTTGTTGAGATTCTTGTTTTGTTTTAGAAATTCGCAATCAGTTTTCTAGCCGCTAACGGCTTGAGCTTGCGATTTATGAAAATTAAATTGCATATTGATTTGAAATCTATTAACCAGATACTTTATCGGAATATAGAACGCAGATGCTCTTTTCTGATTAGAAAGACTAAGTGATGCTGAACAGTTGTACTTGTGCTTGGATTGAATTTTAATTTATGACAAGCAGGTTTACACGCCCATAAGAACGCTTAACCCTTTGAGTCATAGTGGTACTGCCAGAGCACCACCTATTTAAACCGCTGTCAAAAATGTTCTACTGGATATTTTGGTCTGAATGTTTGTACTCGGGAGTTTTTGGGGTTATAATGACGGAATTCAAAATGGCGGATCCAATATGGCGGAAAATTGAACTAATCATTTCGACAAACCAATCAAACTTTATTCTACTGCATATTTTAGTCTAAATATTTGTATTCGGTGGCTTTCGGAGCCGTTGATTACAAAACTAATATTAGCTTTGGAAAATTCAACGTAAATACAATATGGGTTTTCGGGATCACGAAACTAAGGTTAGGTTAAAAAAAAAATTAAAATGGCAGAAGATGAACTCTCACTCAACATTAGACTCGTGATCTGTGACCTTGAAAACGCCTATAAACAAAATTTTTTTAGATTTTGATTGAATTTTTACGAATTTAGTCCGCCCTCTTTGATCCACCATTTTATAATTTGTAAATCTAACCTCAAATTTGTAATTAGTCAATACGAAATTGAGTACAAAAATTCGGACCAAAATATGCAATAGAATTATGTCTGATCGGTTGGTCCAAACGATTCAATTGCACAAAATTTAGGCCGCCATCTTGCTTTTGCCAAACTAAGCTCATATTCGTGATCAGCATCCCCAAAAACCTCTGTTTACCAATTTTAGTGAAATTTGATTGAAGTTCACAAATTTGAACCGCCAACTTGGATTTGAAAATTTTAAAAATATAACCTCAGATTCGTGATTTGCGACCCCAAAAATCACCGAGTACAAAATAGAAAACAGCATGACTCAAAGGATTAATGGAAACTTATTTCTTAAAATTTAAAAAGCATTTATTTCTCTTGAATTTAAGACTAAGAGATGTGCCTTGGGACCTTAAAACGAAGAGGAGGCATGTGCTAACCTCCAATGAAGCAGAGCTCGTGCGTTTGCGACAGCATTTTCCGTTCCACCTAAACCTAAAGGAAAAAAAGATATTCATTCTACAACAAAGCGTCTGAAAAGTTCGTAGGCTGATTCATAGACGGCGCTACTAGTTTTTAATCCAAATGATTTGCAGTCAGCACTAATCTTCAAAAACCAAGTATTTAAATTTGACAGCTGTCATACTATTAGTTTGTGAGATAAAGCATTTTAAGTGAAGCAACTTTTGTAAGTTTGAAAAAATAGATACTAAGAAATTACGTGTGTTAATAAAGCATTGGTTTTTCGCGCAAAAAATACCGTTGAAGCCAAGACTTGGCTTGATAAATATTATTCGGACGTGGCACCAGGAAAATCAACCGTTTAGAAGTGGTTTGCTAAGTTAAAACGAGGCGGAATGAACACCGAGGACGATGCTCGGGGTGGACGCCCTTAAAACATCCAAAAAGTCTACAAAATAATTTTGCGCAATCATAAAGAGAAGTTGATCGAGATATCAAAAGAACGAGTTGAACATATCGTGAATGAATATTTGGTGTGGGAAAGCTTTGTTCAAAGTGGGTGCGGCGCAAGCTCACAATGGACCAAAAACAGCAACGAATTGATGATTCCGAACAGCTGTTCTATCGTTTGGAAAAATCCGAATTTTTGCGTCAATATGTGACAATGGTTGAAACATGAGTCCATCAATACACACTGGGGTCTAATCGAAAGTCGTTCGAGTGGACTGCACTTGATGAACCGATTCCAAAGCGTGGAAAGACGCAACGTTCGGCAGGCAAGGCTACAGCATCAGTATTTTGGGATTCGCGTGGTATAATATTCACCGACTATCTTAAAAAAGGAAATACAATCAACAGCGACTTAGTGTCCCACCGAAACAAGATTTTCAGCCGGAACCGAAACCGTAACTGAACCTTCGGCCTCATCTTAGTTTCGGCCGAAACCGAAACCAAAACTTATTTAGACATGTTGGAATTGGTAATGTATCCTTGTGATTTTAAAAACAGCTATGGTGTCACCAAATTTTTTTATTGCACCGTTAGCTGTGGGATGCAGGTTTCCTGATATCCATCGGTTGATGGTGGCATCACGATATCAACCGATGAGTATAAACTGAAACAAAAGTAGAAGTTTATCTTTAAGAGTAATCTTTGAATAGAACTCTCCTTTCACGATTTACCATGACCGTAAAGTGGCTGCTGTATAATAGCATTTCTGCAAAGTAAATATTCATTTTCGCCGCCAGCCAAGCTGCCATAAAATGTCCCCCTGGGCCTAACACTACATCTAAGCTTGTCAAGAAACGCCGGGAACAGATGCGCCTCAAAATATATTGACATTTCGTATCATCAACCATTATCCCCTTACTTGCTTAAGCAAAACCAAAAGACTTCGCCCTACTTCTCTCCATCTTCCCATTCTTCAGCACCCAGAAGGAAACCCTCTCAAAACACATTTCCTCCTCACAAAGGAAGATACGTTTATCCACATAACCCTCGTCGTATCACAATAAGCCAAAACGCTGTGTGCTTTGTGGAAGCCACTGTTACTTAACCTAACCTTTACCTTCAGCCGAACGGAGCACTACACTGCACGAAGACTAGGTTTCGGCACCGCCGAAGTTTTCGCCTATTCTTTGTCGAAAGCGAAGGCCGAAAAAAAATAATTTTTAACCGAAACTGGCCGAAATCGAACGCAATCTTCAGTCTGTTACTACTTAGCGTTATTGAGGCGTTTTAAGGACGAAATCGTGGAAAAACGACTCCATTTGAAGAAGAAAATCAATGAAAACGATAGCAAAATTGAATGAATTTGGCTCCGAATTGCCTCCGCATCCACCGTATTCTCCAGATCTGGCCCCAAGCGATTTTTTCCTGTTCTCTGACCTCAAGAGAATGCTTGCTGAAAAGAAATTTAGCGCCGATGAAGAGATAATCGCGGAAACTGACGCCTTTTTTGAGGCCAAACACAAATAGTACTATAAAAATGGTATGGAAAAATTTTATGATCACTATAATTGTTGTATTGCCCGCTAAGGCAACTGTATTGAATCATAAAATCCAATTTCATAAAAAAAAAATTTTTTCTATTTAATCATACGAACTTTTCAGCCCACCTTCATGTTCGCCTCAAACTGAAATAAAATTCCCAAACCTAGGCAGGAGACCAAAATTTTGCGAGGGAAATGGAATCACTTCAACACCGTCGAAACATGTCATGTCTGCCCCAATTTTAATTGCTTTTTCTAAAAACATAGTTTCAATGAAATAGCCATCTGTTATTTTCATTGGCTGATGTTATTCAAAAACAATGTGCGTCGTTACCTCTTCTTGTTTTTTTTCGACCATGATCAATGCACACAATTCAGTTCAATTCGAATCTTGCCGGCAAGGTTAGAAGGATGAAAGATCTTCTGAAACTCTGACACTTCATTCTTCCCCTACGAAGGCTATTTTATTTTGGAAACGCTAAATGCTAGGGACCAAGCTATACTCCGACTAAAACCGAACTGATGATGCTAACAAAAAAGACCAAAAAGGACAGGTTTGTCGGCAGCAATGTGTAACATTCCATTTAGAGAAAAATATTACCTTATAGACTCCAGTTAAACAGAAGTGCTCATTTCCACTTGCCAAAACATTGAAAACACATATTTCCGATTTGATTAGTTGGAGAGTAAAACGTTAAACCTTAATTTCATGGATAAGGCTGTTGCCTTGGACGGGATAGGTAAAGCAAAAGTTTTGATTCGGAGACTCGGGAGGAAATTGTCGAAATGTGGATGTTAAAAATGTCGTTCTGTTTTGAAACGACTGAAAATGTGCCTCCAAGAAAGCGTGAGACTTGCAGAATCCAATCCAAAAAAGACGCCAGCGGAAATTAAAAGACATATTCTAGGTGACAATTACACTCCGATTTCCACTCGCACTATAAAAAGACGAATCGCCAAATCAGGATTATATGGACGAGTCGAACGCAAGAAACTCCTTCTTACACTAAAGCATACTAGGAACAGATAATCGTTGGCAGAGTCCTAACTGAATTTGAAAAAAGTGGAAGTAAGTTGTGTAGAGCGTTGAAAAAAAATTAATCGCTTGGGTCAAGGCGGGCTAGAGACAATATGTCATTTTTTTGGAAATACGACTAAGGTAACAAAAATATTCTTTCAAGGCAACTCCGTCAATGCTCTTGAGCGGGCAGCGTTGAGGGCAGGCCTTATCCCGATTGAGCACCTGTGGAGAAATTCGAAAAAGAGGTTGCTCTAAAAACTTTCGAAAACTTGGATACTTCATATAAAAGTGTCGAAGCTAAATGGAGGGCTATACCGGTAGGGCGATTAATTGAAGCCATGCAGCATAGATGCACAGAAGGAAATCCTGTGTTCATTCCTTTTAAAGGCTTTTCCCGCTGTACAAAATTAGATCACTTGTAATATTGTCTGCCACAAAAATCGGCCTGATAAGTTCTAAGCAGGTTGTTTGTGAGTTTTGAGCCTCACCGGCGAGTTTGAGAAGACTTATCCTCCTTCAAAGTGCAGTTTTTAGGGTTATGAAGATCGCATCTTCACTCTGCTGTCTGAATCATATCTCTACAGCTGAACAAGCGACGTCATTATCAAAAGTCGCCAACCTAGAGTATGCAACATTCATTTCAAAGCGAGTGTAAATTCATTTGGAATGCGTTGATGAATGTCAAAATGTAGTGGTGACTTCCGCATGTCACATCCGTGCTTATGTTTTTCTATCGCACAGCTGAGTTTATCTCAACAAAAATACTGATTCAAATGATATTTTCTTGAAGAGGAATAATTAAAAAAGAATGTTTAAAGAGGACTGTTTTTAAGATATAATTGAGGACCCCGCTTTCTTTTTAGCTTTATATCATTTTTTATTCCTTATAGTGGCAATAAAAGTACGCATTCTGTGAAAATTGCAGGTGGCTACCTATAACGTTTAAGGAGATATAGCTCTGTGACAGACAAACGGACGAACGGACAGCAGAGCCTTAGTAAAAGAGTTCTGTTCGTACCTTTTGGGTACGGAACCCTAAAAATGAATAAACCCTAAGGATTGTTTTTGTATATGTACCTGTAAGCATATTTTAAAAGTTCGACTTTGTCAACTAAAGTTATTTTTTTTCGTAAAATTGTTTCTAGAAATTTCGGGAAAAGGAACAAAATATAAATTCTATTTTTATGAGAGCGCGTTTTAAATTTTGATTGGATCTTTAGTTCATTGCTTCGAGCGATCCCTGAATTCTTATCAGAGAATGTGTACTCTTCGGAGGTCCACCTTTCAAAATTTCGATTTATAAGATGCAATCCTCAGAATTGCGAGTGGGATATGCTTGGTTTAGCAGATATACTTTTTTATAATGTATCAATTGTAGCCAAAATCTTCAATATCCAATCAAAGCTATAAATTTTCATTGGAATCAAGTTACCGCCAATGCCAGTTCCATGCACAAAATACGTCATCTCGCCGATATCAAACTGAAAAACTCTGCCGTCCCACATAATTCGAAGACAAGGAGGCCAATCATTAGTCTCGTGCGTGACTAATGCTTTGCTACTGTGGTTATTTCTGGACACAATCCGGTCACTTATAACTTAATTACTCCATTCCTCACCCTTTTACTGTCGCTGCATTTGTATTCATAAAACACGAACATGTTAAATTCCTTAAACATTTCAATACGTCAAATAAATCAATTCTCGATCCATGCAGAATGTTTCAAATAACAATAGCAACACACACACACCAAAACGTTATTAGGAACTTCAAAAATGCCTATAAATACCTCACCACATACTTAATAAAAATATTATGTTTAATAACCAAATTTCAGCACCAGAAACCTATAAAGTCATTCAAAAAGTGGCCCCCTAAAACCTCAAAATTTTTTTTACAAAACACAAAAAAAAACCAAACGAACAAGTGTTTGAACGTTCACACTTTTTTTTTTCGTATTCCAAAAACTTTAGGTGAAAGGCACATTCCCGATGTTGTCGATCGATCTTGCTTTAGAAAATGCTTGCGCGAGAAACGAAATAATGATTGACCTCAAAATAAACAAAAAAAATAAAACAGGGAACATGGCGTGTATTTTAAAAAATCGTGCTCTCAACGTGTGCTTACATTTTTTTTATATATTTTCGAAACTTACTTTCTTGCCTGTCGAGAAAAAACATTTTTTTAAGGTGGCGTAAGCTTTTTACAAAAATATTTAGAAACACGATCGGTGCCGATATTTTGGTGGTGATCTAGTCTTTTTGAAAAGTTGTTGGGCGAATTTTTAACATACGCGTTTTCGACCTAGTTTTCATTTTCGAAAATTATCTGCAAAACCTTTTCCTTTTTCTATTTACTAACATCCTTTCTTGTATTTATATTTTATTTCATTTCATATTTATTTGATTTTCAAAAATAAAGATACTTACAATTTTTGTGTTCTTATTTTTCTCTTTAGCGCCAGTAAAATGCATGGTGATCGCGTAGAGCGGAACGCTTTCAAAAACGAAGGAAATTCACACACTCCCAGCAAATGATGTACAATTGCCAAGAAACGCAATTTGATTAAACGAAAAATATACAATCAAAGAGCAGAAAAAATCGCCTTGGAATCAAAACAAACTGTTTTCCAAAATTAAGGCAACAAAAAAAGAACGATCAGAAAAACCAAAGGAAATAAGCATCATCAACACAGTGAATTCAAACAGAATGATTCATTCGAACGTGTGTTTACATTCGACCGCACAAAAGCGCTCGAAAATGAAAATTCCAACACATTTAGATGTGTTCTCCGATGGACTCACAAAAACCCTGCTCGTAGTTTTAGCGATTTCAATATTTCATACAAATTTTGCAGCATCACGAAGGATATCCTCGACATCGCCTGCTGCCGAATCGGAAATAATCGAATTTATTTTGGGTGGTGAGTCTTTTGTTCCAATTCTTGAATTTTCGATTTCCAAAAATTCCAATAAAATTCAATTCAATGAGATATTTTCAATGTAGGTGTACAGATTTACACTGCAGTTCATAAATTTGTGGACAGTTTAGAAATTTAAACTCTTTTTCATTAAATATTTAAAATTAATAAATAGATTGGTTTATGATGTTTATGTACGAGGGATGATCCAAAAGTTATGATAATGACTATTAATCAAACTTAACTTGAAAATTATAATTATTTTTCAACATAGTCTCCTAGTCTACCTTTTTTCTCCAAACCCAAGCAACCCTTTGATTAATCACTTCGCTTTCATCTTCTAATTCCTCGCCAAGGACAGAGTTAGAAGTCACTGGAAGCTAGATCCAGCCTATGAACCGGCGTATCGTCCTGATGAAACAACACTCCAGCTCGCATTTTTCCGCGTAATTTTTTCCTTAATAGCCTCCCGCAATCTTCTCAGTTGATCTGCTTAGCTTAGCAAGAGCCTGATTGAGTGGCTCCATTCCATCATAATAATTTCTTCAGCATCCCAAAATACTGATGCCTACCGAACTCGACACTTTAAATTTCTTCGACGTCAGTAAAGACGGCCGCTTCCAGGTCATCGATTGCTGTTTGGTTTCTGGATTAAAATGGTGGATCCAGGACTCGTCTATGGTCACGAATTATGACAAACATTTCTCCTGATCTGCCTGGAACTGTTCGAGATTCACACTCGAAATATCGACTGGTTTCTTCTTTTGGTCGTGGATAAACATTCTCTGTAACCAACGCGCAGAGACCTTCGTCATATGTAATTCGTTGGCAAGGAGTCTGGAGATCTTTGATTTGTTTCACGTTGTCTTCAGTGAGGGACTTGAATGGATATCCTTCGCGTGGTTCATCTTCACCGTTTTTTTTCCGCAATTTTATTCGAACTGGAAATAACCAATTATTATCACTACTTTCGGATCATCCCTCGAATATCTACCAAAGACCTTATAAATAAAAAGACTTGGGCAGTAAAATAGAGTTAGACCTGTTTTTCATCAAGAATCCAAACTTGTAGTTACACCGCTTTGACTTGATAGCTTGACTTGATTTTTGATGTTAGAGCAAACCTTGTCGTACGACGTTGTCAAGTCCTTCCCAATGCAGATCTATTCGGTTTGGATTGGCTAATTGGTCAAACCACTTCACATTTGCAGTGTGTCTGAAGAGCTTGGCTTGAAAGCGACCAAGACCGGCGGAAGAGGGCAATCGCCGACCATCTTTGAATCACAGATGTGCATGATGCGGCTAGAAGGAGCCTTTTCTTCAGCAGATCGGCAAGCGTAAGCCTGCCTTTCTTGTCGAAACATTTTTGACGCTTCCATAGATTTGATATCCAATCTTGGCGCTCTTTTTCCCAATACATTCTTCACTATATTCTTAGTCCGTAACCAAGGTTTTGGGAGTGCTATTCGACTGGGAATGCCTACGCTACATCAATGCCTTTTATGCGATCTAACTGATTTATAGTTACGAGTGTCAAGTGGTGAACTCTGAACATGTTTCTAGACCAGCAAGACGACGATCCTCGTTCATTTTAACCTTTTATTCTGGTCCTCCTGATTTGATGTTAAGTACAACAAACGTTTCTATTCCGGTTTTTGAGAGTCGTTGAATATTTAAGTCACTTTTGGTATCACGCTCTGTGGTAGGTTTATCCGCAATGGCAAAGTTCAACTATGATGGTGCGAGAATACGCAACTTGCTTTCAAAGTATGAAAAAGAGCTACAGTTTTTTTTAGAAACAGGTCAAAGTTTCGCCACAGGGCGTTGGATTGACCCACAGTTTATTTCCCACTCCGAATAGCCTCAGAATCGTCATCAGTTGTCAAAAGATAAACAATTTACTGATGTTACTTTCCAAATTTGAACCCGGGACATCATGTCTCGCTGAGCCACCGACACCCACAGATACCCAAGGAATCATTGCAGGTGTTGGGATAGCTTTGCACAAAACATCGAACAAGTCCCTTTTAAAGTATTTTTTCATGGTAAGTTAATGACGTTTGCAGTATCGTTAAATTCCACTTTTAAGTCTTACGAGGAAGGATCGGAATGTCTCTAACAGGACGTGGCAGAGTTTTTTTCATTTAAATCCCACACAGATCAGTGAGCACATAATTGTGGAAGAAAATCGTGTGTCCGGAAACTTATAGACTGGAGTGTACGTAAATTTTTTATTTTGTTTATTTTCAAGATTTTGAAAATTAATTGGAACTCGCAAATGTCAGATACAATTTGTAAGTTGCGTGAAGTTGCAATTACCGAAAACGAGACCTTGTCAAGAATTTCGAATCTTTTAGTCCTTTTTTTTCAAAAATTCCCGAGATCTACGAGTGGTAAAATAAATCACATGTCACAGCATGTGAGAATATTCAACGAATCGAAGAGAAAGAAGCAAAAAATCTGAGATACATTTGCACAGACAATGCGAAAGAAACACACTTGCGCTATCGAACACTTAACATATGTTTGCACTTTGAATCGCACTGGGTTCGGCCAGGATCGTAATGAAGAGGCACTTAAAAATCGAATTGGAATTTATTTGGCGAACACATGATATTTTTTTAGGCTTCGTTTGGGACTCATGTGTCAAGAGATCGAATGCAGATGCAGATGCAAGTTGTACTCTTATGTTCGTTATGAAGTCGGTAGTTTTTTGGAGTGCTGCAAATGCATTTCGGGTGACAGTGCCAGGCAAGACTATTAAAAGTGACGTTGGTTTTATTTTTTTGGTAATGATTAATGAAAGGCATTTTAGAAAATAAAGAAAAGAAAAGAATGAGGACAGTGTTTTCTCGCACTTACATTGTGCTGGCTGTTCAAGCATGTGATTCATATGAAGGCCCTAAAGTTGACGCTTCTTTTTTGTCGAGCAGGTCTTTAGCCAGCGCTTTTGGAATTGATAGGCTGGAATATTCTGGAATATTTTATCTATAAACAGAAACCATAGAAGCTTTTGAAGATCACTCTATATCCAGTGACGATTCAGAGACTGGCAACCAATATTAAACGATTTTATGAAATTTTTAAAAACAAACTGATAGAATGCCCACCCTTAACTTGGTCGTTGTTTTACCATAAATCAAGGAGGAATTCATGCAGTACGGCACACGTTGTTTAACGCGGTAGCAGACAGGTAAAGATACTCTATTCGTAAAGATCAGGTACTGCGTCACAATCTAGTTGGCAAAAGTGAACTGTTCCAAAAATTTGCCTCTTAAAACTCATCTTAAAATTGACGAAAAGCGAGGCCAAGGCCTTTTATTTAAAATTTTATTCAAACTCCCGAAGATCAATCTCGGTTTCTTTTTTTCTTTATCTCGATAACACGAAGTCACTTTCTATTTGTAGTGATTATAATTTGGCGTATGTACACTAAATTTTCGAGTGCAAGGATTGTACACAGGGTCTTCTAAGGTCATGTTTTGAAAGTTCTCTAGGCTTCTGAAAAATCTTAAAAAATCTGATTTACTTTTGGAAGTGTCTTCAAAATGGCACAGCAATTGCCAAAGTCAAACTTTTATAACCGTTGTTAATAAAAATTTTACAATTGACTAAAAAGCGAGAAAAAACGAACGAAAATGATAAAAAAGAAAGTTCTAGACTTTTTTAGCTTATACTATGAGCTCTCAAAAGAATGCAGTCTTTTTAGCGACGGCTTCAAAAAATTGAAATATTCAAGCAGCTAAAATTGTAAATGGCATCAGTTATAATATCAGTGAAAAACATGGAGTAATACAAAAACCGAAAAAACAAGAAAGTGAATTTAACAAACAAAACTTTATGAAAAAAATTATATGTCAAAAATACAAAAGAAAAGGTAATAAAAATTTAACTCCGACGAAACAGCAGCAAATTACAATTTCCGAAAATATTTAATTCATTAAAAAAACTTCGAGAAAAACAAAAATAACATCGTTTACTTAACTTTGAAAATACCGACGCCCTGAGTACACTGACCCTTTTAGGGAACGGATCCGACTTGCGTAGATTCACTGCCAAACCCGGGTGTCCGTTGTGCCTCTTGTCTACACTTTTATATAAATTTTTCAGGAAGGGTAGCCGAAGCCCTCGCTCTATTCGTGACCGACTTAAGTTCCGACTGTTCCTTTAGAGACCTTGTACACCTATTTTTCACACGCCGGGCTAATTGCAGCTTTTCACACTCAGAACGTCCGTAGAAAATTCTAGAGCTAAAAGAATGACAATTTCTGGACAATCTTTTCCTTCCTTATGAGTTTTGTTATGCTCTAGGCCATTTAACGTGTAGTTTTCACTCAAAAGAAGCATGATTTGAATTGAAATTTAACTTTGCCTTGAAAACCTGTATTGAAAAAGTCTACAAGATCAGGCATTTTTGTCTTGACGGATTGGGTTTTCCATCGAAAAGTATTCAACTCCATATTGCATGCCCGCAGTGTACACATTTTTGCCTTTTAAGCAAGGAAGTTGAAAACCTCAGAAGTTGTTTAAAGAGTTGCAATTCCGTTGTCAAAAGTTTGTCAATGTTATTCAAAAAGATTTTTTAAGTCTTTTGAATCCATGCTTCCTTCTTACTTTACAATTAATTTATTGGCAGAACTCTTTGAAGAACAAGAGGAATTTCTTGTATTTTCTGATTTTGGTTAAAATTCCTTAGTCGTAGTATGTCTAAATATGCTGATGATCTAGTAATTTTCTTATCTACCCCTGCCCAAGTGGCGGACACTGCGGTCTGAAGGAATAAACCTATTGTATCCTGTGGAGTAAGTTAAGACTTACAGACATTCCATCCTTTTGATAAAGATCAAAAACGCCTTCTTTACCAAATTAGAGCTGGACATTCACAGAAAATGTGTACAACCGTTTCGTCGCCCTCCAAACCGAGTCGGAACTCACTGAGAGGAGAACACACGAACATTCTTCTGTTCACTTTATGGAGTTAAAGGTTGGCTTAGAATGTCTGAGTCCCGGTAGATTGCTCCAATGGGCAATCTGATCTAGTTGGGCAATCCTTTGACACTTTTTGACCACATGTAAAAATTAAAAAGAGAGTCGGAGAAAAAATGGAGCCCTAAGGCACACCACAACATGACATGAAACCCTCCGATACTACTTGAATTGAACAACCCGGAAAGGTTGTCTAAAGTTGAAAAATAAAATTAAAAAATAGATTTGCAATTTTCCGCTTTTTTAAAAAGAGACAAAAGAGACTTCCTGACATTCGCACTCTGACTGGATGACCTGTGCAATGATGAGTGTCGATCGTCTAGAAACTCGCTTACTCTAAAGTGGATGCTGGCTGCTTCCGTGCATCTTGTATTGGAATGAAACATTTTTAAAAGGACGATGGACCGCCTCAGAATCTCTGAATAATGTCTTCACTTTTATTAGAGATCTCTTCAGAAAATAATATTCCAGAATTTGTCCTCAGTTCGCAATTTTTAAACATAAATTCAATTTGACTACGACACATCGTCGTCATCGTCGCTCCTTTTGAAGACACCCATCCTGAACGACCATGAACCAAATTAAATAAATATTTACAACCATCAAATGTCGCCATATCCGAAGCAACACTCTCTGCGAAATATTTACTTCAAACATAATGTTTTGGACTAAAAAAACACGAGAGGAGCAGAGCATTCGTAAAATCTCATTAATCTCATAAAAAACATCATAATTACGGGTGCTTGTACATGTTAAAGGCTGCTTTGTTTCGCTGCCATTTACCCCCATCATCATTCTAGAAAACATACACAACTGCGGGCTGTGTGTCCCCCGATGTTTTTTTTTCAGTTCTACGAGGAGGAGCTGCACTCTTTTTCGATGGAATCTGCATCTGGGCGGTCAGAGACTGCTGCGCGTTGAATACAAAAAGTGAAAAGTGTCAAATCCGCTGTCGTTGTCTATGCTGCATCTTGGCTGTCATGATGGCAGTCTAATGAAGTGCACAGACTGCACAGAAGGAGAAAATCTATTCAAAGAAAACCAGCACGCGACTTTGGATTAAGAAGCATTCGTCAGTCCTAAGGGACTCGTTCGCTACTTGATGGAACTATAACTCTTTTTGAATTCGAGAGGAACAATTGATTAGCTTCGACTTATTATTAACTGCTTATTGATTGATGTAAGGATACAAGCCCACGTTTCGGTTTAGAGAAGCAGGTGGCTTGAATATAGTGCGCTGTTGATAATACAAGTAAGAACATTATATGCCACCATAGTGATCTGAAACGTCCCTGCTCGGGCGCCAGTTAGAACACGATGTGTCTGAAACGTGGTGATCCGAAACATAATGATTTATTGATTAAATCTTTTTCTTCTTTAAACTTCCTTTACAATGCAAGTAATAACAAACAGTTGGGCTGCGTTTGTGAACCAGATGCAAGTTGCGAAGTGCTGAGTATGATGTTTCAGGTCGGTGTACATCGGGTGGTGGGTTACATATTTGAGAATGTTGAATTGTTGTTTATAAACTGTTGCTTTAACATGCTGCATGTTAACTTACATGCATATTGTTCAGTGGGGCCGTTGGGAAGAAGGTTATTTTTTAAATCCATACCAAATGTCAGGTTAGAAACATGTAAAAGGCAATAAAGAAAACAATTTTTCAAACCCGTCTTGTTTCAAAAAAATATACAGTCTTCTTCCGAATCCCCTCGTTCTCCCGTGAACGTTTCATTTTAAGATTTGAATTAAAATTCCGAAAAAATTGGTAGCAGTAAATATGCTGGCTAATTTTTTTTTAAACAATTCTCCGTGAAATATGTTTAACGGCTCGTCTTTAGCGCAGCGAAGGAGGTGTCTACCTAAATTATCCATCCTTAGTTTGGTGAAAACATTAACAAATGAAAAAAAGGTAGCTTTCACATTGGCTTGAACTTTTAATTACGATGGCTTCGAAATGTCCTTTGAGATAACTGACTGCCTCTGTCAAGCTCCTATTAATGTGTTCAGACAAAGCAGCTTTCTTGACCCATGAAGAAGCCTCTTTGATTGCCGACACATTCCAAATCTACGCCAATGTGTCAGCTGCTGATAACATAGAATCGCAGTCATCTTAGGTTTTTTCGTTGGTGACAAACAGCCGGTAAAAAATGTTAGCACATAAAAGGTGGCCGCATAGTGTAACGTCTTTTGTTTCTACAAATGCCTGTCAATGAACGAATCCACCTCAGTATCACAGAGATATAGAGGTAGCTCCGGAGGTCCGTTTCCAGGTTTTGGGCAAATAACTAATACGACAAACTAAACTAAATCTTCTTTGATCAATTTAAGATTATTTTAAATAAATTTAGACCCCACTGTCCAAAGCACATCTCTCATCCGATTAAGCATACGAAAACTTATTTCACATAATAAATTGTGACACCATTCATAATGGTGATGAGGATCTCCATGTACACTCATAGCAGAAGATTAAATGGTAACATTACCCGTTTATCTCGTACCGCAAGGCTAAGGCATCTACAAGCGTCCGCGTACTCCTAAATTGCATGCAAATGGAGCTTTTTCTTTTTTGCAATATTTCTGATAACATCGGGGAGCATTGCCTTTGGATTCTGCATGAAGTGATCCGTATTAGGATGTGTACGAATGCAGCAGTGAATGGACTTTTATCTGATGTGACTGTGCAACAATCTGAACAATGCGATGTTTTGTATGGAGGCTGAGATTAATTGCGGGCGCGTTTAACTCGTTTAACTGATTAATCTTAATCTTAACGAGTTCCTTTTATTTTTTTTTGGATTGGATTGAAAAATAGTCTTGCGTCAATTCAAACCATCAACATCTGCCGCTGAGGCGGAAACGAGCGCCACCGGAACAAGCCATCACACTTACAATACATTTCTAAATTTTACTCGGCGATCCGCAAATAGGTTTTCCAAAATGTGTGTTCGAAATAACAGAAGTCTTTCCATTGGCCAATTGCCAATTGGAAACTCATTTTTCAATCATTCGCTACACTTTAGAATTTCAAACAAATGCTTTTCTACAAATTAGCCATTAATTATTATGAATTTTTTCAAAGATGTTACGAGCTGAGAAAAATTCGAATCGCGGCAAGAGGTCGCAAACGACAGAAAAAAAATGGAAGCAAACCACGGAAACGTGTAACGTGTTCGTTTGCTTGCATTCCTCGCACATAGTTTCCAAGTGCACATGGCCTGTCGATTTCGGAAGCTCACAATTCGCACCAAGGAGAGTCAACTTGGAAAGCCAATAAAATTCGGCGCAAATGGCTTACATGTGCCATTTACCCCTCATTAGTATTCAGAGGTTCTTTTAGTTTTTTTGATTTTTATTATTCAATTACAAGATTCCATTAAAAGTATAATCTATGAGAGAATAATTGAGTTGGGTGGAATTCAGCGCAGTTTGGCCGGAAGTTCTGGTCTAAATCTGAACAGTTAAGGTGTGAAAAAGAAAAGGAAAAACGCGAAGTGTTGAACGAAGCGAAGTGATTTATTTACAAAAAAAAATCTGTTGACTCAAAGTGTGTTTCGTTTTTTAGACACAAGTCCAGAAAGTAAATTTGTTCGCACAATTGATTAGGAATCAATTAAACGAGGTGCTATTTGATCGAAATCAAACTTACCCGAATATCAACTACTATTCCCTCACAAAATTTTGACCCCCCAACTGTTTCTTTAGTTAAAGATTTCTAGTGGCAAATAACAAACCTTCTGGTCTAAAGAAAGCTGCTAGTGCATTTTTGATTATTTGCTCGCTCTTAAGGGATTATGACAACCCTAAGAATGCAATTTACATGGAGCGAGTAGAAGAATTAGGAACTGTGTTGTGGTTTGAAAATCGGATATACTACGTATTCAACTGCTCGATGGGTGTGATATTCGACTTATTTGCATTCACTTAATTCGCAGTATTTAATTTATTATTAGCTGTAATACTAAAAAGAGCGGTTTTCAGCTTTTGGAAAATCGATTCAACCTGCTGTCAGTATTATGAGAGTTACGCGTTCTTTGAGACCGTGAAAAGTTCAATTTAGTGAAAAGCTATTCAGGCTTCCTACTAACGAGGATTCTATGCAGAAAGATACAATTACGAGCATTTAAATAATGCTGTAACGAGCAGCCCAAAACATTCTTTGATAGAACAGATATTCGATCGAATTTCTTAAGCCCAGAAATATATCTGACTGTGTCATTGAAGACAACCTGAAGTTTGTGCTGTGATAAGGAGTCAAGATTACAGTAGACCACCTCAGCGTATGTTATTATAGGAACAATTAGAGTTAAAACCAATCGTCGACGAGTTTCGATAGGAGTGAAGGCAGCAGTCTACCATAGTTTTCTGAGGCAGCCATATATGCGACCAACAACAAGATTAATGTGATCATGACACGTAAACTTGTGGTTGATTACAAACCCTAAGCTGGTTACTTTATCAACAAACGAAAGTTTAGTGTTGTGTAAAAAAATATCAGGTAAGAATGTTGGGTCAAGAGTCCTTTTAAAGATCGGTATAACGTGCGATCGACTGCCCACCGATAAATAGCCAATAAGTCTGCATTTAAGTCCACGGCAAGTTAATTTAAGCTGTCAATAGGTGTGGACAAGGAAAACTGAACATCATCGGCATAGAGATGTAATACGACATGTTAACAGACAGATGGCAGGTCATTGATGAACATACAAAACAGTATGGGACCGAGTATAGATCCTTGAGGAACTCCGCATAACACACGCTTTAACTCCGAAGATCTGTTCCCAACCACAACTTTCTGAAACCGATTATGAAGAAAACTACGTACAAGTTTTACTGCACTGTCACTAAAATTGAAAAAGTGTTGAAGTTTGAAGCAGAGCAGTTCACGGTTAACTGAATCAAAAGCATTAGAGAAGTCCAGCAAGCAAAAACGAGTTAGGTTATCCTTGTCAAAATTAGTCCTTATTTCTTCCATAATGTTGACCATGGCAGTAGAACAGCTATGGCCCGGACGAAAGCCAGACTGAAGAGGACAAAGCAATGAATGTTGCTCCAGATTGTTACAGATTTGCTTAGCTAGGATCTTCTCAAAAACTTTCGACAGACAGGGTGAAATACTTATTGGTCTATAGTCATTAACAGGGCTAGCACGAGATTTTTAAGCGACTGGAATAACCCTTGCAGTCTTCCATAATTGTGGAAAAATGCCCGAAGTTGTGCAGGAGTTTAAAATATGAGTTAGTGTTTCAATGATGAACAGCAAAATCATTTTGAGAAACCTAAGAGGAATCCCATATTCTCCAACTGCATTTGACTTCATGGGATTAAACGCTTCAAGAACGTCTAAGCACGATACTTTATTAAATTCTAACCGATGGAGCAATTAAGAATTGCTGGAAGATGACCTAGCGGAATGTTCTTCGACACTATTAGCTAGAAAATGGTCATTTAAAACGTCTGGATCAATTTTGCACTCTTGAATATGTTTACCACTCACGCCGATTTGGCGAAGATTGCGCCAGAGTGTCTTTGGTGGAAGCTTGCAATCCAACTTCCGGTTGTAATAGTTCTTTTTAGTTCTTGTAAATATTATGAGCTTGAGTTTTAATATTGCTATTGAGGTTGGCAAAGGTTGGATAGGGTCATGAGTTTGAGAACCATAAGTAAACTAAGTAACTTTATGGTCCACGACGATCCCTAAGTTGAGTTTATAATAATGAGCCTTAGGTTATGTCGTCCTACTTCATACGACTTGCGATTGTGAGCAATTTTCGGACACCGGTTCATGGAAACAACAAGAATTAGAAATTGTGAAGTGGTTTGAAAATCGGATATACTATGAGTTCAGGGGTGTGATATCGACTTATTTGTATTCACTTAATTCGCAGTATTTAATTCATTATTGGTCGTTATACTAAAAAGTGCAGTTCTTAGCTTTTAAAAGATCGATTCATCAACGTGCTGTCAGTATTTTGTTCAAAATTTAGTTTCTGGTTCGAACCTGCGACCTATCAGTTTAATTGGAAAACTTTTCTTTCAAGTAATATAAACCTGAGAACTTTTTCGAAGTATCCGTTTGCTTTAAAAAAAAACGATCAGGTGAAAGTCGGACTCGCGCACCGAGGGTTCCGTACAAACCTGTAGGTATATAAGAAAAAGTCCTCCCAACACGACATTCGAGTCATAGTTATGGTGTTTTTAAAGCCGTCTCTTTATCGTGTCCGAATTCATTATTTCATTTTATATTAACAAAAATCATTTATTTTATAATATAACTGAAATACTAACACTACTGTTGTTGCACCACTGAATCCAATTCAGGATCTTCCTTCTACGTTTTTTTCTTTTTCCTGTTTTAAATCTTTTGTCTTTTGTCAGCATTAAGAGCACTTAAGCTAATTTACTAAGAAATTCATCTCAGTGAACAAATATCCATCGTCTGCAAGTGCCACATGCAATTTGGCGTCTTCATTCTCCGCCTCCAGACATTTCGAAAATTTTGCGACACAATTCGCCAGACGCTACTTGTTATGCATATTTATGGCCCGGCGATAGACTTTTGAAATTATCGTTTGTTGACCTTCCAAAGACTTGTTTAACAAATGCTTATGGCGCCAATTAGATATGAACTAACCCCCTTCTCTTTAAATTCATTCGTTTCTTAAAATAAAAACCGACACGAAAAAAAGAGAGCATTTAAAAACCCATTAAAATACGTTGGTGGTCTGTCATTCTACATCTGTAGCCTTAAGTGCATACAGTATCGAAAAAGTCGAAAAAAAGAGTTCAACAATAATCGAAACCAAACTCTAATCAGGGTCAGGGAGGTTATTTTTGATTCACTTGAAAACTAGGGGCTCCCTCGTTCGACAACTGCTCCCCCATTTGATTTCTCATTTTCGAGTCCCTTGCGAGTCGCTGTGTTTTGACACACGCACCGCACCGCCCTTGTTATATACGATTTTTGTATTTTTTATTTGAAAAAAAAAAACAGTTTTCGAATAACATTTGACTCGTGTTTCACATTCGATAACCTGAGACGTAGTTTAAGTACATTTTTTACAAATTTTCCAATTGTTTTTGGGGCAACTTGAATATTTTTTAAGTATGTCGGGCATGGTTTAATGGAAGATACTCGGAATTTATGGTCTCATTGCAAGTCGTAATAATTAGGATGCAAGAAGATCTTATATTTGGGAGGGTTGTTCTTTCCAATGATAGAGAGACATACTTTTTCGAATGAGCAAGAATTTCCTTGTTATATTTTTGAGTGACTTTCTTTATTTGAGGCACATTTTTTCGTGTGTTTACCAGCAACTGGCGAGTAACGCAAAAGGGGATATAACGTTTTGGTAAAGAAAAACGCACAGCAGGATAGAAAAATAAGAATTCCGATACCTATACACTGCGAATTGTTAGACTGAGGCCATCATTTTTGCGACCTATTTTCGTTGTTAGAATTTTGTAAGACCAAAATATGTGCTGGCTATGAATACGTTCGTACTTTCCATAAGGAAAGGAATAAAATTTCGTTAAATCAAAAAGTGAACAACTGTTGACGTCGGCGGAAGGCATCAATGCGTGAACGCAACTGTGCGTGTTTGACAAGCAAAATTTCTATAAATTGTCCATCCTTGACAAAATAAAGTACACATATATATAAACGAAGAAAAAGGGCTATCGTTTCTGTCTTTTTAAAAGTATTACAGTCAACTTGTACTTGCGTGCATAACGGCAAGAAGCCCATTCATAGCCAAACATTTGGTCCTTCGAGTCGGATATGAAGCAGCAATGTACGGAGCAGATGCAACGCAGAAGGTTATAAAAGGTGCAACACTTGAATGAGGTCACATTACAACGAGTTGCCCGCCATTTTTCGATATAATACGGTTTTCAAAAAGTTTTTTTTTTTTTAAAAAAAAGTTAAACCAAATGTCGCCATCATAAATAAAATCGATGAAGTTGGCCTTATCTTCGGATTGTCTGCAGCCTTTATAAACTTTTTGAGATAGACATTCCCAATCGTTTTAAATGCCGTTTACATCCGGTTTGATGGGGACATGGTCTTGTTGAAAATCGAATACAGAGGTAATCAATTTTTATTCACCATTTGTTAAATTGTTCTCGGAAGAAACTTCCATTAAATATGATAGCATCTGATGATATGTCTTGACTTGAAAATGGAAATTGTCAAAATCGGGACCAACTTGTTTTAATCCGAAATGGCAACGAGTTTCTTCATACTACCCCACTCTCCTTATGCATTTGCTTCAGATAAGATTTCTTCATCATTTTTTTTAACTGGATAGTAAAATTTTTTTCTACATCCTTTTGACTGTCGATATGGCGCCTGATACCTCGCTCTCGGTTTTAATTTAAGTCGCCAGTTGAGTGGAGTTTGAAGCAAGCCGAATAAATAATAATTTACCTCTCCTCTTGGGATGCTGTTTCTTCGGTTGTCCATTCATTTATTTCCCCATATTTGCGAAGATCCGCCTTATCGCTGAGCTCATGCAATGTTATATGACCTCATCCAAGTGACGCACCATTTCAGTGGTTCTAATGGTAAAATTATTCTTTGCATAACTGTATCGCGAGATCGCCCTAAAAAAGGTTGGCCTCATTCTTGTGATTCGCAGTGTATTTATGAAAAGGAAACAATTTGTTAATTTTGTATACTATATAACTACAACTTAACCGCACCAGAACAAGGGTCATCTAATTCCTTTAGAAAAAAAAATCCCCTGATCATCATACAAGAACTATGGAACGTTAAAAGCCAAAGTCTAGATCAAAGCAGGCAGGAAAGCTTCACATCATCTGCGATTTCTTGATCATAAAAGTGGAGGCGCTCTTCCCTTTTCTCATAAATCTGGTACCTCGGGTTCGGCGACACTCTTAGCTGAAGCATTGTTGATCAGTCGCTCGACTCGGTCAAGCTAGAGAACTTGGGTTGGAAAGGGGATTTCATAAACGGCGTTGAGCAGCTGTTTCTTCTTCTGTTTTTTCTTCTTCTTTGGAAACGAAACGGATAGAGCTGACGTTTCAGTCATCGTGCATGATCTTTTCCTTCTAAAACTTGTCGGATGATCTCGTGTAAGGTCCCCCTTGAATCACTGAAACCGTAGCTTCGTCTACAGAAAGTTCGAGGCCTTATTCATCGTCTGGAGATGGGCTTTTTTTATTCCCTATTGGTCTCACTTGGTCATGATCATTTTGTAACTGTTGCAAATGTTGGTTGAATACATTTATAATTCCATGTGATTAGGTGTTAAATTTCAGTTCCTAGACCTCGATATCTTTGAACTTGAAGACTGTGAAGGTATTGCAGTATTTTTTGCTGATCAAGTTTTTTCTTTGAAACGCCTTCTGATGCACCTTGTCGTCGTCAGTTGTCGTTTTCTTTTGCACGCGCTCAGTCATCATATTCCATATGTTTTGTTTTTGTGGTGTTTGTTGGTTGCCTCGGACACACTCCGGCATCGTGACCGGGTATTGTCAACATTTAGAATACGCAATGGCTCATCATTCGGGAGTCTTTCGAGTTTTTGTTCTCCGCATAGTGTGCCTATTTCCGGCGAGCAGAGCAGTCCAATCTTGGGACTTGTCATTCTTGCCTGGTGCAGCTTTCTTCCATTAGTAAGTCGGACACTTAATCAAGCTGATACTGTTTTGTGCATGATGTACGATTTTGACATCTTACTTGGGTAAGATACATCTTAGACACAGCTTCGTCAGTGGGGGCCATTAGAAATGAAAACTTCAATGTCCAATTACGTTCCTGAATCGCAGTAATCTCCGCCTGATTCTGCGTGAGCGAAGGCTCCAAATGTTCAGTAGCTCCTTGGGTGAACCGTGTTCTTATTTTCATCGTTTTCTAAATCCATTGAGATCCGAGGCTGTTCACAACTTGCGATGTTTAACGTAGCTGAGGTGTTAACTTAGCACACATTCGCCATCTGGACGCGATTGCGAAGATGGCTATTCAGGAGTGTCACACGGAGGCTATATGTCAACTAAAATGGTCAGGCAACATTTAAACCAGTTATTAGGCTTGTTTAAACTCTTCCATGCCATTACGGGACTAAAATCCTTTACTTTAGATCTTCAAAAATAACTTTTAAATCCAACATACTTGTCCGACCGTAAAAAGTGTACAGTGAAAAGGTAGCCAGGTGAATTCCAGTTAAAAACAAAATGGCATCCGTCCTTATAGGAACCCTCTTCTTAATTTAGCCTCTTATTAGTTGCATCATTTATTTTGAGAATTCCAGAGAGTAACCAAGCGTTATAGGCGCACATTTAACTTCACGCTTACGCGTCTCCACAAACCACTCAGCATCACCGACCACAGTCGCACATGTGCTATTTCTATCAAAATAAGATACATTTTCTGCGTACGCAGATCGGTAACATATTTTTCTGCTCAAGAAATATCTTTCGCCTTAATCACTTCTATATGTGCGCGTTCCATACGCCCGATGATGTTTCTGGGGGTTGCCTCTGGCGGCCGGCGCTTCCTCGATCATCATGATCGCAACGATGACAACAACGATGATGTCGACGACGACAATTACCGCTAGAATTAAGAAAAATTGACAATAATCATGACATTCCACTCGAGGATCATTTCATGACATAATTACAAATACATCCCCTCCTCTTACCAACTCCTTTCGGTTTTCATTAATTAAATTCATTCACCCCAAGGACTGCACTCTCGTGTGCCATTTGGTGGCCCAAAATCTACTTGTATCTACGATCTTCAGAGTTGATCGTAGCCAAAAGTAGACCGACCGCCGAGGTTGGCACTTATGGCTCTCAATTTTC
The DNA here is from genome assembly GCA_963555765.1 of Orthonevra nobilis. Taxonomy (NCBI): domain Eukaryota; kingdom Metazoa; phylum Arthropoda; class Insecta; order Diptera; family Syrphidae; genus Orthonevra; species Orthonevra nobilis. Next base: position 60,590,539 of record OY743225.1, on the reverse strand, counting down.
CCAACTCACTGTATGCTCGATGGTTGGTCATAGGGGCGAAGCACATCGCGGACAGACCCGAATGTAGGTCTATTGTTTGGCCCAGTCTAGGAATTTATTCAAAACATTTTTTTTTCCTATTTTTTTTTTGAGATCAGGGGCTGACGCTGAATGTCGCTGCGGTGCGGATCATCATCGTTATGCCGGTGCGTTGGTGATTGTCGAGGCAATCTTGCGGTTCTCATTCGCATTCGAACTGAAGCTGAGCGAACTGATGAAAATCCAATTGATACGCGGGCCCGAGTGTGTGTATGCTTGTGTGTTGGCTCTGTGGGGTCCGTAGATCAATTTAAATTGTTAAAGGAAACACAATTCGGAGACGGAGGATAGTCAAAGGAGAGGTGCTCAATTGTGTGGAACGTTATCCATGATTCGTTCCACAACGCACAGCGAGGAGGGATGAGATTTGCGTGGATAATTAAATCTGATGTTATGCTAGACTAATGTGGCGAAGGGACGGAGCTCGTTATTGTGGCATTGTTATAATTTTGAAGAGCTCAAGTTAGAGACATGAGACGGAACTAAAGGCTGCTTTATGTGCGTGCATGTTGCCTAAGAGTAAAGATTATGATTTGCGCTGGTCATTTCCCTTTCAACAGAATTGGTCGTACAATTAATAGATTTTTATTTTCTGATTGGATTATATTTCCTTTGAAATGATTTTTTGTTTTTTTTTTTTAAAAGGAAGGTTATTATTTGAAGGCCTAGAAATTTATACTTTTACCGTATAGTCTTGCAAAAAGATATCAAGATACAAAAAGTGTTGCAGCATTGATGTGCGATTTTTCAAGAAAGATACGTTTTTTAAAGTTTTGGATTCAGTTCCCGCCAGAAATCGTGCAGGCAATGCATTCAGGCCAACAACGATTCAATCTCTTAAACTTATTTGTTCGATCGTTACACCAGTATTGCATTTTTCAGGATGTAATGACGCCATTGGTCCTTGTCAGTTCTTGTATGCTGTGCTATCAGAATTTAAGCCAATTATTTTCACACAGGGAGAAAGAAGCGATTCTTCGTTTTATCTTTAAGTTCTTAGAGCTTTGTTGTCTCTCAATTATGAATCGAAATCAAGGTACATTTCATACCGAATTGACGACAAGACTTTCCCGAAGTCCTGTTTAACAATAGATGAATACTACGAGCCGTATCAGCACGACTGGTTTAGCTTTGTTGCCGTCATGACTTTATATGACCAACTATGTTATAGAGTGAGACGTCGGAACTGAGGCTGAAGTAAGACTGCTTAAACTTAGACATGCTTGGAAGAATGTCATCAATGGGAGATCGTCAGGATATCTTCCCTTGCTTCCAAGATATCGCTTGAATGGTGGCAAGTCCATTGCGATTATAGAAATCTCGATCGTCGTAGATGATCATCTTCACACCATCTTAAAACCATCCACTATGCAAGCAGATTCAAGCAGGTCCTGTATACTCAAGTGCACTTGATGTAATGATGTGCTTTACTTTACTCTTCTAGTGTCCAAAAAGGGCACTTGCAGCGATGACTGACATATTCATGTAAATTTTTCCGTTCTAGTGGTTTAAACTTGCTTCTTGATAACGTGATTCCAACGCGTTAATGAAGAAGTTTTTTTTCACTTTTAGTTGCTTGAGGTTTTGAGCACTTTTCCGCTGTTGTCAATTAACATCATCTTCAAATCTTTATTTGGTGAAAACCAAATCAGGATTCTATACTAAATCCAACATGGCGAGTTAAATACTGCGAATTTTGAACGAATGCAAAAAATCGATAGCGATACTTCATCTCCATTCCGCAAGACCTACGAAACGGAATGCGACTTATTCACTTTCAGCTCGAGCTGAAATTAAAAAATAAACGAAAACACGAGAAGGGCCGATGGGCAGTTTTGGAGCTATTGTATAAGTAATCGAATTGTCCAAGAAAGATAAACTTCAACACTCAAGGAATTCTTAGCTTGTTCGTGAATGAGAAACATCGCTTAATTCATTTGGATGCTTACATTGATGGTGTCTGAGTCTGAGATCCTGAAACTTGTATGGTCTTCCGTCTTTTCTAAATTAGTATCCTGTCGTCAATGGTACGCTTCTTCCAGTTTAGATACAAATCGAATAGATATTTCGTGATACCAATGCTGAGAGAGCAACTCACACCGCTGCTAGACAATTCATCATGTTAGTCATAGGAAGCATTGCCCACTATGATGTTGATCGTGAAAAATATTAATTCTTTCCTTGGAATATGATGACCAACAAAAACAGGCCAAATGAAAATGTAGCCCAAAATTGGTGGTCAGAAAACATCTTCAAGTTTAAATTTGATAGTGAACTATTAGGTTAAGTTAGATTAGTTAAGAACGAGTGATGATTGAATCTTATAATTTCCAAGGATGATCTTTAGGCTCACGAGAATCCCTACGTAGTCCGAAATACTTGGAACCGCTCGAGAACAAATCAAGCTATCGAATCCAAATTAAATTCGACAGTGTGGTTTAAATTTTAGGACGAAAAAATTGTCAAAAAAAGGGACATTTTCACTTCTTGAAGTATTAACTTAAAGACTTAAACAGTGTTAAGTTGAGTCCATTTCAAACCCTATTTCTAAATCCACGTTCCCATGGAGGTGCTTGGAAAATTTAGATGAGGCAATTGATTTTGTAAAAAAAAAGCATTGAATTGAAAGCTAAATGACAAAGTTAAAACACATGGAAATGCATTAGAGGTATATGAAAGAAGATCATTACATTCAAAGATTTAGTTGGTTTACAACTATTGTGGTCCCTTTTCATGAACCAAAGTTTAGAGGTCTTTCAAGAAAATGACATAGAGATCAACAATCTCTCGAACTCGGCCTGGAAACAGCTATAAAAATCTCCTCAAGAAAACAGGACTGAATGTGATCCTCTTAAAGCCATATAAAAAAGGAAGAAAAAATCCAATGCTGAGCAGCAGAATGCAGAGGTGGTGGAAATCTCTCGACTGAAGCTATGTACTTTTGAACCCTTTCTAAAAGGACATAAAGATAATCAAAATTTAATATTCCGAGCAATGTTAAATTTCTATCAATGAAAAGTAATCTTACAAATTTGATGAAATTAATATGGAAATAATTTCGAAAATACATTTGAGAAGAAGTCGGCATAAGCGGTTTTTCACAAGGTATATATCGAAAAGACTATTTAAAGGAAAGCCTGGTCACCAGATTCCCTTTTATTCATTTCAAAACTTTTATACTAGAACAACACTAATAATAATAATAATTTGTTTGAGTTATAGCTCAGCATAAATTTAAATGAAAAGTTTTCTGAGGAATGGAAAGTTTGCAAAGAAATTGCAGCGTTCAAGCAAATCAGACAAATTTTAATTCCAAATACAATCTCGTTCCAGTTACGATTGGCGACCGAGCCTTTGATCGTGCTCGTAATTTAATTTGTGTCACCATGTAACTAGTTCATCTTGAGATGGGAAGTTCATGGTATGGGCAGGTGTACTCGCACCCAAACCAATTTTTTTGTTTGTATCTGAATTCTGCTTTGCTGTTTAAGGGCCTTCTTAGGGCAGACCAGTGACAGTGCAGCTTCTTTGGAGCATAGTTTTAATGGGCAACCATATTGATGGCTATCTAGGGTCAACAGGTTCTTATTTCAAATATGATCCATTTCAGACCAGTTGAAATATTTACGTGTATGGTTGTATTTAATCCTTATCGCGGATAAGTCTGGCTTCTTTTCTATTGTCTAGAAGGTAGTCGGAGCGACGCTGACATTTACATTGCTTTCTATCTATTTATCTATGACCCTAAAATCGCTTTAAATCTTTTTTTTAGAATGCAACTGGCAACCTTATTTCATTTCATAATCATTAAAAGGCATGATGTAATCCAAAACATTTTACACTATTTTCTCAAGGTGCTTAATTATCACCTTATATCCATAGTCTTTTAAAGTCTCGTCTTTGTTGTACTTTTTATTTCAGTGGTTGCACTAAGAGTAGATAGTCCTTTTACTTTAGTGAGCTTGTATAGGAATGGTTTTATGATCTGGATCTGTCAACCAGACAAAATTGTAAAGCCTGACCTTAAACAAATTTTCTTTTACAGTATTAAGGATTGAATACTTTTGATAGGTTCGTTGCAAATTTTAGCTTAGCACGATTTCAAGGCCATTTGAAACAGGCAGTTGTTGACATCAGATTTCTCCATTGATCCAGGAGAATCCTTTGCTGATACTTATGAACTTCTTTCGTGTAATTCTCAAATGTTCGTTCAAACGATTCGATCGATCGTATTCTAGTCGCAACTTTTATCTCTAGTTTTCTTAATCGTAGCCGTTGGGTGTCATCGTCGGAAATCTTGGGAATCTCTTTCTGGACTTCAATTTCCTCAATTTATGGAACCATATTCATCAAATCCATTCTTATTTTTTTGTATAGATTTCGAACAACTTCAATTGTGTTTGCCTGCATATATGGTGTAGCAGGCTTTTCAACACTCCGAATCTTCTCCTGATTTTGTTCAAATTCTTTCCAAATTTCGTCTTTATTTGTTAGTCGGTCTTCCTTGTGTCGTTGCGTTTTCCGAGATGCGCTATCTTTCCGAAAGTTTGTCTGAACCCTTTCCAACTCTTGTTCTAAGACCTTCTGCCTTGCACCAATAATGAAGACATCGTATTCCCCCATCGATGAATGTATTCACAACATTACCAGTGTTCGAAAAGGGTCTAGAGTCGAAAATTATCTTGCTTACGAGCTTATGTAATCTTCTAGCTTTTAGAACTTTGAGACTATTGACTTTTGAGACTTTCAATTAATATACCTTTCATATTTTTCTACCCATTTTGATAGTTTCTGCTTGATGGATTACATAAGATCACAAGTCGATAGTAGAAATTCGACTGTACTGAAACTTTGTACTGTACTTTTCTCGTTAGTTCTCTTAAGTTTGATTCACATTTAAAATCCTCAACAGCGGAGAAAGCTCCTCCACCTTATGTGGTTCTTTGAGTTGTTTGTAATTTCTACAAAAGTTCGAATTTTTTTTTTCAACCGAACGGTGGGCGAAAGGAGACGTTATATTACATCTTCCTCTTCTTAATATCGGCTTATAGGTTCAATAGTTTATCAAATTCGACTTTTCTTTCTGGCGCGGCTTCAAAATGTCATTAGTATCTTTTCCTGTGATTGGTTCCGCTCTTGTATTTGTGGAAATAGTCTTACAAAAATTTCAGTATCATGTCATATGTTTCTTGAGTACAGCAGTCTTTATTCAGTCAGAATCACTTGAATTAAATTCGATTTCGGAATTCCAAAAATCGAACCCTTTTGAATCGGAAGTAAAAAACCGTGTTGACAATGTGGCACAAAATAACCTTCTAATCACACAAGAATAAGACCGTTGATCATATTTCATTTGATCCTCATCGACGTCTTCGGTTCAGTAACAACTTTCAAAATCCATTCTTAAAAATCAATTCAAATTTAATGAAAATAATTTTCGAATTTCCACTTGGATCTCTCGAAGGCAGGAACATCTTGCAACACACATGCGTGCCTTATGCTCGTCAGTCCAGCCAAACTCAAACGATCTGATCTACTTTCGCTTAACAAACGATGATCCATGTCAAAGGAAAAACGAGACAAAAAACACAGACCAGACGAAAAAAACAAAAAGGATTCACGCCAAGTGAAATCCTTTCTCATTAAGAGCACATCCCGCTGCTGCTGCTTCTCGTTACTCGCGTCGCGTCGGTACGGCTTAACGCATCTGTCGCACACATGGGCGTCTCATGTGTGCACCTCAAACCGGGTCCTCCGAAAATATTTTCATTTTTTCCAGTACATACCCATCCATCCTTTGTGAGTCCTCCTCCTTTCGTTTCGGCTATGAAAACAACCAAAAACGAGCTGTCAGAAATGTCAATTGATGTTTTTTCCCTGTCACAAACATGAGTTCAACTTTTGGGAGTTTTTGAATTAATATTTTTTTTCTTTCGAAAACGACCCAAAAAACCATTTGGCATGTACTGCTGCACCTATGAAAATTTTTCAATCTTCCCGCTTTGGAATGTGGTGTGGCTCAGAGATAGTCTAGCTGAATGAGGGCTTAACGCTGAGTGAGATTCTTAAGGGAAACAGTAGCAATAATTAAAATAAGCACCTTCCGTTTATTTTTAAACAGTGTGAAAGAAGATTGATTCCAATCCAGATGTGCACCCTTTTTTTAAGGAATATGGGGATTGTCGTGTCGCGATGCTTCGTACATCCGCAGGAGGACGTGAAAAATATTTACGGCCAGTTGACATTTAATAGAATTTTTTGTTTTTTTATCTAAGTGTCTAGGGGGAGATGCTGTGGAGGCACCTGTTTTACAAAAAATAGAATTAAAGACATAAATAATTATGTAGGTCCCGCGACAACGATTCTCATGTTTCTGAGTCTGGCTTGGAGCTGAGTCGCAAACACAGTGGCTTGGCAACATTTATATTTCTGAATTGATTGGCATTAATTAAGAACTCAGCCAGACTTGGGGGGGTCAATTGAGGCCAATCAGAAGGCGAATAACATGCCAATTATTGGCTTTTTTCCGATAAGATGAAAAAGAAAATTGACTCGCAGTGGAAATACAATTTACAATAATTATGATTAGTTGATTGTTTATAAAGTTTTTATTAATAGAATTAGAATGGGCTGACGCGGGAAGAAGTATAACCAGACAAATGCTCGAGTTTTTTTTTTTATAAAAATATTCAAAGAAAATTACTCGTGTCTTAATAAACACAAAAAGTGAGAATCTCTTTTTCTTCCCTTTCCTTATAGTATCAGTTAATAGCCCCTTGCATTTGCGCATTGGAAGATAGTAACTTTCCATTCCTGGTTTAGGAGTTAAATCACCAATCACCAATTAAAAATTATGAGTCATCCGGACCCATCGTCTCCCATTAACTTATCATAGATGGTATCACTTCGGATCCAACCTTTTGTCGAATATTTGACCGCCGCAAGAACTTCTAAGACGGTTATGTCAGGTACACCTTTATTGTAAGCACAGCCTCTTAGAAATTATTGGGTGAGCACCTTGTCCTTGTGTTTTTTTTTTATAAAAATGCGATTTTTTGTGAAAAAATGAGTTCAAATGAATTAAACTCAAACTATTGAGCCCGAATTCCGTTTCGGTAAAAGTGTTCATCTTTTGAGGCCATCCCCGAATCAAGCTATTTTTGGAAGTCTTCATGTGAGCGGAACTGCTGATCAGCTAGACCAAGTTCCATCGAACAGAGCAAGTAATAATCAAATGGCGTAATATCTGGTGAATATGGCGGGAAGTATCGAACTTTCCATTTAAGCGTTTCTAGGTATGTTTTTACGGGTTTGGCAACGCGAGGCCGGGCGTTGTCACGCTGTAGAATCACTTTTTCTTGCTTCTGCTCATATTGTAGACGTTTCAGTCGAGTGTTACTCAGTGTTGGTTTCGTTGAGTTTCAACAGTTCATAGTAAATGACACCGATTCGGTTCCACCGGTGAAGTTGGCACCAACTACAATTTTACCTGGAGGAAGACAAGTTCATTCTTGGGAAACTGCCATAAACCAAATAATATTTGAATGGAAGAAGGATATGGATTCAGGAAATTCAATCATTGCAGTTTTCTTGGACTTCAAACGGGCTTTTGAAACTATCGATAGAAAAATTCTGCTACAAAAACTTAAGATGTATGGTATTGATGGTGTGGAGCTCAAGTGGTTTGAATCCTATTTATCAGGAAGGTCACAGGGGACTAGAGTTGGTGATGTACTGTCAGAGTCGGTTTATGCCGAACTGGGCGTACCTCAAGGGTCAGTACTGGGAGTGATCCTTTTCTTGGTATATATAAATGACATAAAAAGTTGCTTTCGATACTGTAAAATGCGGGTTTGCGGATGATGCCCTTATATGGATAAGTGGAAAGAATAATGGACTCATGTGTCAGAATTTAAATCTGGATCTGGAGAATATCAATACGTGGCTCAAGATGAATAAATTGAAGTTAAATACAAAAAAGTCATCAATTTCAAGTTAGAGGAGCCGATTGAGGTGAGGATAGATGGCGATATCATCGAGTGTGTAGAGAGCATGAAATACCTTGGCATGGTCGTGGACCCGAAGTTAAACTTTAAGATACATGCTGACTATATATATGGAAAGATAGCAAAGAAAGTACAATGTGCAATATTAATATTTAATGCAATCATCCTACCGCATTTGAACTATTGTTCAACAATCTTATATGCTAGTCAACAAGGAACATTAGATAGACTCCAGAGACTACAGAATAAAGCAATGCGTGCAATATTAAAATGCAATAGATACACACCAACACAACACATGCTAGATGTCCTGGGTTGGATGAACGTGAAGCAGAGATTGACGTACAGGGCAATGTTATTTATCTGTAAGATAAGGAACAGAATGCTGCCCGAGTACTTGACATCAAACATTGTAAATGTCGGCGATGTTCAGCCCAACAACCTAAGGAATATAAATGACTTTAGACCGGACAGATGCAACAAAAACAGCACACAGCATTCATTAATGTATATGGGCCTACATTTTTTCATTTTTTCAACCGCCTCCCAAATGAAATGAAGACCGAAAATAAGATCAACGTTTTTAAAACAAGGCTTATTTCTTTTGTAAAATGTAATTGTAAAATTGAATTTTAAACTTAAATTGTAAATTGTTCTTTTTTTTTTTGCTTTTTATATGCTATATATGTAGATGTGTATTTGCTTTTCATTGATTCATGTAAGTGCTGAGCTATATGAAATTGTAATATATTTTTTTTTTGTTTATATCTTTTACATCAAATTTTCAAATACTCATACACTGAATTTAATGAATTAATGAATTCTATTGAAAATATCTTTTACTTGTTTTTTTTCACATCATTTAATTTTATATATGAATTTGTAAATATTAATGATAAAGTTCACGAACTAATAAAGTTATATAAATAATAATAATAATAATAATAACCTTCGCAGCGCGAATAATCGGCCGAGCCAAAGACTAAGAAGCATGACCGGGCAGTCCCCATGACTTAATTTTCTTTGGGTTGCTGCAATGAGTCAATTTTTCATCACCCGTCATGATACGCTAAAGAAAACTCTCACTTTTTTGCCGCTGGGGCAGTTTCACAGGCGAAAAACGACGCTCAACGTCACTTGGCTTCAAATCCTAAGGGAACCCAAATTCGTTGTTTTTGAATCATTCCCAACGCATGCAATCGCTTGGAATTCGCTTTACGAGTAACTCCTTATGCTGAAGCAAGCTCTTCTTGCGTTTGGCACGTATCCTCATCGAGCAGCGCCTTTGAAGGATTTTGGCCTTCGTTCACGTGGACGGTCGTCAAAATCGAAATCATCGGCTTTAAAACGTCGGAACCAATCACGGCTCGTTGGTACTCTTAGAGCAGCATCCTCGTAAACTGTTTGGAGTACTGCGATGCGCTTCTGCCGCCGTTTTCTTGGAATGAAAGAAGAAAATCAAGACAAGGCACAAAATCAGATATATTCACACAACCAAAAGTATATGAATCAATTATGTGTCGAAATAGTTAATTTACCATGTGTCGAAACTGGAGCCATCTATTGAGAACTTTGTTGCACACCGTTTATAATCGGGTAACAGTAAGCGTAAGGCGTGGACCTCAACAACCAAGCCTCTCCAGCCAACTCTTTATTATGCAGCTGCCTTCAACTGCTAACCCTTGGCGGGTGGTTTTAACTTTTGTGCGCCACCGTATGTAAATTGGGTCTCAGAGGCACACGTCCATCCGCACGTGAGTCGTTGTTCCCTTAATCTTCTGCCTTAATCCGTATCTCTAAACAGCCGTTTCTTGAAACTTTTTCTCTATACTCCATAGACGCGAAGGTCTCCCAAAGCGACCACCGATACAGAACGACCATTATAATGTGGGTCTCATGTGAGGCAACTTTGGTTGTCCGAGATAAGACTTTATTACTCAACTGCCTTCTAAGCCCAATGATAAAGGGACTGTTAAGATTGAATCTCCATTTGAAATTTGCGCTGAAATTGTGGCTCGAATTCACTTCGGAGTTATATCTGTCTATAGTGATTTAAGTTTTAGCAGGTTTTAGTAGGTTCTTCGTTTTACCTTCATTTACCTTGAGTCCCACTTTCGCCAATTCGGTTTCGAGCCGAAAAATTGTTCATTGAAGATTGCTTCAAAATATCGTAGCCAAATGTTTGGAATATTAGTCTTGAACATTGTTTATGAACTTTGGCGAACGAATCTCCTGACCATTTCGCCTCATTTCGCATTTTTTGATGTAAGGATGTTTCTACTCTCATCCGTGTAGTTTTGTCGCAGTTTCTGTACAGCCTGATTTGTTTCATCAACAAAGAGTATGAAAGGCATGTATTGCGATTTAGATTAAATTTTTGGGAACCTTTTGAACGATCAGTATTCCACTTCAAAGCGAACCTTTTCATCTTCTCTTATTAGAGGACCAATTTGCCCACTGTTGGAATTATTTTCTTACTTTGAATTCATCTGGTCCCTAACTTCATGTTTTGACATTTTGTTGGTCTTTTTGAAACCCTTAGCAGAGAACTAGGTCATTCCAACTTAGACCACTGGCTGATGGAATTCCCACATGTCGTCCGCTTATGTTTTAAATAAGTGCTTCTTCATTTTCTTATTTTGTATCCATCTTTTCCATCCCCCCAAATGTAGGAGATACGATTCATTATTGGCTTCTTAATGTTTGAACACGAATCAGATCCCGGCTTTGTTTGACCAAAATATTTTAAGCACGGTAATACCATTGAACAGATGATTTCTTCACCAATTTCTTCACCGTTTCTGTTAGCAAACCCCAGTCTTACATTTCAGTCTGTATAGTCTTCGCTTGGTTTCTGCGCAGGAATGGAAACTGTGCCGCCATAGAGCATTTTACCTTCTCTTCAATCATCATGATCCCATCCTTCATCCCCTGGATAAAAATCTTATTTAGAAAATCGGCAGTATGCGCTTCTTTTCAGATCCTCAGTTTCTGAGCCTTAAGTCCCTATCACTGGAGTACCTCAAGGCAGTCATTTAGGACCCATTATCTTTATTCTCCCTATAAATAACGTGCATCCTTTAACTCTCTGATTTAAAGACACTGATCATTCCCAATCGATGATAGTTTAGTGGAAAAGGTTTTGAATCGGTTCTTCCTTTGGTGTTACAGAAGCAAACTTGAGCTCAATTTCGGGAAATGTAAGTCTATTGCCTTTTCTCGCAAGCGTCTTCCTCAACCTTCCCGTACATACTCCTTCAACAAAACTCCTGTTCCCCTAGTTGCTGTGACTAGTTGTGACTTTTGTGTTGATTGCAATACGTCACATATCGAGTCATATGTAGAGCGAGTACCAACCCTGATTTTATAAAACGATGTCTCTTAGTCTCCCTATGCCACCTGTGTCCGACCACTTATCGATGATGACAGGCAGGTTTGGTCTTCTTTTTATGGCGCACATTCCCTGAGAATCGAAATAGTCCAACGCATATTTATCCGTTTTGCTTAACGCTGCCTACCCTGGGTTGTAAGATGAAACTTGCCTCCACACGAAAATCGGTTCGAATTGATCAATTTACAAACCCTTATAAAATTATTCATACATCAATTGTTAGTCCTCTTTAACGCCAATCCAGGTTACCTCAGGTCTTCGTGACTTTCATGCCTGGCTTTATGTCAAGAATGCTGTTCACAGCCAATAGCTCCTTTGACTTTCATTTCTCTTAAGCCTCTCTCAAAAGTTCCCTCTACTCACCAAACCATTTCCCTTCATCCTATAAGTTTTAAGTTCTTGTGTTTGTTTTAAGTTTTAGTTTTAAATGTTTGAGCTTGAATTAAGCCGGTGTGACCCAGACCTTAAAAATTTAGCTTCTGGCTGTCAAACTCTGACAGCGATCCATAGAGCGTTGGTTTTCTTAAGCCGCCGCATCTTGTTGGTAGAAACCGAAAGGTTTTTACCAACAACACCATGTTTGGCATAAGTAGTGTCTTTCGACCTTTAAGACTCTTTTTAAGCTTTTTTTGCGATAATATATGTTTGATTCCTCTCCCTCTTTTTGGTTTTTGGGTGATCATACTTTTGCGACACCGAAAATCGCTTGCTTTATCGACGCACGGACCCTTATGTTCAATTATAACAAAGTTGTTACGTGTGTTGCCAGCTTCAATCGCTAAATCGCCACGAGCACGAATAATGAACTCAACTAGACCTAACCTCTCCCTCAAGTCACTCAGTCTTTTAAATTATCTTGAGACGCATTCTTTTCTAGAAAGATTTGCTCAGTGTCAGTTTCCAGGGTTCCACTTGTCATTAATCGCAATCATCTTTTTAACGTTATCTCCATCTACTTGTACATGTATAAATATGTCGAGGAACCACAAAAATACTTCCTTCTCGATGCTCAAGTGCTTGCCATCTAAAGCGTAAATTTTTTGGCGCCCACCGCTTCAAATTCAAGTGAATCTATGTAAGCCATCGCTCAGCTTAACGTGCACTCCAAAGTCATCGAACCTGGTTAAAGAACGATTTTAAAATTCAGGCGGCTTTTTATTTACGACCGTTTTTTTGTAGTTTGTCGCTGGCTTGTCTATCCGTTCTTTGATTGGCAAATGATTTGCAATTTTCTTTTGCCTAGGCGTGGAGCGCGCCAAGGTGTAGGTAGGTTCGGTACGGTACGGTAGACCTCGGTTACAATCAAGAATTATCTTCCAATCTATGCTCAGTGGATGCATGCCTCCGCAATTAATGACATGGTGCGAATGCAAAAGCAAAAAAAGCACAGGCCATAGACGGATTGTCTCATCAGCAACAGTGGTGGCAATAAAAGAAAAACAAAACAATTTTATTGAGTTGGCAATCATCTACGATTTCTGTGACGGTGACCATCCACCTATCCAACAATCCATCCATCCATCCATCTATCCAACCATTCCTGAAGTGTCGTTTTTTGTTATTTGCAATTTAAGTGCCTGTTGTCATGGGTGTCTCAAATAATAGACTACCAACCAGCCAGCACGGGAACAATTACATATTCCATAGAGGATGTCCAAATGGAACGCTGCCGAAGCCGGGAGGAAGATTACAAAAAAAAAAAAGACTGCTTCCATTGCTAGTTTTCATTAATTTGCATTTGCCGGCTTAGGGTGAGCCTCCACTACGGGCAACGCACACACTTGTAGTAGTTCAATTAAACGTCAAAAAAAAAACAAGGCAGCCAACAATAAAAAAACAAAATGGTTACCATGAAAACCAAAAACGAATAAAATATGAAGGACCATAATAAAGCGCTTCTTCGAAGGCATCAAGATTCGAGTTTGGTTACGAGTGACGACAGTGACGTTTCTAAGCACAGCCCAATTGGTCCGATAAAAGTAATCGATATTCAAGACACAATCGACGTTAAACTTTTCTTCCTGTTCCCAATTGGAATACTTAAAGAAAAACGCCGAGGAACGGGAGGGATGGAATTGAAAGCAGTGGAAAGGTTTCCATATGCACAAGAGGTCTTTCTTCCGCGCGTATTTCCGGTGTGTTGAAAATGAAACCGAACTCCAGAAGAACCGTAAGCGTAAGGGCCTCCATACATCGTTCGTTGATTATTAATATGCATTTCCTTTACGGGAAATTACAATATTAATTACGAGCTAGTGTCTTCTTTTTCTTATAAGGGTTCTTATTTTTAGTTTACTCGTAGGTAGAGGAAGGAAGGGGAGGCATTGTTATCGGTGAGTTAACAGGTTGTGAAAACTTCAGGCCAAGAAGAAGTATTTGAGTGGCGTTAATGGCACAATCTTTATGGCCAATTCACTGGTCCATAACTTTATGTAAAGCTAACGTTGAATTCCGGTCCTCCATGGTAAGCAGCGTTGGACCTAAACTGAAGGTCTCTTCTCTTATTGACGAATCTGGTTTATAAAAACTTTGTTCATCACTCGCGAGGTGTGGTGCGTTCAAAATATGAATCCAGCAAAAACCAATGAGCAAAAGGCTCCTCAATAAGTCAAAATTAGATAAGTAGCTGCCTTACAATTGACTTAATTGATAAGTCCAAGGCAAGTGTCCGTGGCAGCTAAAAGGAAAGCCTTTTTTTTGCAAATCATGGGAAGCCACTAAAACATCCTTTTCTTACATAAGCTGTCCGTGACGTGACTTACAACGCAAGACGCGCAGCTTTTCCTTCTGCACTGGCATCCTGCTTCCAGTTTTTTAGAACAATTGGCCAACGGGGGTTCTGTCTTTTTTGTCGCCTCGAACTTGTAGGCTGTGAATTACAAATCCTCTTTGCTGAATCAATATTGCCCTGTCGCTTGACGTTCTGTCTCAAATAGGCTCTTTTGACTACATCCACAATCCCATGTGGGATCTGAATCTTCCGACAACGGGTCGCAAATTTGCGTCCTATTTGTGGTCGTACTCCCAAAGTTGTGTTATATGGTCTTGTTCTTTTTAAGCTGCAGGCTCTGCACAAAACAGCGTCTTAGTCTTTGTATTGTTTCTTGGTTGATCCGATGTATGAATGATGAAAAGTATTGAGGATATTCATCCTCCTTCTTAGACTCCTATTGCGTAAGTCCCTTAATTCAAACGCTGTCAAAGGCCTTTTTAATATACAAAAGACACGCAACAGTTGTCTCCTGTTTATTCAGCCCCAGAGTAATATCGCTGTGAAGTTTTATCGAGGACTGAATGGCTGAATGCTTCCCCCTGAAATCCATATTGGTGGTAGGGTATGATCTACTCTCTTCGACAAATAAAGGTTTTTCAATAAGAGCGCTACAAACGTTTTTTTTTTAAATAAAACAAAAACGGTTTTGGATATCAATGAAATTCTTTATCTGTGAAAGTACGTTCGATGCCATTACGTAGGAACTCGATTTCTTTTGCATTGCCACCACGGGCACCCTTGCAGAAGTCCAGACGCTAAACCCAATTTTCGACGGTTTTCAAGCATAAATCGGCCGAAACTGCTGCAATTTCACGTTCGATATTCGTACGAAGTTCATCAATCGTCGCTGGCTTTTTGGCATAGACCATAGACTTGACACAGCCCCACAGAAAATAGTCTAACGGCGTCAAATCGCACGACCAAGGCGGCCAAGCGACTGGACCATTTCGTGAGATAACCCGTTTTCCAAACTTGGTTTCCAATAAATTGATTGTGACATTCGCTGTGTGGGTTGTGGCGCCGTACTGTTGGAAGCACATGTTGGGGACAAAAATATTCGGTTATCATTGAACGGCAGCGATCCACATTCACAGTAACGTGCTGGTCTTGATCATCACGGAAGAAGTACGGCCCAATGACGCCGACGGCCCATAAACCACACCAAACCGTTATTTTTTCAGGATGCAATGATGACTCATGGAGTACGTGTGGATTGCTGCCTGACCAATACCGCATACTTTGTTTATTGACGAAGCCATTCAGCCAGAAATGAGCCTCATCGCTGAAGATGATTTTTCGATGAAAATCCGACGCTTCTGGTGGTCAAGCGGCTTCAATTCTTGCGTCAATTTAATCTTGTTAGAATGTAGGCCAAGATCTTTTCGCAAAATTCGCCACAACGACGTCACAGAGATGCACAACGCTTGAGAACGATGTGTGAGAGACACATTTGGGCTTTCTGCAACTGAAGCCTCAATGGCAGCAATATTCTCGACACTACGGGCATTTGTTTGTCTCACTGGCACGGGAACATTTTGTACTGTGCCTGTGGATTAAAATTTTTCCACTAGACGCTCAATTGTTGATCTGCCAGGACGATTATGACGACCATAAATTGGACGTACCGCTCTTAACGTTGAGGCCACTGACTCCGAATTTCGGTAGTACCTAAATTTTAATTATTTCGACTCGTTGTTCGCTCGTATATCTTTCCATCATGAAATGGCAAACCTTACTGATGAGAAATGTCAAAAGAGCGGTAAAAAATATGGCGTCGTTTGCTGTCCCTGTCGCGCTACTTTTGTAGCGTCCCTGTTGAAAAACCCTTTATTTGTTTCAGCAGAACTGATTCCAATATTTTTCCCACACAACAGAGTAGCGATGTCGGCCGGTACTCGTCAATGTTAGTCCTTTTCATCTTCTTTGGCACTGGAACAATTTTAGCTATTTTCTATGCAGTGGCAAAATAGTCTTTGTCAATGGAGTTATTAAAGACAATTGTGAGAAGAAGAATTGCAATATTCGGCAACTTTTTTAACAAATAGTTGCAAATGCGATACGGTCCCGAGGATTTTTTTGAATTCCCACTCAAAGTCATCCCCTCTATTTCTTTTGCATGCGTAAGAATATCACTTTTGCATAAATGCTCGTATCGACTTCGTCCTTGAACTCCGAAAGATGCATTGGGGGCCTCTCCTTAAAATTCTGCTACTGCCTCTTCCAAAGATGTTCTTATAACCTCGCTTCCATTCTGAATCGAAGATTTTTGTTCTTCCGAAAATTTTGTTTATCTTCTTGAAGGTATCTGGTTCTGGTTTGATCTCTTCGAGTTGCTTCCGCATTATTTCTTCAGCTTGATACATACTATATATAGTATAGTAGCCCAGAGAATACGCCTTCGTAAGCTCTCCTCGCTTGCAGAACAGAGCATCCTTCCATGCTTTATGTCCATCTATCGACTGGCAGGATCAATTTTTAAAGAAGTTGCAAATACTTTGGTGAAATTTCGCTAAGATTTAATATGTTGAGTTGATGTTGACTTCGAGGTAGATTAACTGGTTGCCTTTTTGGAAATTGCTGATGTCAGAACAGTGATAGTCGATGGACAGACGCTTCTTCGTTTCCTGCCAAAATGTTATTTATTTTGTCCTCAGTTACTTAAAAGTCCAATTTGTTTCCTCTGTTCTTCAAATCTCTACGAAGGCGCACTTCCATGATTAAAACTGTTCTAGGCACTTACTATTCTAGTATAAGATTGGAGAAGTGTCATGAAGAAGATGAGTCATGCTGATAGTTCAGAGAAACTTTTCCGAGTTATACTCGTTTATGGCAACTCATGTTTTCCAGCGCTTAGAATCAAATTTAGGAATTTTCAAGCGTTTGTTTAGGTGCACAAATTTGGGCCTTCCTCGATCTATAACATTAAAACGTTTAAGCCATTTTTGCAGTATGTTAGATGAGATCTTTTTAACTTCACAGTTCTATTCACAGACATATTGGGCTAATAGTTCAGTCATCAGGGAAGGCTTCGTCTAGCCAACTCTGCTGTTGACCAGGCATGAGCTCTCCTTAATATCGCCTATTTTTTCATTGGCTGAATACGGGTTCTCTTCTTGCCCTATTACTGCTTATACAGTGTATCCATTCCCTGGTTTTTTAAAGCCACCTGCCAGTTGATTGACTTTCCAAGAAAAAATATTTATGTTGTTCCTATTGTGACACTTTCAATATCCTTGGACTAGGAGACTGCTAGGAGACACCTCAGATCTATTTTTGATGATGTCGCGATTATTAGCGAAGAGTATTTAGCTCTGACTTTGGCTTCTCCAGTCTTTCTAAAACTACAAGCGTTTAATTTCTTTTTCTGTGCAGATTTAAGCTTCTTCTCATTGGACAGAGTCCCGCCATGATTTTGAATGTATTATAAAAGCGGTCAAAATCCACGGTTGTCCTATTCGAAATTTCGGATGTGGTCTGCCATAGTTGTTGAGGACGATCAGGACATGCATATGACCTCGTATTCGTCTTCTCGTGTTGGTCTTGTTGACATGGCAGTTTCATCGGAAGATGTATTCGACTACCTCAATGACATCACTTTTGGTTGTTGCTATACACTCATTTGTCTAAGTCATACATTTGCGGTAGCTTTTGTGACGAGGTGTGTCCGTACTTAAGCCGTTGTCGTGACACCATCTTGAAAACTTTTCAAACTTCTGTTGCAATATTTTTGTAGCAGCAGCAAGACATTAATGCTTAACGACGGTTGCAATATTATCCGCATTAGCAAAGGCTGAAATCGTTCAAAAATGCGAAGTACTTCGTTCATAAACAATATGAAGAGCAAAGGTCCTAGTTTTTAGCCTTGTGGAACCCCAAAGTGACTTCTTATATCATGACTTGTTGTGTTGAACAATTTCACCGCTGAATCTACATTTATCTTGCTTCGAGATAGTCACAAAAATTTGATCCTCAATCAGTGATGATGATCCTGAGTTAACGGAAGTCATTGCCTATTGTCGTGTGTGTGTCGTGGAAGCTTTGCTTTCTGAAAATGTTTTTCTTACAGAGATTGAAGTCTCCGGCTATGTATGTTTTCTCTTTTACGTCAATAAACTCTTCCTTAATAGAGTAAAAGCTTCAGTAGGACGTTCACTAATCATGCCTTGATGAGGATCACAGGCAGTCAACTATCATTACGTGTATTAATAGCGCATCCTGATGTATGCAGACCTTTATGATGGCCGTTTTTAAAGTTGCAAATTTTCTGTTTATGTATGCCAGATTTTACCCGGCCGGTAAGGTTCAACTTCCAATTGATAGTTCGTGAACTATCCGAGTCGTGATCTTAAATTAGGTGCTCCGTTGTTATCCGAACGAATACTTCTCTTATAGCTGAATCTTTTTATGCTACAAGAATAATGATTCAGCAGAATGATACAGCACAACTCCCGGAAACCTGCTGGGCCGATTCCAATATGTTTAACCCAGTTCGGGGATGTCAACGTTGTCGTGGTTTCATTTTTATTGCCAGAATTCCCAACACATAAGATAATCTTTCTGCGCTGGTCTAAAGATGCGTCCATCCATCAAGTGATGCCAGGTGTCCGGTTCCTTCAGTTTGCATTCTTACGCCGCCATTAATGAGGCGCATTCCTTAATTTGATTTTGTTATGATGATAAGACTGCGTGAATACAACTAATATTTTTTTTTGTTGCTTTTCTTTTTCATTCCAGATGGCAAATCGAAATACGAAGAGGCGAAAGTTCCCGCCAACTCTCGAGTCCATCTCAAGTGTAAATTGGAAAATCCGGTCTGGTTTAAAAATGACGAAAAACTCATTACGGACACGCGAAGGTCGAGAACGTAAGTCGAGTTACAGTTACTGTGTCTTAAAATGTTTTCTTCCAACCTCAAAATAAAAACGAAAATATTGAATTACAACACATCGAGTAGTTCCACATCAGTTGCAAAGGAGTACCACGAAAAGTTGATCCAAAAACACAAAATTTTTTTTGTTTTGTGTTCCGATGTGGCAACCACTTTGACGGGCGAGTCCCGGAGTGGGAAGTCTTCACTTTGTACCTACATTATATCCAAAAAGAACAAATCAAGGCATTAAATTAAAATAAACAAAACGCGATTAATGAACGCGTCAGGCGCGTGTTAGTCGTGGGCTTTTTGCTTGCTTAACAAAAAAAAAAACCCAAATTGATTCTCGAGTTGAATGTTTTGTTTTTATTTTTTTTTTTTTGGATCTTCAACCTCAGTAAAAGGGTGAGGTCGTGTGGCCTGTAAACTGCTGTGGACATCCCGACCAAAATGCATTCTTTCTTGTATAGTATTTGAAGAAGGGAAGAGTTGGAACAACAACAAGAATCGTCATCGCATGTTTTCTTGTTGTAATCTTTTCACTTGTCATGACGACAAGTTGACGTTTGTGCTACTTGGAGATGAGAGGAACGACAACAAAACGAAAAAAAAAACAACAACACTGCCAGACAAACAGACAAAAATACTAAAGAAAACACAAAAGCCTAGCAGACAGATATATTGCGTCCAACTTCCATCCGCTTGACGCAAATGGAGGGTGGATATGGATAAGTCTGCCGTCGGCGGTGTGGTATTGGAGCCATTAGTATCGAAAAGGATGTGCATCCATTTAGCGGCGAAACCATCTGCCAACGATGCACGGATAATAGGGGGAATCCTCCTTTGTATCTGACAGATTGTGTACTCCTTAACGCTAGGAGCTGGGCGATGCGCGAATTATGGTCTAACTGCCATGTTGATCGCGCCAGCATTTTAAGTGCGTTGAAATATAAACGAGGCGAGCGTTGTGCCTGGAAAAGTGGCAAAGCCTCAGTCTCATCAGATGTGTTCTTTGGCTGGTGCAATTATTTGTTGAGGTCTGATTCATTGGGTCTACACGATTTAAGTGGGATTACCACGCGACGAATGCATTTGTTTTAAATATGCTCTTGCAGCAATTCTTTGTGGGCTTAAGGTGCCTAAGCGGTTAGTGAGTAAGTTTATGCGATACGTTCAGTCACTGTCGGATAAGGGCAGTGATTAGCGAAGAAGCTCAGTCAGCCAGACACAAAAGATTAGGAGCTATTTTAGGAAATGCGGTATTTTTGTTGCGTCCTTGATGATTTGGCTGGTCATGGAATTGAAAAGTTATCATCCGTGGTGGAAGATTCATTGCTAACTGGTGGAAGGTTATCCAACAAGGGATGTAATTTTAGACTTTTTGTTCATTGTCGAAAGTCACAAAACGTGACAAAAATGGTGAAAATATAACAAATTCTTGAGGATGAACTCTTTATGGTCAACTACAGTCAACTTCGAAGAGCCCAGAACCTTAAAAATGACAGTTGGCCTCTTCAAATGGTTATCAATTATTCGCGAGAGTTGTAGCGCACACGGAATATGGGCGATTCCGGCGAATCTGGAAATGACTGTAGCCTATGGCTTTGTTCTATAAGATTCTAAAAACCCCCTCCCATTATCTCAAGATTCATTGGCGACATACAGAAGGATTGAAGAAGCATGACTTTCTCAGAAACGATCAAAATTCGACAAAAATTTTCACTCCGTTCCACTGCCACCAATACAAATTCCAGGATTTGCTGACCCTTCATTTGAATCCAGGGATTCCCATGTTATCTAGCAAGATCAGGTATTCTTTTCGAATGATCACTGACTATTTTAATAGCTACTTTTCTTCGATAGCAGAAACGCTCGAGCCACAGTCAAACCTTTTGCGATGCACGCTTTGTAATCGCGGTGACGGCGACCCATTAGAAGAAAGAACATTTTTCTATGAGCCTGTAACTGGTTTGGAGATCCTAAAAATTATTGGCACTTTAAATAACTCCAATTCATGTGGAATAGATGGTGTACCTAACCGAACCCTAAAAAACATCGCATGTTGCATTGTTGATGTACTAGCTGATATTTTCAATAAATGTGTTCTGTCTGGTGATTTTCCTGATGCACTGAAATGTGCGGATGTTTTACCCATATTCAAAAAAGGTGAAGCAGATTGCGTTTCGAACTACAGACCTATTTCCCTTCTTCCATCGGTAAGCAAAATTTTTGAAAAAGCTATACAAAATAGGGTAACAAAATTTTTAGATAAAATTGGTTTCATTAATTCTGCACAATTTGGTTTCCAAAAAGGGAAGTCTACCGAAGATGCTCTGTTAGAGTTTTGCTCTCAAATCTTTTCAAATTTAGACAACAAAGAGAATACAGCGGGCCTATTTGTTGACATTACGAAAGCTTTTGAAATGGTCGCTCACAAGATATTATTAAAAAAACTTGAAAAGGCAGGCTTTCGTGGTGTTATCTTTAAGTGGTTCAAATCTTTTTTGGCAAATAGATCACTGAGAGTGAAAGTAGGAACAACCAGGAGTGGACTTAAATATATTGGTAAAGGCGTACCACAAGGCTCGGTTTTAGGACCCCTTCTCTTCCTCATCTATATTAATTCTATATTTGAATTAAGTTTTAAGGGTAAACTAAAGGCATTTGCTGATGATATAGGCTGTGTGTATGGTGCAGATAGCCCTTTGAATCTTATCTCAGGTATAAACTGGGATCTTAGCTTACTGAGAGTATGGTTTGCTGAGCACAAGTTAGTTTTAAGTGCCAAAACTAAGGTTATGTTTTTTAGTTTATCCGCCCAAAACTCGAACAAGACAAATTTACACTACCATGCACCGGAGTGTCAAAAATTCATGTTTCCTTCATGTACTTGCACTGCCTCGACCACTTATTCCAACAGTTCGAATTGTAGCGATATTTGTTTCCCTATTGAGGAGGTCAATGAGTACAAATACTTAGGGTTGATAATTGATTCCAAAGTGTCCTTTTTCAACCACACCGATGCATTGAGAAAATGTTTTCGGTTCACACTCCGTAAATTCTTTTATTTAAGAGCTGTCTGTTCCACAACACTATTAAAAGCCATATACTATGCACTTTTCCATTTAAAGTTGCAATATGGTATTTTTAATTTTAAATATGATATTTTTAATTTTTAAGGGTCACCCCACCCATATTTTGAATTTAAGTTTCGTTTGCTTTGAAGTGACAATCGACACTATTTAATTCCTAATAAAGATGTCACTAATGTTTCTCATTTAATCCGCTTTTTAAGATAAAATGTATATTAATTAAATTTAACTGTATGAGAAATGACGAATAAAATGAAAATGAATGAAATGAAATGAAATGATTGAACAACCATTTCCCTCTTCCCCTATAGCCAGAAACTTAGAATATTCCGTATCCACGTGTTTTAATGTTGACTCCTTTTTTATGACCAAACAGCGAATTATGCGATCGGTGTGTGTGCAAAGTTGTGATTTGCGATTCTACCCGCCATCTATGGGGTTTCTGGGATCACATCACTATCATTGTAGAGTGGACAAAAAATCGAAATTCGAATCAAGCAAAATCGGGAAATGGAACACCGGTAAACTGTCGAAAATTCGCGTCCTTACCGTCTTGATCGAATTCCCGAAGAGTTCAAGCTTCTGAGAGTTTTTCGAGCGCTCTTTAAGTTGCGCGCGTTCCATTGTTTGGAGCTTGAAGCACCGATATCATCTCTTCAACTTCAGCTAAATACAACCGGAACATTCGGCTGTAGCAGAAGACTTAGTGGTCGGTCGTTTTTAATTCTATATCTAAAGCTTTAAACTACATTAAAATTACTTAGAATATATACTTGAGACTATGTATGTATGTAAGCCGGTCAAAGCATTAACAGGAGCTTCCCGATGGGAAGTTAAAATGAAAAGAGGCCGACTTTGCTCTATAAGGTTAGCTGACTACTTTGAAGGGTGTCGACGACAGAATTCGCTATAAATTTTCTAATAGCCACCAAAATTTTAGTGTTTCTTCTGTGCATCTATCATATCGTGGGTTGATACCGCTCTGCTGAACCGGAGACAATCTTCGAAACTGTGAGCGATGTCAGGATTGTAATCGAGTCACCTGTCTACACCTGAACGGGCGACGTGGAAGATAAGCGGCATCGCCCTACTATTCTGTATCGAACCTTTAGAATCGAAGTAGAGGAATGCCTCCGGATGGGCAAAGCCACTTAGGCGAACAGTCTCATGGTACAAATCATTGGGGTAGAAAGCCCCGTAGATCGGGTTGTTGATCGAAGTCATTGCCCTTGCAACGTGTCTTCGAATTAGCTTAATAAGGAAATTATTCACTCTGACAAGGTTGGCCCCATTAATGGAATTTTTTGGATTGGGACTCTGGAGTTCTTTATAAACGAAGACAAGCCCTGAGACATTATGTTTCAAAAACCCGAATCTTTTCCATCGAATTGGAACTGGACATCCATAAACAAGCATTGTCCTGACAAGTGCCATGTAGCAGATCACTTTCACCCTGGCTGCTTTAAAATAGTCTCTTTGTCATAGCAAAAAGCCGCTTTGGCTCTAGCTAGAGCTATATCTATATGTTAAGAGTACCGCGTATGCACATAGACGTGTGAGCAATGCGTCCACGAAATCAGCGTCCACTCTGTCCGAGTAACAAAATGAAAAGGTCGTTTTTTTGTACACGCAACTTTTTATGATCTGAGCCTTCTTGAGGAACTAATTTTTAATGCCGAGAAGCAAAAAAACCTGACCTTTTTTTATTTCAAAAATATCCCCTTCGAATTTACAGCTTTTGCCTGAATTGCCCATATTACATAAAAACCGGCTTGTTCTTCAAAAAAATAAAAAAAAACTTAAAGATTCAATATAAAAGAGATGGTCAGGATATGATATTGAATAAAATCTCTTGACGCATAAAAGATATGAAAAGTCAAAATGTAATTCTCCTTTATTTGTCAAATAGATGATCCTTTGAGTGGGACCTTATTTCACAAGCTGAACAGTTCTGTGAGGACGAAAACATGTCCGGCTACTAAGAAATCGGTCCTATCTGCCCAATCTACAAAATATGCGATGTGATATACCTTGATCTGATATATCAAGGTATATCTATCATAAGTGTTTCCTTCAAGACACATATCAGCGTTTTGTGTGAACGTCTATAACTTTTTGCAACTCCGATAATCAGTCGGCGAAATCTACAAAGAAGAAAATCTGCAAATGCTCGGCCACAGTCACCAGTTGCACGAACGCTTCCAGTTCAGGATAAAACAATCGAGGATACTAACAAACTCAATTTTCCCATATGGAAGCTGCATTCTAATGCAGACTCAAATTTATAACCTGCTTAGTAAGTGCGTTTATGTCAATAGCATACCCGATTCAAATATCGTGCGTCATTTCCGCAGTCGCTCGGCTTATTGGAAATTTTGTTGAAAGGACTCCAAACCCATGTTAGTATAATCCAATTTGCATCCATCAATGCACCGGATTTGAGGCCCGGTGTCTTCATGATTTTTTCTTCACAACGACAACTTGAAACTTCCAGAAGAATTTAATTTTCTTTACCATAGCTTTTAGTATCTTAAGTTTTTTTTTATATTTTACACCGCTGGGAACATCCTTTTAAATAGTATCCATCGTAGTCATAGATTATTGATGAGTTTAATTTTTCTATTCAGTTACGCCTGTAATCATTGGAAGAGCTTCTACAAAACTAGCATCTTGATTGCTGTAGGGTTTGAGGTCGTACAGCCTTTATAAAATCTACATCTTAAGATATTTATCCCTTAATCCTATTCAGGACAAAGGACTGATAGAGGCTGAAATCATCAGCGTTGGATTGTGTTGATAGTCCTGATCTGAAACTCAGATGTATTTGATTTCATTTCAATTATATTCAATTTTAATATCAAATTATTAGCTTTCGCTTATTTCACAGGATTTAATTTAACATTAGTTTGATAAACTTGAAAGTTTGAAAGATTTGCTCAACAATATCTGCTGTCAGTGTTTTGTCTCCATAGTAGAGCCATCATCATCTACACAAATCACTAAACTAAGAATTTAAGCAGCCGATACAGCAACCACTGCAACAACGCTATCCATGAATCAACTTACTATCGCTGCTCGCCCAATCCAGTGATATCGCCATTAATTTGAACCAAATGGCAAATAGTGACTGAACCAGATTCGAGAGAGAGAAAAATAGACCTCGCTGGGAAAGGAAAGTATGGAGAAAACAACAGTCGAGTTGACTTGAGTACTGAAAGATGATTAAATGATCTGATCAATTTGAATAACAACGCCGTCCGAATTAGATCAGGCATAATTATTGGTCATTTTCTTGCTAGATTCTGTCAGGGTCTAGAGGACCTCTTCAACGCTAACCCTACGCAACTTTTGCGGATATATCAAACCAAACAATCTTAAGATTCTATTCACAGAAAGTTCTTCTCAGTATGTTAGGTTTGAGCTGTAGAAATCAAGTCCTGCAGCTATTTCAGCTTTTTCATCTTATAAGCTCTGAGCTCTTATTGCTCTTAGATTTTATGATAAATATAAAAAAAAGTGTCAAAAGCCACTCGCAATAAATGACGAAAACGCACGTCTTTCTCATCATTATTTATTTCTAGCCAGCAAGTCTCCAAAGTGCTCCTTAAAATCTTAAGAATAGGTCATTTCCACAAAAGGTTCAACTCGCAACGCTATAAATCAATAAAATAGTTTCATCGTTTTTTTTTTTTTTTAATCCATGAATAAAAACCCAAGGAAGAAAATTTTATTAGCCAGACATCTTGTCTAATAGACTCCTTACATGGTTTTATGCTCCCACTAAAATCTGGCCCTAAAATAGCCCCTCTTATCCAATTTGTCATAAGACTACAACTTCGTTCGGAAATCCTTCACTAAAAACACCATTAGGTCGTTTCCAACGCCCATTGGCATCCGATTCCAAAGCCTTCAACGCACACACTCTAAACTGCAACTCAATAAAAATCAAAAACCAACGAAAAAAAAAAACAAGAAGAAAAACGTTTAATGAACTCTCAGTACAAAGTGAAAACCCAACGCGCATTTGTGTACTCCTTCAGCTGGCTTCGCCATTTGCCCGGCCGAAGTTCTTAAAAACGTTTTCCAATGTTGCTGTCCATATTAACGAGTATATTCACTTTTAACGAGCACGGAGCTCCATCTCCATAAAAAAAAAGAAGTGTAGCACAAGACTGCACCTCCTACTAGAGATCTTCCTATAGTTTCCGATTTACCACGGAGATTTCCATCTGCACATTCGTGGAATGCTCAGCACCTCGTCGACGTCGTCGTGTTTAGATTTGGACGAGGTTCTAGCGTAAAACGCAAGCAACATCTGGGCACATTGGAACGAGTACATACATATTCTTCTACATATTTGATTGGAAGGGCTTCGCAATTGCTGCATATAGCTTCTTCTATTTTTATCCCGACTTATCTATAAACAACGTTTTTTGAAGTCGAAAACGCTTCATTCGAAAACAAAACTAACCATCTGTCTATTTTTTTTTTTGTGTTATAGATTGAAATTCGAGAAAATCAAAAAGACCGATGCTGGCACCTACTCGTGCCGCTCCGATGGCGCAGAAGATACTTGGGCGAATCTTACTTTGAGCGTATCACCTGGCGGCGAGATGAAAGCAGATTTTGCTGGCAACATGCAGGCCTACTCTCAGGTGTCTACAAGTGGTGAGCAAAAAGTTGGCAGCGACACCAATCAAACTGATGGCGACCAGCAGCAACAGCAGCAGCAGCAAAATCATGACAAGTCCACCGACGACTACATTGACAAGGACCTCGACGAGAACGGTGACACCGAACCGGAAGACAACAATCAACACATCGAAGAGGGAGAGTTTGCCCCGAAGTTCAATCGTTCTGTGCTGCCCAAGTATACACCAAAACCTTCGGGAAGCTTTGTCAAAATCAGTTGTCCCTTCATTGGTGTGCCAACGCCCAACATCACATGGACCAAGAATGACCATCCAATTCTAAGGAGCATGGGTAAGGTGGTTTACAAAAAATGGAGCATCTACATGGAGGATTCAATACCAGAAGATTCGGGCAACTATACATGCCTCATTTGCAATGTGCATGGCTGTATAAACCACACAACGAAGCTCTATATTCAAGGTGAGTAAGCAGGGCCTTAAAATAGAAATTTAATACGATATTTATGGTTTATTCGGTTCCGGCACAGACCGTTTTCGTTCCAAACCAGTCATTCTAGATGGATATCCAGGGAACAAGACGGTTGTTGAGAACAGCACGACTTTTCTAGAGTGCAAGTTGTTTTCGGATCTGGAGCCACACATAAGGTGGATCACTTATGTGTATCAGAATCAGACAAAGGAGAATGTGAATGATTTGTTGCAAAGTCTTGCGTTGCAAAATTATTCCGAACGTACACTGATTAAACAGTTAAAGGTACAAGATTTGAGTACTAGGCTTTTTCTTGTGGCGGTGAAGGTTGAATCCGGTCAAAGAAGAGACTAGTCGTCTCTGGTGTTGGTGGTTTACTTATTTTTCATTTTTTTTCAAGTCTTTAATTTTTTGTTGGTGGTGGCAATGCGATTATGTCTTAAAAAATTGCAGCTTTAGTTTTTAAGCGTTTGAGTTCAGGGAATTTATTTAAAAGGTGATCTTCATCAAAAATTTGAAAGCTTGCATTCTTTTGGGAATGAATTCACCGAATTTATATTCAGAAGACTTCAATTTCAATTTTTAGCAATCATCAAATTGAAATCATTTTCAGAAATCAATTGAATTCATTAAATATAAGTTGAAGTCAGTGGTGAATTCATGTATTTCTTTGAAGTCATTAGTGAATTCCATTTTAATTGGCTGGAGTCAGTTAATCCAACTTAAGTTGATTGAATTATTTTTAAGTCAATTAATTATGTGGTTCTACATTCAAAAGCCATTTGTTCCGGGGGTTTTGTTGTGGCCAAAGTTCAAAAGTTTTTTATAATATTTTGAACGTACGGTCACCAAACACATATAGTACATCTAATCAAAGTACACAAATAGTTGGGAGGTCAGCTGTTTTGAAAATATACGAGTACATGTAAAATTGAATTCGTAACACACTACCAAAAGCTTATTTCCAAGCCCATTAAATTCACTTGGCCCTTCTGGCTATAGAATTCACGTCGGCCCTCTGAGTTCAAGCTGTTTCATTTGACTTAAATTTTATGTGAATTCATTGCGGACTCCAATAATGTAAAGTAATTCAAAAGAATGCAATCATTTGACTTAATTCAATGATTGGTTCAAACCATAATTTTTTGATTGACTTCAAATGATTTTAGGTGAATTCAATTGAATTATCTCACCTTTGAGTGAAAAGATTAAAGCTTTTGATTTACTATTTGGGTTAACAAGTTCCATATGTCCTGAGTTGGGTATTCACAGAGTGAATCTTTTGTCGTCTCTATAGAATTTGTAAAATTTTAGGTGGTGTCTTAGTAGCCTATGGTTCGTTTTATGAGCCTCCTTCGATCTGTGTGGATGAATTTGTGTGTTTGCCGTGTGAGTTGACTGGACGACTGACGCCTCTACTGGCCGTTGCAGCATTCACGAGCATACTTCCATACAGTTTATTTTCACTGGGAACATAGCCATTGGTATCCGCAGTGCATTGGCTTTTTAAAAATTGGGTACAAGGACTTCTGCTCTAGCGTCACAATTTTCTTTGACTGTCTCATCTCGAAAATATTTTTAAACTTAAAAGAGCATCTTTAATATTTGATAATCCTGAAACCACTTCAAGATTTTTAGATGCTTTCTCTGAGGGAAAGTCCTAGTCCTACTGCTATCTATTTGAAAACCTGATAGCAGTAGGACTAGGACTAGCCTAAACAATGTTAGGAAAAGAGGATGAATATTACTTGCTGTGCTGATGCAGTTTTAATAAAAATATGTAGTCTCGGGGGTTTTGCAACCTAAATGGTTAGTGCGTACGGAGCGAGAGGCTCGTCCATCACATCAGAAACGGAACATCTGACATGTTTTTTACAACCACAACTCTCCCGAATAATACACAGAGGTATTATTAAGCTAGACTTAATTCGTTTTGGAGTGTCGATATCTACTTATTCCCGCAACATGAATTATTTTGGCCACATGTAGAAAAGTGGAACCACTCTTTACATCTTAAAAAAAACATCAATATTATGCTTGATATTACAAAGGCATTTGGCACACTGATATTAGACTGTTTCGAAAACGTTTCCAAAGGGCATCGAAAAATTTCTTCTTCAATGACTTTGTAACTAAGTTTCGGGCTATCGACCATGGATGATCATTACTCATCAGTCTTCATTTAAGCCCAGTTTCAGACATATATCCAATGATTCAGTACCCCTGGCCCCATTCAGAGGCTTGAGATATTCTCACATTTCTCGACACAGTTTGCAAGGGTCTTACGTAGATAAAAGCCACACTTTGAACTGTTTCGAATTTGAAATGCTTGAAGCTTCGATTGAGCAACTTGTTGAAATTGGAAACGTCAAAAGATCGACGAAGGTATAAAGGTACAACGTTCAAAGTCCAATTGAACGACACGCTCAAACCTTAAGTCTTAAAAATTAATCACATTTAGACATGGTTGACAATCGGTATTTAAAAATCCCTGTTATGATGACAAAACTGTGCCAGAAAATGTAAGGCCTGCATAGATAAAAATCTCGAAAGTTTTTTAAAGTTTAATTTTACACTAAACGGATAGTTTTCGACGTATCACCGGTCAGGAATTTGTTTACAAGTATATTCAAAATATTAAATAAGCTTCGGATTTGTTATTCAGCCCTCAAAACCCATCAGAACTGTGTGAAATTGAAACAAAATTTTAAGTCAATTAAGCTGAACAACAAAGTCCTGATGGTCTTCTTTGTTAGGCTTTATAAGATGTGGGTCGTGGGTAAATATCGTTCTCTTAGCTTAAGAATGTTAGGACTCCAGATTTGCATTCGTTAAGTTATTTATTGTTTTTTAATTACTCGCATGGAAGTGTTAATGAATACCCTTATAACGCATTAAAGTACGAACAGAAAGATTTAAAAGAAGAAATGAAAGATACTACAGCGGTTGGGAACTCAGCTGCATTTTTATTGCTCCGAAGTTATTTATATTGACTTATTTGCATTCACAAAATTCGTAGTAATTCATTTTGTAGTACTTTCATAAGAAATTTTTGCGTTTCGGCAGAATGGGTCATACTCCGTCGTGAAGGGTGTTGCGCTGCAGTGCGTAAATGACATCATCTTCACAAACAATCACAAACAAAACGCCATCAACTTGATCCCAAATTTTGACTGGATCAAGTTCAAAAACCAGAATTTTATTATACTTATTCCAGGATTCGCAAACGGCGCCTTTTAACTGTCACAATTGAAAGGCACTAGCCTAATGATAGTATATGATATTTTGAAAAAACTTGGGGATACATTTATAGCTTAGCTATGAGTTCGATCTTTTCCTGATTTCGGAGAAAATGCTTTGCGAGATGGAGACTTTGAACTGGAAAGAAGGAACGTAAACAAATATAAAAGTATCTTTTTGGATTTACCAGTTTGACAACAATGATTTGTATCGTTTTAGATCATTTTCGTCATTCTAAAAGGTTATGTTTATGATGAAAACATTTAAAAAAGCTATGAAAACAATCTCAATTATATTTAAGTCTTCTACTTTTAATTTGTTTCATATGAATTTTTGTTTATGACTTTTTTTTTATTACCTTCATGACTATAATAATCACTCATCTTTCATTCTCGTTACTTCTATTTTTTATATTTATTTTTTGGTGATGGTATCATTTGAAAAAAACAAACAAAAAAAAATCTAATTTCGTTTTCAGATCGCGTTAATCATAAGCCAATCATACTTACTCCAGTTTCAAATTTGACGTTGCACGTTAATGGTTCCGGTGAAATGAAATGTAAATTTTTATCTGATCTACATCAAGAAATCGCTTGGACTTTTACTGCGTGTAAAAACGAGCGTTGTTCTAAGAACAGAACAGTAATTAAGGTGATGGTTCGTTTCGGTTCTTTTATTTGTTTTTTTTATTTATTTTTCTTTATTTATTTATTTTTTTTTTTTGTATTTACTTCTTTGTGTTTATTTGTGTGCTTTTTGCATGTTAGTTAATTTAACATTTAAAATTGTTTGAAAAATAAGAATATTGAATCGAATGAGATCTTAAGGTCTTTTTTTTATTGGTTCAAAAAATTTGGACGATGTATTTTTTTTTCGTTTTAAGGGTGCCGTACGAAAATGATGTCAACGGAACTCTGTTACACCCATTTGTCCGTCTGTCTTCTAAATTGTAAAAGCTAGACAATTGAAATTTTCATAGGGCTTGAATGGGCCCTATATTATGTAAACAAAATAAGTAATTTGAAAATATCGTGTGTGTCCTTTCCTAAAAAAAAAAGCAACTCAATGTTATGTAGAATATTGAACGGTGGTACAGAACCCTTCGAGTGCAACTCTCACTGCGTCGCTTTTTTAATTTTTTTTAAAAGCTTAATTGAGAATGAGAATATATCCCTGTTCGTTCTTAAAATTGCCCACCAGACTTTCCATGGCAACCGTTCAAATTTATACTGATTTGAGGCTCCTCCAGTAGATGCACATTTAGGTTGCAAACTCTTTCCATACCACGTGCTCAAAGATGTTTTTGTAGTAAGGAAAAGGCTTCTCCAGAACGTAGCCCAAAATATAACGATTCGATTAGAATTTTATTTGACAAGCCGTGGTGAGAGGGGCTTTTCGTTTAATTTTCGATCTTTTAAGATGTTCAGCTTTCTATAATGCACGTCTTACGATCTCCACAATCGAAGTCATTCCAAATTGTGAAGCAGAACACTCAGATATTGTGGCTTCTCTAACATTTCGTCTATTGACGATGTGGATTTTATGTCCCACGACTTCATTTTGTTCTCACAACTAGACATGTTCTGAAGAAAGTGGAACATCACCAACTTTCCCTGCATAGACTGTCGTGTATGATGCTCGACGATGACAGAAAGCTCTCAGTCATTTGTCCAATTCTTTCATCTTTGGATTCATGATTCACGGTCTCACAGTTGGTTAAATCAATCTTCCTGTCGTCCTGTGTCAAAGACATTCTTTTCTGGAGCACTGTTCTCCACTCCCTAAATGTTGCGAAACCATTTCAGTGGATTGTTTTCTTCCATCTAGATAAACTTGTCTCCCCTTCGGAGGTCCTTAAAATCTGTTCTGTTCACTTGCTTTTCGTGCAAAATTTGGCACGATGACTGTTTTGAAGAGTATAATTTTCATCCATCAAGTTGGGAGCTTAAAGCAAAGTTGCTCGGTAGAACCGAAGTATCATGAGGCTTTGACGAATCTCCACCAAGGTGGTTTTATTTCTGTCGATAAAAATGTGTTTTGTGTTCGATCGGTCGGTGATCTTCTTTCCATTATTATAATGGATCATTACTGTATCTTTGAGATAACTCTTTTTCTTGCTCAACGATCACGTCGGCACTTATCTTTAAAATAAGCCTCACATACGTATAATTCAAACGAAAATGTACGCTTTTATGCTCACCGGTTACGTCCAGATAACAAAAAGTTAGCGTTATGACTGTCGCTCTTAATGATCGCAGTTCACGACATACATTTCTTTAAATACACTCAGAACTTACGCATTTAAACTTTGTGTTTAATGTCTTGATGTCAAGGATTATTGAATTTTGCTCATCGATCACGTCCATGATTTTTGGCTGGTCTTTTAACGGCAATACAGCGTCTTTAAAGTCATGGCTGAAAGCTGAGAGGAATTTAAGGAATTCTTTCCGTCTTATATGCTCATCGAGCATATTCCTATTACCTTAAAAACACTACTTCTACGTCGTTTAAAAAACTTTCAAAAACTGAAAAATTGTTTTGGCTGTCGTAGTCTCACCGATGACCTCAAAAGTATCGTCAGGACTTTTTATCTCAGTTGTGACAGTAAAAGAAGACATCAGAGATTTCATTCGATTTAATGACTTTTTCTCTTAACATTACTAAACATGCACCCATGGTTTCGGTTAAACAAACAACCTTTAAAACGTTCTTTAATTTTTTAAAAAACCCTTTCACAGACTGATCCCGATAAAACAAACTTCCTGATAATTGAGAACGCAACCTATGCTGATGAGGGATGGTATACTTGCATTGCTGCCAACAGTTTGGGTCAATCAACATCCACCGGCTATCTCACAGTTGTCGACAGTAAGTGACGAGCATTTCCATTCTCCAACTTCTTTGCTAAAAATCATTTTTTCACTTTTCAGAACTCCCCGAGAAGGTGCCCGTAACGTTCCCCATCCGAAATAACACCCTATGGATAGCAATTGTTTGCGTTGTTGGAGGTTTCCTCATCATAGTCTGCTCAATGTTCATCCTGTATGTCACGCGAAAGTTGAAGCACGAAAAACTTCTCAAGCACCGCATGGAAACCGTACATCAATGGACAAAGAAGGTTATCATTTACAAGCCTTCGGCAGATCCAAGCAGCCCCGAGACAATGGTGATGCCCATAATAAAGATTGAAAAACAAAGGACAACGCTGTTGCAGAGCAGCAACACAGACCCGGCTCCGTTCAATGAGTATGAGTTCCCGCTGGACTCGAACTGGGAAATCCCCCGGAATCAATTGAGTCTTGGTACTACACTCGGCGAGGGTGCCTTCGGTCGTGTCGTTATGGCTGAAGCAAATGGTCTGAACAAGTATCCCGGCAGCTTTATAGTGGCTGTAAAAATGGTTAAGGAAGGACATACCGATGCTGACATGGCGAGCTTGGTGCGAGAAATGGAAGTCATGAAAATGATCGGGAAGCACATTAACATTATTAACTTGCTCGGCTGCTGCAGTCAGGACGGGCCGTTGTATGTGATTGTTGAGTTTGCCCCGCACGGAAATTTGAAGGACTTCTTAAAGAAGAACCGGCCACCGTCCTCGTTCGAAATGTCGATGCTGGAGAACAACGATCGCGAACAATTGACGGAGAAAAATTTGATATCGTTTGCGTTCCAGGTTGCACGTGGAATGGAGTATCTTGCCTCGAGAAGGGTAGGGCACGGTTTTATGATTTGTTTTTGTTTTTTTTTTAACGAATTTCGGTTCCTTAGTGTATTCATCGGGATTTGGCTGCGAGGAATGTTCTGGTGAGCGATGATTATGTCATAAAAATTGCCGATTTCGGTTTGGCGAGAGACATTCAAGACACGGACTATTATCGGAAGAACACAAATGGTCGGTTGCCGATCAAATGGATGGCTCCGGAATCATTGCAGGAGAAATTTTACGATACTCAAAGTGATGTGTAAGTTGAGAGAGAGAGACGAGCGATGGTCCTTGTTCAGTTGTTGAATAATGTTTTTGTTTTTTTCCAGCTGGTCTTATGGAGTGCTACTGTGGGAAATCATGACATACGGTGAACAACCTTATCCACAAATAATGTCAGCCGAAGAGTTGTACAGCTATTTAATGTCGGGACAGCGTATGGAGAAGCCACCAAGATGTTCTCTGAACATGTAAGTATAGCTCAGAAGATTATAGTCTCTTTGATGGAGTGTAAACTGAACTTGAGTCCTCCGGGTCTTAAAGTTGAGACATCACTCTCCGATCATATCACCTTTTAAGTGAGCGGCAGGGTGACCAACAAGTTAGGAACTCAATTTGATTGCAAACGTTAATGACCTGGCAAAAGATTCCTTTCAAAACGCAGTCCTCAAACTTCCATTAAGACAGATATGTGGGGACTCAGCGTCCAACGACATGGACTGAACTTGTCTTATTCAAAAGGAAACATTATTTTCCTCATATTGCTGCCTCGAGAAGGTTCTAGTTGGCTGTTAGACCAAATGTTGGCCCATAAAGATGCCGCGGTTTTGGTCTTATGAAGAACTTTCTTAAGATCTGCTGATCTCTTCTCCATGTTGGAGGCTACGAGTTTGGAAACCTGATTGTTCTCTTGATAAAGCGGATTTGTATATGCAAGTTCTGGTAATTCATAGTGAAAAGGAGAACTGATGTTTTTAGGCATTAATTCGAACAGGGCTGAGTAGTCACTGAAGACGTAATCTCAATATTTGCGTGCCTCTATGACAGTGGCTCGGAGGTGCAGAAAATGGTAGATTCTAGGAAATGCACTTTACGATCAGCAGCACATTGGTTCTTGGACGGTCGAGGAGAAGGTTTTTTTGTATGTTACCCAGATTCAATTATCAAAAATCTAGACTTAAGTCCGTAGTACACGACATGGAAATCGTTGCATGTACATGCGGGCCTGACGTCACCGAAAAACCACGCATTCAATTTAAATATTCGTTGCAGCCATCTTGTGATCGAATTTCGTTGCATGCAAAAAATATCGGTAGTACACGGCATTTAGAACTTGTCCCAAAACGTCGCATGTTTCCAGGCGACAGCGGCCCTTGCATGGAAACTATTCGCATGTATTTTTGCATGCGTCGTGCGCACATGTTGCGCTAGCACACGACATGCAAGGCGGTTCGCATGCGTAGCGTTCTACGAACAAAAAAAATAGCATAAACATTGGTTTCCCAGTACACGGCATGTATCCATGTGAATACATTTTTTCGCTGTCATGAGTACACTTAAAGTGTGTTTCAGTTTGCCAGGAGGTGTAAAGAACTGAGCGAACCAATTTGATTACTTGCTAGGCAATCTTAAAACCTGATGCCATTGTGCGAACGAGTTGATCTTGTTCTTCTGACCGTCTTGTGCTGACAGAACGCGATTGGGTGGGCTTTGTACATTAGGAAGGAGACACAATGGATTTTTTTTGCAGATTTCCGCAAGTTATTTTTTGAGGGCTTCAGTCAAAAAGAAAATAATTGTTTAGAAAATTGTTCAAATATTCGATGGCATAGCCTTTTAATCATAAATTTTGTTACCGAAATATATTTTTTAATACTCTTAATAAAGAAAAAAACAAATATCCACCAACTATTAAACCAAGCGTTCGAGGCCACACAACTGTATCAGGCTGAAGCAGATTTCATAAGTTTGTTAAATAAATGTGTGGATCATGGCCCAAAATTGTTTGTTGTTCTATGAAAAATTCACATAGAAAACTTCGTACTCGGAATAATAGGTGGATTTTGTTACGGAAGCCCAGAATTCGTGCGTCTCAGGTCCCACGTGTGGAGCCGGACAATAAACTCTACAAAGTATTCCTGACACACTTTTGAAAACCGTCATATAAAGAACTGAAACTCGTTAGCATTAGTATGGGCTCAATCGTGAAAATATGAATATAAAATCTTGTTTATCTATCACTCAAAGCATCGTTCTTCGCATTAAATCTAAAAAAAAACGTTTTAATAGTTTTACCCTTTTTTTTTAACAAAATTAATCCACTGTGCCAACGTCCTAATGTTTGAAATTTTCTACTCATGTGAAATACATGCGACGGTACGAATTCGTGCACCCTCATGTGACGTTTCCATGGCATTGAGCGATAAAGTGTCGCATGTTGTCCCGAATCGCATGCTGCTTGCATGCGAATAAGTCACATGTTTGCATGCGATAAAGGCGTAGCATGGACTCACATGTACATGCGTGACTGTATGCGACTGTCACAAATATGGGTAGTACACGACATGCAAACTCCATGCAAGTACTGTGACAGATTTTGACGTCAGAATGACGTCAGGCTCGCATGTACATGCAACTTTACAGTAGCCAAGGGGATGTCAACGTGGTGGGAAATGAAATCTTGAAAACTCAATTCACATCGGTCACCTTGCAGCCTACTGAATTTCTATGGAAGATGCTGCAGTAATCAGGAATATTAAAGAAGGTTGCCTGATCCTATACGGCTTCAAACTTTCTGATTCAATAGGACCTATCGGCGGTATACTGGTATAGGCATTGAATATCAAAAGACATGAGTCTCATTTAACTCTGGAAGGGTCTTAAAGTCGGGTGATAAGGAAGTAAAATTAATTTCTAGTGTGGAAGCATAACCAAAGACCTTCATGAATCTTCCTTTATTAATGTCGGCTTATATTCAGGGTTAACTTCTTCATAGAACTAGAGGGCTTAAGCAGCGTCGAACTGGAAAACCTCTTAAGATTTATATGTGCATCTGGCTGGTTTTAAGACTAAAGTAAGTCTCACGGTAGTATACCACTCCTGAGGGCAACTAATCACCTACCTATATTGAGGTTTGCTGCCTCAATCTATTTTCCACAATTTTGCAACAGTAGAAAATTCGACAGGAGACCTTTCGAATCCTATGGGAGTGGTTGGATTTCTAGGAAAGATTTATGTCATATGCCAGCCTTCCTGTATTGGTCGTGTGTGGAAAAGCCTTGAATAGGAAGTTCAAAAATTAGCTTGTAGTTTAAAGAATGACTCTACCTGCAGCCTTAAACAACCTGATCCACCTGGCAGCTTTTGAGTAGCCCCACAGGGAGTCCTTTTAACGACCACGCTTGCTCAAAGAAAGCTAAGACTGGCAGTTTCACTTTTATAAAACGATTTCTCATTTAAATGTTCAAAATTGATAATTGTTTTCATACTTTCCCTTCGACAAAGTAAAGAGTGATTTTTTAAAAACTATAGGAAAGTTTTTCAAAAAAAAAAATAAAATTCAGAAAAATGCATGAAATCTTTATTTGAATCGATATTTCGGTCCATAGAATTTAATGTTTGAAGATTATTTCTTGCAAATATTGACCTTAACTGCGCCTCAAATGGTCCATCCGCTTAGTCCAATTTTGGCATACTCTTTCCAACATTTCGACCGGTATCTCACGAATAAATGCTTCAATATTGTTTTCCAATATGTCCATTGAAGCGGGCTTGTCTGTATAGACTTGAGCTTTAACATTGCCCCACGAAAAATAGTCTAAAGGCGTTAAATCGCACAATCTAGGCAGCCAATTGACCGGTCCCGAAAGTGAAATAAAATGTTCACCGAACTCGCCTCTCAATAAGTCCATTGTTGCGCATGCTGTGTTGCATGTGGCACCGTCTTGTTGAAACCACATGTCATGCAAGTCAAGCTCTTGCATTTTGGGCAAAAAAAAGTTGGATATCATCTCACGGTAGTGCTCACCAGTCACAGTAACGTTACGAGTCGCATCATCTTTGAAGAAGTACGGTTCAATGATGCCACCAGCCCATAAACCGCACCAAACTGTGACTTAATCTGGATGCATTGGTAGCGCTTGCAATGCTTCTGGCTGATATTCACTCCAAAATCGACAATTCTGCTTATTTACGTACCCATTGAGCCAAAAAGGAGCTTCGTCGCTGAACACAATTTTTCGGTAAAAAAGTGGAACTTTGGCCAACTTTCCAAGAGCCCATTGACCAAAAATTTTATGTTGCGGTAGGTCGTTCGGCTTCAATTCTTGCACCAGCTGTATGCTGCGAACGGCGACGAATCGATAATTGATGGTCATCATTAACACTGTCCGATACAGCTGCGATATTTTCTCCAGTTCACGCTCTACGTAAGGGTGTTGGTGGTTTGATGTCGAACAATATAAATTTGGTGCGAAATTTAGTCACAATAGTCCGAATAGCCGCTTCAGTGGGTCGATTAAACTGACCATAAAATGGAAGAAGCGCGCGATGAACTTTCTTAACAGAGCACGCATTTTGATAATGAAATTCAATAATTTGCAAGCGTTGTTCGTTTGTTAGACGATTCATGGTTAAATTACAGACCAAACTGAAGATGTTTGACAGTGGAACAAAACACGAAACGTGCGTCAGCTGTTAAAACCAGTGCTGCCAAAAAGATAATAACTAAAAAATCACCCTTTATTTGGCGCAAGATTACGGAATTGTCGGTCTTTCAATTTTCGAGAAACAAGAAACACCCTTTGTGGGAACGCACGTTGATATCATTGGTAAATCAATTCCGTTCTGAATAAGTAGAATTTCATTTCACTTGTAATAAACTACAACCTTCCCATTTACAATTTTGAAAGCAACTAAGTATCCACGATAGGTCCTGATAGTTGCGAACCAAATTGAAAATTTCACAGACCTAGGTCTCTCTTCCTTTCAAACTCTTAATGGAAATTAATACAATTAAGGTTGTCCTCACATTACTACAAAAAATAGAATAAGATATAAAAAGGATATTTTCTTATATCCAAGGTGCCTTCCAATCGATCTTCTGCTTCCCAAGAACAGCCTCCGAATGCCAGGACAACAGAGGGCAACATGTTCTATGCTGGAATGTAGCTATATTAGGCCTATAAATAATTTATTTGACCTCCTCGAATACTCGTCAAAGCACAACTCTTTCAAGGATGAAAAGAAGAATCTAAGGGAAAAGGTTCTTAGGAGATGAAGAAGGCTCTGTATGCACTTGGAAGTTTGATCAAATAACCTTGCAGAGGAGGGAGAGTACCGTCAGGTACTCATGAGTCCAGATTTATTGCATCTGGCGGTCTACTAATTAGGATTTCATCCATACAACAGAGCCTTGTGAGGAGCCAATAGCTTTAAGCCTTAACAGAATTTTGTGCGATATTTTTTATTGAAAGCCTGGCTGAAGTTGACGGCAAAAGGAATTTGAGAATATTGTTGTCGATCAGCCTTATTCCATTACTGTTGAAAGCACGCAGGGTAGCCAAACCGTTTGCTTTTATTTCGATTCATCATTTTTGAGACTTCTCTCAATGCCTTGCGGAATTGAGATTAGAAAAAGGGCATTTATGAAACGACCAAGGGAATTGGTTTGTTTTTAAAGTTGTAATACGGGTAAACCACCGAGGCGGAGGGGGAAATCTTAACTAAGCTTGCTGATCTTCTCTGTTTCCAATTTCAGGTGCTAGTTTTCTTAGAACGACGGAATCTGGTGAAGAAGATTCGAGATATCGGAGAGTGAAAGTATAACCGTAGAATTTCTTGAGGTCGAATATTTAACTCGATTGCATTCGGTTCACGTAGCCCGGGAAGAATGACCTCCAAAAATCGAAGTTTTGGATTTAGACAAATTTTGTAGAGCGAATAGAAGGGGTAACAACAAGATTGGATGCGAGTTATTTTTCGTGGCAAGTAAGGAACTGACGCTAGTTATGGTAGAAAACAGCTAGAGATGCACATCTTAAAAATTGATACGATAAAAATATTCGAGTCTTTAATGTGTTCTCGTACAAAAAAGTGAGCGACAAGGGTTAAAAGCAGCACTGCCGAAAGTACTACTAAGGGAGTATTTGTACTCCCCTTGTATTCACCGTGTTCCCATACTACCCTCTCTCCAATTTTACTCCCCTGAAATTTGTAAATACTTACAAATTTGTAAATAGATGCGAAACAAAAACGGGGTGAAAGCGTTATTCCAACAGATAATACCGAACATCTACGTCATCGGATGCACTTGCATTTCGTTGCACTTGCAAGTGGTGCTTCGAAAAAATTGCCGGAGAAAATATGGGTACTCGTAAGGAATATTCAATTTTGCTTTTCGAATAGTTGACAAAAAGATTTTAAAAAATTTCAAGAATATTTCAATGTTCAAGACATTTTATTTCAAAAACTTCCCCCCATCAGACGACTTTCACTACAGCAAGTAGTTAATGGAATAGAATTGGTGCAGTGGAATATTTTATTTCTTTATTTTTTTTATTATTATATTATTATATTACATTTTAATATTATTTTCACTTTCTTTTCAACATTGTAAAAATAGTAAATAAAATTAATTAAGAGTTTCAGTCAGATGTATTATAAAACTTTTTTACACAATTTTTTTTAAAGACTTCCTTTATCGATAACTCGGATCTCAATCATGTTGACATTGACTTCTTAAGTGAACAGATTTATCTTGATAAACCTTAAGGCAAGTCTTTTGTTAACAGAAGGGCAACTTTCACCCGATGATATAAAAGAACACTGTGCAAGGAACAAGGATAGATTTAAATGACGAAGCCCTAAAAGCATTTAACATTTTAGACTAAAAAACCAAACATACTATACTATTCTCCAAAACAAATTTGCATCACAATGGGAACCTTAAAGTTATTATAAATATTTTTTTTTTTGATTTTTTTATTTGTTTTAAATGAATTAAGTCTTCAAGAGGTGTATTAAAACCCAAAACACAATTTGAAAAAAAATAAATATATTTTACTTGCTTGCTAACCGCTTGCTTCCAAGCTTCCAATCTAAACGTCGTGATGGTGTCCATCTTCGGTATGTCGCTTTCCTCTACAGGGCAGAAAAAATTGCCTAATCACTGAGGAAGAACGTGAAATCCTGAATATTTGGTACTGGGTATCGACTCGCTACGGTTACTGCTTTTGGGCGACGGAAATCCGCACATGGACGCCAGTCTCCATAGCCCTTGAGGACCATGTGCCAGTGGGCTGACACATTTTTCGGTCGTGCATAAACGAATTCATGCGAGCTAAACTACCACAGGCTGTGTCGATCAGGCATTTGTTTCAAAGATCCACAACTATTTGGAAGTAGCGAAGAAAGTCCGCTCCGATTATTGCTTGCTGCACGTCAGTGATTACAAATGGAAATCGAAAATTACGTCTTAATCCCCAACTCAGCACAATTGTTTTTGTTTTTAAAACATTTTCTTTTATTTTGCATACTCTTCACGAGCCTGAAATATTCCTCTCAAAGCATTTGAGATACTCCTCTGCGAAAATTTGAAACGGCAGCCTTGGTTAAAAGAGTTATAAAAACGATCAATTGATGTTAGTGCTCTTTTGACATCGCTTGAAACCCACCACTTTATTTATCTTTCGGATCCTACGTATGGATTTACACCTTGATACCTCCGCTGATTTCACATTAGTTATAAATAAGATAAACCGTTTTTCCATTTACTAATTCGATTTCATTTTTTTACTTGCAGTTACATGCTGATGCGTCAATGCTGGCACTTTGACGCCAATGCACGTCCCACATTTACAGAGATCGTAGAGAATTTGGACAAGATCCTCCTAGCGAAAGTAAACGCCAACGAAGAGTATCTAGATCTAGCTCTTCCCATACTAGAAACACCGCCATCTAGTGACGAGGAATCAGATACAGATACATTGCGAGAGACTACACTACTACGATATCATTACAAATAGGGGGCAAGCTGCACACACAAAGATGGTGCTGCCCCCTCTTTAGCAATATTTATCTAATTTATTTAATTCTTAAACTTTTTTTTTGGGAATATTTCCCCCTCACAAAGAGCATTTACAAATAAAGCAACAACAAACAACAATCAAGTGGGTCTAAAGTGCCATTGTAATAAATAAAAAAAAAAATATAAAAATTTTAAATAAGACTGTCGACATTGCTTTTTTTTTGTTAACGCATAAAATATCTATAAAGAAATTAAGAAAAGAGACCATGCCCACTAGTCAGCCTTTTGATGAAATATTGTAGCTAAAATAAATCCATTACAAAATATAAAAAAGCTTATACACGCTTTCATGTTGCAATAAAATATTTTCAGAAACAAAAATCATAATAATAATATTATTTTTCTTTAACAATATGTACTGTGTATATAGGTTGTATATAGAGCTAAACTAAGGCTTGATTTTAGGTAAATTTTAAGCAAATAATTGTAATTTTATAATAAGTAAGCGAACTGTAGTGGATTTCTTGTAATTGAAACCGAATATTTACTTTTAATCTATTTTTAAACGTACTCACAAATAGATAAGTAGAGTTTAAGTCGATTCAAATGAGATTAGAATTATTACAATTAATAATAATAATAATTCTTTTAAAACAATTTAGCTTATTGCTGATGTATTATGTGCCAAAGTTGATTTAAAATTAACCCAAATGCAATTTTCTTCTTTTTTTTTATAAATAAAATTAGCTTGGATTTTGTAAAATGAAAAAAACAATAAATAAACAATTATTGTAGGCCAGCATTGGAGTTGGCAAAATTACAAATACAAAACCTTTGTAGTTCAGGTTGTAAATAATAAGAAAAGAGAACAAAAAAAATTGTTTTAACAAAGAAAATGCTTTTGGCAATTTGCTTACAAGAAGAGATTAAATAAGATATTATTTTAAAATAAGGTTGTATACAATTTGAATGAAGATTTTCTTGGATCTTCTAATAAAATTATTCGAGAGAAAATAAATTTAACACATAAATGTGACGAAATTGTTGATGGTTTTGATTTGTTCTTAATTTTGCCGTGTTGGTCTCAGTGAAAGACTTTACGGATTGTTTGCACTTTGAAGTGAAGATTTTCATTATTTGTCCTTTACTAGATGTTTGCAGAACACTAAGGAAAGATCAAGTCTGAATCGTTATTGATCAAAGTGAACAAAACGTGCGTTTTTTACTCAATTCTATAAGGAATACCGGTTGAAAATGTCGTTATTGCAGACAACTTCATATCTATTACACTGAGGTGAATTTTAACCATGACAGCTGTCACATCAGAAACTTGATGTCATTGTCTAATTATTTCAGTCTAGGTTATTGGTCATAAGTAAAAACACACAAGTATTTGTAAAGCCGTAAAATGTCTACATTCGTGCCATTAAAACAACATTTGCGGGAAGTTTTAATATGTTTCTTTCATTCAAAGAAAAGAGCAACCGAAGCGCATCAATTGCTTACCGAAGTTTACCCGGGCTATACTATAGACGTTAGAATGTGATAGCGGTGGTATAAGCGGTTGAAAGATGGTGATTTCGACACCGAAGACAAAGAACGCCCCTGCCAGTTGAAAAAGTTTTAAGACCATGAATTGGAGGCATTGCTCGATCAAGATCCGTCACAAACGCAAGAAGAACTTGCAAAATCACTTGCATTTCCGATCGTTTGAAAGCAATGGGAATGATCCGAAAGGTAGGACATTGGGTGCCGTATGAATTGAAGCCACGAGATGTCGAACGCCGATTTTGCATGTCCGAAATGCTGCTTGAACGCCACAAAAAGAAGTCTTTTTTGCATCGAATCGTCACTGGTGATGAAAAATGGGTACATTACGATAATCCAAAACGTCTGGCAACGTATGGATACCCCGGACATGCCTCAACATCGACGGCCGTTCAGAATATTCATGGCCTGAAGGCTATGCTGTGCATTTGGTGGGACCAGAAGGGTGTTGTGTATAATGAGCTGCTAAAACCGAATGCAACAATCACAGGCGAGGTCTTCCGACGACAATTGATGCGTTTGAGCCGAGCACTGAAGGAAAAATGACCGGAAACGGTCGCAAGACACGATTAAGTTATTTTGAGACATAACAATGCTTGGCCACATGCTGCAAATGTCGTCAAAACTTACCTTGAAACGCTCAAATAGTTCAAATGACCAGCACTTCCGTCATTTAATGATGTCAAAAAATGGATCGATTCGTGGATTGCGGCAAAACCGGTCGATTTTTTTAGAACGGGTATCCATGAATTGCCAGAAAAATGTGTGCCTAGCGATGGGCAATACTTTGAATATTGAATTTATATCTATTTTGCCTCAATAAAGCATTGATTTTTGAAAAAACAAAACGACATTTTTAACCGGTTGTGCTATTATATT
Source organism: Orthonevra nobilis (assembly GCA_963555765.1). Taxonomy (NCBI): domain Eukaryota; kingdom Metazoa; phylum Arthropoda; class Insecta; order Diptera; family Syrphidae; genus Orthonevra; species Orthonevra nobilis. The sequence goes on along the minus strand of OY743225.1, from coordinate 60,545,812 downwards.
GAACGAGTATTGAACGCAAGTTGCTTGATTGCAAGTTCAAAGACAAGGGCCAATGATTAACCAAAACATTCCGAGATCATCAACGTCAGCTGCTACGCTAGAGCTTATTGGTTTAGGTCGACGCGAATTAATTTTGCACAGGGAAGTTTACGGTCCGACAAAGAAACTGAAGTTTAAGCCATACAAAATATAAGTCTGGCAGTCTCTAGATGAAAAATTACTTTGACGGGAAACTTTTTCGAGAACGAAGCTTGGTTATCACATTTTCTTATCAATGGCTGATTTAAGCAACAGACAATTCCAAGGATAGACATCGAAAACTTTGGCAGTGTGGTAAGTATTTTGCCCGAGGGATTACCTGTCTTTATTTTTTAGCCAGCAACAATGACGGCACTTACCGCATGATCGAAATGATCAACAACTGCAACTCTTTCAACAACAAAGCAGAATTTAAGAAAGTCGTGGCCACTCTACTTGTAATGAAAATGTTTTTGTCCCCCAATAGTTGAGGACTGGCTAAGGTATTCAAATTTCTATTTTTTTAGTTGAATGCACAATATTTTAAGAATATTGTGTGAAAATGTCAGGTCGATTGGAACAAAATTGACGAAGTTACGAGTATTTTTATACCTGCCGGATGAACGTTTTATACCAGATTTTTTAAGTGTTCAAAATTTTAAAAGGGTTTCCCCCACAACTCACGTTTTCAAAGTCGGTGTTCCTCATAACTTTTAAACTACAACACCGATTCTTTTGCAATTTTTGAACACTCTTTCTGCACGTAACGCCGGAGAGTTTTTTTTTTCAAATTTATTAACAATTTTTATTTTACAATAAAAAATTAGCCAATTTTTTCGCGTTTTTCCCTTCAAAGTGTTTCAAAAAATTTAAAAAAATTTAAATTTTGAAAAACCCTGACAGCATTACTTGGGGAATCTAACGGGAATTATCTGACGAATGAACTTAAATTTTTTGATTTCAGATGATCCAGCACCAAGTTACGAGGGTCACTGCAATTCTACTCGTCTGAATAATTGCTGGCATTGCCGTGTTTTTAAATAGTCTTCAAATGTCATACTTTTATGTACTATTGGTTCATTCAATTCACAAAAGAATGCCTTTTTTCGTACGAATTAACCTTACTCCCCCTCTTATCACATGTAAGGGGACATGCCACTCGGCCCCAAAATTAAGAGTTAATATTAAAGGTAGTATATATTTGTTTTGGTTACGAATAACCATTATCGATAGCCAAAATATTATTTTTTTTTTTGGTTACCGAGGGCCCATTTCGAAACTAGAAGGTTGATTTTAGTGATCGATGTGTCCACGGAGAGCTTTGAACGTGATTTAGACGTTAAAAATACAAGAGAAAGAAAATTCACATTGAAAAGTAGAAAATGTTGATATATTGTGAAAACTCCACGTTTTCTTTTTGGACTGGAAAACTTAGGAATCCAAATTGATTCCGCGGCAGGATCTCCTTTATTTCGTACTCGATCAAGTTTGACTTGCTTATAACTACCTCAAAGATCTTCTCAATGTAAGGAAGGAGAATTATAAGCCTATGTTTGAGGGATCGGAAGGATCCTTATTCTTTCTGACTACAGGAAATATTTTCAAAGTGTCCAACAACTTGGAAAGTAGCAGTTATTAAGCAAGTTGATAAAAATGACGCAGTTTTGTCTTATGATTTCGATGAAAATATAGTAAGCATGATGTTTGTAGAGCCATTCAATCTGAAAGTCTGTTTGTTATTAAGAGTTCTAAATATGATAGTCAGTTCTCCAAATTTTGCAAAAAGTTTTAGGACGTGAGTTCCTAAGTTTCTACTTCCTCAGAGAATCGAAAAAGAAAGAGAACTTTTTCAGAAGGAAGTTGAATTTCTAATTTCGGAATCTTGACAACGCTTCAACAACGCGCAAACAATATTTTTACGAAACATATTCGTCGAATCGGGTCTAATTTTCGGATGGATGCTTTCAATAACCATTAATAGAACTTCGAAATTGCTGCGTCAAGAGTGATCTTACATTTTTCAAGAGGGATATAAGTCTTATTAGTTCCACGTTGGTCGATTCGTCCTGAAACTGTCGGCGTATTTGATTTAACTGAATAAGCAAAAAACTTTATGGCTCGGTTAATCTATAATCTTCTTAGATTTAATCTTTATTCTTGACAAATCAATTGCCTCAAGTAACACGGTATTAAGTTTTACGATATAAAAGTAATACTCCTCATCTGTGAAGTGTCTATAGCCAGGAACCTCAGAAGACGAGCGTTGACTTGTACATTTAATTGCGGCATTGTGCTCAAACTTAAACCATTGTTTAAACCATTTCAGTGTTTCTCGAATCGAACTTTCTAATATCTAGTTGCATTGCAAAGGTAAACGTGGAATGACGTCTGTATAACTAAAGCATTATGGTCGGGTTTGTTGTCTTTTGCGAAACATAATAAGTCACCACTTCTATAATTAGGTATTATTGAAACGACATTTATATCAGCACCGATAATCTTTATTTTTAACTGACAGTTTTTTGTCATTGGTACGCATTTGGGTCTTAGGATTTTTTTTTTCAGAATAAGCAATTGAGTTCTTAGTAGCCGACAATGTTCTGCATTTGTAAGTCGTGGTGTACCTATTTTGTTTTCTAAGATCGCGGGATTTTCTCATTATCTCATTATTTTCTGCTTTTCAATGTTGATTTTATTTTTCTTATGTTTCTAACGCCTAAATCACAGTTCTCCGAAGACACCTCGATCATTAAAATCGACCAACCCGTTTCGAAATGAGCCCTCGGCTACCAAAATAAATTTTGGTTATTGATAATGTATACTCGTAACCAAAAAAAAAGTGGTTGGACGTAAAACATCACTTCAAGAAAAATATGCAATTTGTTATGGATACCGATTAGAGAAAAATCTTTTCTTTAAAAAGGTTATAAATGTTATGTCCCTAGGAATACTTAAATAATCAAATTGCGCATCAGCACAATCCTTAAAAAAATTCAATGCACGGAATGAAGCAATCACAATTTGAAGAGTCCGATTGGCAGACTATAACCAAGGATATCTTGAGCCGAAGAAGGAAATGAAGAAATAAGACTTAAAACTCAAAACCAACCTTCATATCGGATCATAGTCTATTGCCTTAGCCTATCAGTTTTTCAATATAAATGTTTTTTTGCTGATTTTCATTTTTGAGCTTTATTTCTCAAACGAAAACTACATTTTCGAAATATCGAGCAAGGCCACCATATTTACGTTAAATCCTTTTGATGTGATGTTTAAGCTTATAAGTTTGTCTCTTCGCAATTCAAGTTGACATACGGCTTCCAGGTAACGCTCAAGGATGAGCAATCGCGGATTGATGATCTAACGTACATATGTATTGAATCAACCCAACAAAAGCCGACGGTTGTGTTTTAATCTTGTTGTGAGAAAATATTACCTCGGATAAGAACGGAGTCCAAAAACAAAGACGGCACATTGTGGATATGTTTTTTTAAAAAAAAACTTAATGAACGCCGCCTTCCCGTAAGCATCAATGCGTAGCCATTCGTGCCATTGCACTTGCAGTAAGTTCAAAGAGTACTCCAGACTTCTGAGGACTAGAGGACGTCTACAAGGCTTACCATAGACAACTCTTTCAATTTGTATCGGGTTTTTCAATAAGAGCGCTACAAAAGTTTTTTTAAATAAAACATCAATTTATATTCTCTATTCCTGTGAAAGTACGTTTGATGCCTTTATGTATGGAACTCGATTTCTTTTGCATGGCCACCACGGGAATGCTTGCAGACGCTTAACCCAATTTTCGACGGTTTTCAAGCATAAATCGGCCGATACTACTGCAATTTCACGTACGAAGTTCATCAATCGTCGGTTTCCAATAAATTGATTGCGACATTCGCTGTGTGGCTTGTGGCGCCGTCCTGTTGGAACCACATGTCCTCCAAGTCCATATCATTCAATTGGAGCCAAAAATATTCGGTTATCATTGAACGGTAGCGATCCCCATTCACAGTAACGTGCTGGTCCTGATCATCACGGAAGAAGTACGGCCCAATGACGCCGCCTGTCCATAAACCACACCAAACCATAATTTTTCCGGGATGCAATGATGACTCATGGAGTACGTGTGGATTGCTGCCTGACCAATACCGCATATTTCGTTTATTGAGGGAGCCATTCAGCCAGAAATGAGCCTCATCGCTGAAGATGATTTTTCGATGAAAATCCGAATTCGTTTCAAGTTGTTGCTCAGCCCAATTCACGAACATACGACGCTTCTGGTGGTCAAGCGGCTTCAGTTCTTGCGTCAATTTAATCTTGTTAGGATGTAGGCCAAGATCTCTTCGCAAAATTCGCCACAACGACGTCACAGAGTTGCTCAACGCTTGAGAACGACGTGTGCGAAACACATTTGGGCTTTCTGCAACTGAAGCCACTTCACTTCTTTGTCTCACTGGCACGGGAACATTTTGGACTGTGCCTGTGGATTCAAATTTTTCAACTAGACGCTCAATTGTTGATCTTCTAGGACGATTATGACGACCATAATTTGGACGTAGCGTTCTTATCGTTAAGGCCACTGACTCCGAATTTCGGTAGTAAATTTTAATAATTTCGACTCGTTGTTGGCTCGTACAGCCGTTGACAACTAAATAGAAACGGTAGCAGTATTGTAGCGTTTACTCATATTGCGATTACTGTTAATAACGTAACGGTAAAATTTATGCTATGGTTACTTCTGTCTTTATTCCCCTTTAAAAAGAATGTATTTTCATCTTGTCAGATTGTATGGTTTGCATAACAGTAATACTTTAGTTGATCAATTGGAGTTGTTGAGTTGACAACTAATTAGAAACGACTTTGAATGACTTCAAATACATCATCAATATTTCAAAGTTATTTTCAAATATTTTGGAAAGTACATTCTGGCTTACATTAGTAAATACTAAATTAAAACCTATCAGAAATTAGAAATCTTTTTTGGAAATGGGCAAAGAAAAAAGTTGTACACCTGTTGCGCTAAACAAAGCCGGACAGTCTTATGGAAGCATTGCTAAACAGTTAAACTGTTCCAAGAAGATCGTATTTGGTGCGATTGCTCATTTTCGGAAATATGGCTCCACAGAAAATGTTCCTCGACAAAAAATACCCCGCAAAACTACACAGCACATTGGCCCCGTTCCAGCATGCCTTTGCTAAACTGGTATACTGCTCTGCTACGGGGAAATTCCTCTGGAACGCATTTGGAGCAACAGAAAAAATGACGTCACGTTTACCAGCAAATCATATGGGGTTTGACAGCTTTCCTTGCGTAGCGAAGAAATCTTTGCTAAATTCCCTTCAAATATCCCTTAAATTTCCCCGTAGCGACTCGCTACCCTGCGCTACCTTTTGCTACGCGAAGAACTGTCATCTCAGTACATTTTTCGCGTAGCGGATCTGCGCTACGGTGTGCTGGAACGGGGCCATTGATAGAAAATTGTCCGGTTTTCAAAAGCTGATCCAAGAAAAAGTGCCAAAGCAATTCATTGCAAGATTATGGATGGGACAGGCATCAATGTGTCTAAAAGAACTGTTGCTCGTCGTTTGGCGGAAGCTGGAGGCTGGCTCAAAGAAAACGACACATCGACTTTGCCAAAATCCATGCTCCCTGGACGATAAATGAATGGAAATTTTTGCTCTGGAGCGATGAGACAAAGATTAATAGGATTGGTCCGGACGGAAGAAGGTATGTCCGAAGATTAAAAGGCAAAGAACTTGATCCAAGATACACACCTCCAGTAGTAAAGCGTGGCGGTGGTTCCATTTTTATTTGGGGATGTTTTTTGTGGAACGGCGTTGTCCCAATTCACCGTATTGTGGGGACTATGAACAAGGAGCAATACGCTGGAATACTAGAAAATGTAATGGTACCATGGGCGGAAGAAAATATACCGGTTATTTGGTTATTTCAACAAGATAATGATCCAAAACATACCGCAAAGCTTACAAAAGCCTTCTTTGAGCAAAACTCCGTGCGCGCAGTTGACAGGCCATCACAAAGTCCGGACTTAAATCCGATAGAAGACCTTTGGAGTGATGTGAAAAATGCCGTCAGAACACAAAATATTTCAAATTTGGATGTTTTGTTTGAAAAGGTGAAGGAAGCGTGGTATGCGATTCCAGTTGAGAGATGCCGAGGCCTAATCAGGTCGATGCAGAATCGTTGCGGAGCTGTGTTGAAGCAAAGGGGCTTTCCGTCTTAGTACTAGTTATATAGTATATATATAACACAATGCGGTAAGTTGCGACTTCATTTGTAAAGGTTATCTTACATTTTTGTTATTATTTTTCTGGCGTTTCTAATTAGTTGTCACAGCTGAATATCAAGTTTTGGAGAAAAAATATTCAATAAAACGTAAATTCCAAAAAAATAGTGTCTTTTTTAGTAATATTTATTCCAAAGATTGTTTAAAAAAAGGAATCAGTTGTCAACGGCTGTATATCTGTATGTCGTTTGCTGTCCCTGTCGCTCTACTTTTGTAGTGTCCCTGTTGAAAAACCCTTTACTTATAGTTAGATGAGACCATGATAAGCCGTGAATCCACTTTTATTTATAGACAGCTTTCATAATTTTTTCCTGGACATGTCGATGTTTCCACTATGGTTATATCCTAGCTCCTTTCATTTTATTTTCTTTCCCTGTCTCAAAAGCATCATTTATCCTATGTCAGATTTCTTCTTCTTCCACAAGTTCTTTATCTGCGAACAGTGCAGAGCTTCGTGTAATAACGTGGGCAACACGGGATGACTTTGCTAAATTTCCCTCAAATATCCCTTAAATTTCCCCTTAGCAACTTGCTTCCCTTCGCTACCTTTCGCTACGGGAAGAGCTGTCATCTCAGTACATTTTTCGCGTAGCAGATCTGCGCTACGGTGTGCTGGAATGTTCATGCCAAATAACAAACTGCGCAGTTTCGTTATCGTAGCGTTGGTTGGTTATTTGACGCTGAATAATGTCAGATTCTGCTTGCAACGCAAAATTTAGCTGAGAAGTAAATGAAAAACAAAGGAAAAAACAAATTTGGTGTGAAGAATGGTTTAAAAAACGAAAATTGAGCATTCCAAATTTTTCATTCTCAGATTTTCGCGAATTCATCCAGCTACTCGATTGTTTTTAAGCCACTGAGCAATTTTTCAACGCACGCCGCACAGTTTTGCACAAACAAAAAAAAATGTGTCAAAATAAGAAACAATCACGCATGCCGCATGCACAACCACACAATCAACACAACACATGCATGCACTAATTTCACAATTCAATGATTGTGCATGTAAACTGAAACTGTGCGGTGTTGATTGTTCGATTGTGTATTTTTGATTGTGCAAAACTGTACGGCGTGTGGTGAAATTGCTCAGTTGCGTTGAAAAATTCGTAGAGAGGTGTCACATGTCGAGTAGTGGCAATAGAAAATTTTGGGAGGAATTCCTCGAATTATATCGAAAATTACCGGTTTTATGGCGCGTAAAAAGTGAAGAATATAGTAATCGGGTTTTGAAAGCCGATGCTTATGAAAAAATGGTTACAAAACTAAAAGAAATAGAGCCTAGCGCCGACCGAGATATGGTGGTGCGAAAAATTAATACTTTTCGTAGCAATTATCGGCGGGATTTGAAAAAACATAAACAAAGCCAGAAATCGGGGTCTGGAGCAGAAGAAGTCTTCGAGTCAACGTTGTGGTATTTCGACCTTTTGGGATTTCTCGAAGACCAAGATGATTCAAACATCAAAAACGAAAAACAATCACCAGAAGAGGTAAGAATTCTATAAATTATTTTACGAGTAGGTATATGAACATTTTTTACTTCAGGTTGAAGAAAGTCCCAACCAATCAGGGCCATCAAAAAAGAAAAAAACTTTACCGAGAAAGGATAATTTGATAAAAATGTCATGTGATAATTTACAGGAAAAGAACAATGAGTCCGTGATACTTGCAAAAGGATGGGCCTTGCAATATTGCGAGCTATCAAGCCGGCAAAAGGTCTTGGCGAGGAAAATCATTTCTGATGTATTTTTTCACGGATGCTTGGGACATCTTAATGAAAATACCGTGCGAGACATACAAAACCTTTTCGATTCGGATGACTCCTCTTTGGTTTGAAACAAGTGTCTCCGAAAAAGACGCAACGTATGCAGAGTACTTAAATGCTAAAGACTTATTTGGTAATTTTTGTTGAGGTTAAATGTTAGGAAAATTCTTCTTTCAATAAATTTTTATTTTGTACAGATATACATATTTTCTGTCACAATTTATGATCTTCAAGGGACTGTCCGCCTGTCTCATTAAGAAATATAGGCTAATAGGCGGCTCTCTTTTGCTGATAGCTTGGTTTGAATATGAAATAGATAACATGCTTGTTAATATGCTAGTCAATAGACAGTTCATTGTGAAAAATGGCAATGTAACTTCTAATGGGTTATTTAAATTAATAAATGGTCTGCAACACGGCGCTGTTATTTCGCCGATCCTCTTTAATATATTCACCAGTGACGTTGTAAGATCCCTTTCCCATGCCTTAGCGTACGCAGACGACTTAATTGCGTACAGATCAGGTCCGAAGATCGAAGGCATTAGAAATCTCTTGCAGCGTGACTTCGATGAGATCCAACGATTTTGCGACGACTGGAAATTAAAGATTAAAGATTCGGCAATGCGAAACTATATTGTTTAAATCGCCGTTGCCTGGGGCCTCCAGGGATACCATCAAGAATTGGCGAAAGCTCTCAATTATGGGACCGCATGGGCAGCCATTGACGAGTCGAAGTGTAGTCTGATATCTTGGAATTTGGCTGGACCAGTATCTGTATTTCAACATAAATATAGATACGGCCCTTGCCAGAGCCAAAGTTGCATTTGCCCTAACAAAGAAACTGTTCTATAACCAGCAACTCGATGCTAGGGTAAAAATAATCTGCTACATGGCCCTCATCCGGCCTATGCTCGTCTATGGATGCCCCGTGTGGTTCAACGTGGGAGCAAGCTTGATGGAAAAGATTCGGTTGTTTGAAAGGCAATGTATAAGGACTTGCTTACGCTTATACAGAACTCCAGAGTCTGAGTACAGAAAATTCTATCCCAACGAGATCCTATACAATACGGCAGACATTATAAGAGTGGATAATTTTATTATAAAGCTGACAAGAAATCACGTTGCAAGAGCAATGAACTCGGTCAACAATCTGATCTCCGGGGCTTTCTACCCAAATGACCTGTATCACGAAGGTGTGCGCCTTAACGGCTTTGTCCCCCCCAGAGGCCTTCCTCTACCTAGACTCGATAGGTCTGATCCAGAATAAATTAGCGGTTCCGCTAATCTTCCACATTGCCCGAAGAGCTGTAGATAAGCGACTCAGCTACGAACGAGACGTCGCCAACAGTTCCGCGGAGAGTCTTCGGTTCAGTAGGACGGTTTCAGACCGCGATTAATAATAATAGTTTTATATAAAAACAAAACACATTTTTACTAAGTTTTTAAAACTAAATTTTCTTAGTCTATAGTGAGCATTGTTAAGGAACCAAAGAGTATGTAAGTTTAAGTCGAAAGACATAGTCAAATAAGTATGTTTAGCTTAGAGCGCCTGTAATTGGCCAGTAAGATAGATATAAACACCATGTTATTTAAGCTAGTTTTAAGCTATTTTCCCTAGCAATTAAGTTATTCACATGTAATAGAGTTAATAAAAATTGCACTCAAAAAAAAAAAAAATAAATGAAATAGATATTCCTTTCAAATCCTTTAACAAACTAATGCCCAAAACTGATTTAAATTTAATTAAATTTTTTTCCAGGCAAAAATAAAAGTGCTTTGCTCTTTGTGGAATAAAGAAAATACTCGTTATTCAAAAACTTCAAAAAAAAATTTATTCAAAATGCAGCACTAAGAAGCAAATGGCGCACAGCTTACAAGCTCCGTAAATTCGAAACGTTCGGATACATTTGAATGTAGTTTAACGCCCAAATCGTCGGCAAACCCATTATCTAAAAATTTACACGATTTAAGATCAAGAAAAAAGAAGCGTCCCTCATGGCACTCCGTTTAAGTGAGAACATGCTGATTTGTATGGACAATCTAAGAATATTGGAGTTACCTTTCATGGCTTCAATCAGAACCCACTTAAATAAAAGTCACGTTGCGCTTGCATGCATATTAGAGAAAAGAGGCAGCAGACTTAGTCACGCCGCCGGCTCTGATGGCCTACCAGTTTGTCAAGTAAATCAAATCCACGAATTTAATGGAGATTCCGCGGAGACTCGCCTTAGGAAACCGCTGCTACTTCGGTTTGGCGAAACAAATGGGTTGAAGACTCCTAACTCGGAAGACAAAATGTATGATCTGCAAAACTTTGATCCTGCCGGTTCTGCTACTTATATGGAGCCAACTGCTGGACGATAATCAGGAAGGCAGAGCAGATTTTAAATACTTTCGGGAGAAAAACTCTTCGTCGAATATTTGGTCCCGTGTGCGAGGAGGGCGAATGGAGCCTCGAAAAGGATTTGTCTATCAAAGTTAACAGATGTTACTTACGAAGTATAGGAAAACAGTAAACTTTCATACCAGCTCTATTCGGATTCAATTTAACCAAATGCTTACTATAGAGGATTGTGTTCAACTTGTCCGCATAAAGATATGCGGACTGTGTCAGTGAGACAACGGGTTGGTCGAAGTGCCGAAAATATCACTGCCAGTCAATTCTACGACGTTCTCAAGAAGTGGGAATCGCTCAAACCCCATTATGGCGCATTTTGCGTAATGATCTTGGATTACACCCATACAAGATCAAGCTGACTCAAGCATTGAAGCCGATGGACCATTTGAAGCGACGTACGTTCTCCGATTGGGCTCTGAAGAAGGTGATGAATTTCATCGCAAAATCATCTTCAATGACGAATCGGCGTTATGGGCCATATTTATTTGTCAACGATAGCGATCGACGCGTTACTGTGAATGGCCAGGATTATGTCGCGCCATGATTACCGATTATTTTTGGACCGAATTGTAAGACATGGACTTGGAAGACATGTGGTTTGAACAGAATGGTGCCACACAGCAGACTTTACAGTCGATTTATTGAAGAGTAAGTTTGATGAGCGTGTTATCTCAAGAAATGGGCCATTCGACGTTGAAAGAGCTCAGAGCCAACATTCAACGCGAAATAGGTGGGTTTTGGCCGAAATTTGTTGCCAAGTCATCGAAAATCGGGTCCAACGAATCGACCGCTGCAAACGTGCCCGCGAATTCGAGTTCCATTCACATGTTATATATATATTTTGATTGTACTTCAAGCCGATAGTAAAGTTTATGAAATATCTCAAATGGTTTGCGTTTTATTTAAAAAAAAAAAAACGTTGTCAGGTCGTCACAGAAAACCTGTATAAATAATAATTACCATTCTAACATTAACATTTAAATTGACCATATTTTCATACGACTGCATAAGAATAATAAGTGTATGTTTTATTCTAATGTTTATTATTGCAGAGTTACGGATCATCATATGCTAACTTTAAGCACCAATCAAGTCACTAACCCCATTAATAAAGACAGCCTACAACGTCATATTGGATCAAGGACCAACTAAATTCGAATTCTGGGAATCTGTCTATTTGGAAAAAAGTCCTTCAGCTGCATACGACACATTCTTTAAGATTTTAAAGAAACATATTAATAACTGCACAACTCAGTTTCTACCTAATTCTAGGAATAGAAAATTTAAGCCTTTAAAACCTTGGATGACAATGCACCTGTTAAATAAAACAAAAAAAAGGAAACTTTCATTAAAGTGCAAAAAACATTCAAATACTTTGAGGCTTAAAAGTTATTATTATAGATTATGTAAAGACATTAATAAAGAAAATGAAATGAAAGGATGCTAAATGCGAAATGCGTTAGTAAAAAGGAATGGAGAACTGTCGATGATATCTTAGGCAAAAGTCACCAGTCAAAATTAATAGACATTATAGAAGTAAATGGGTCTACTTTATCTGAGTCTGGTAATATAGCAAACACTTTTAATGAGTTTTTTATAGATATTTCTGAAAATGTTAAACCTCCCACAAAACAAGATAATGCCTGTGACTGTAATTCATACTCAGTGATTTCTGATAAGGTACAACCCAGTAGCTTTTTCTTTATACCGATTACTTCTGAAGAAATATTCAAGCTAAAAATGTCACAAAAAAGTAAAAATTCGTGTACAAGCGACGGTATTAGCATCGTACTTTTAAAAAAAATTGCTTTAAATATAGCTGATGTTTCTATGCTTCTTATTTAATCAGAGTTTTAATAAGGGTTGTTTTCCGCAGTCATCAAGTGTGCTGAGGTTATACCTCTTTTTAAGAAAGGAAATCGCAGGGATATGAAAAACTATCGCCCATATCGTTTCTTCCAACTTTTTCTAAACTCCTTGAGAAACTTTTAAAGTCCCGCTTGATTTCTTTTTCGGAAAATCAGAAATTTTTTTTTGAAAAATCAGTTTGGTTTCAGATCAAAAAATCCACGGAAGATGCGATTCTTACATTATGTTCTCAATTGTATGAAGGCTATAATCGTTCGAAACCTTCTATGGCACTCTTCATTGATATGTCGAAAGCTTTTGATCTAGTAGACCACAAGTTGCTTTTGGACAAATTGTTTAATTCAGGTTTAAGAGGAGCTATATTGGACTGGTTTACTTCTTATTTAAAACATAGGAAGCAAAAAGTTAAAATAAATTGAAACTTGAGCAACTGTCTCACTATCAAGAATGGAGTCACACAGGGATCTGTACTTGGTCCTTTGTTGTTTCTGATTTTTATCAACTCTTTGTTCAACCAATCTTTCAATGGTCAACCCACAGCATTCGCAGATGATATAGCTTTCGCGTATCTAGAAAATAATGTATTTAACTGCATTGCCAATATAAATGAAGACCTCCATAAGCTAAGGGAATGGTTTCTCTTGCATGACTTAGTTGTCAGCGACAAGACCAAGCTAACGGCGTTTAATATGATGGGTAGTGATCGTTTTGATTTCAACGTTATATTTCATTCACATGTGTGTAAGAGATTTTCTTTACCAGTTCATAGCTAATCTTGGATGTTGAAATAGGTGTTTTAAAATTGAATCTCTTAGCAAATACAAGTATTTGGGTGTTTTCATTGATTCAAACTTGAATTGGAAGTCTCATATACAAGCTACGAAATCATATATGATGCAGGTTATTCGAAAAATGTATCTTTTACGACCCTATTGTTACAAGCAAGTTTTAACTATCATTTATTATGCACTTGCAAACTCTAAAATACAATATGGTATTACGAGTTGGGGAGGTGCTTATGACAACACTTTTGATCCATTATTTAAATCTCAAAAATGTTTAATTAGAATAATTTGTGGTAAAAATCGTTGTACTCCATGTTGGCCGTTATTTAAAGAGCTACATATTCTTCCCTTAAGACACCTTTACGTATTCAAAGTCCTTAGGGAATTCTTTAAACGTAGTGGTAACATTTTGAACAGAACATCGAATTATTACAGCTTACGCGTTAATAGTCAAACCTTGGTAATTGTCCCTGCAGCACATAAAACTAAATTTTCTCATTTTTTTTCCATTACTGGTCCTAGATTTTTCAATAAGCCACCTACTGTGATAAGACAAACATACAACTTCAATACATTTTTAAAAAAAGTAAAAAATTGGTTATTCGGTATCGATTATGTAAATATTGAATCTGTTTTTCGATGTGTGTATTAAAAACTCTATTATCACTTTATCAACCTTTTTAATCTGGAAAGTCATTTTACATAGTAAAAATTATACTGTTATTATACTCTTATTCGCTTACGCTTCTTAATGTAATATTTACCCCACAGAAACCTCTCACATCTCAATATATTTAATATTTTCGCTACCCTTGGCTTGGATGAATTATATAACATAATAACAAAAAAGTAAAAAACACTCACCTGATAAAATGCTCAAATTCAAATTTCAAATATTCAAATTTAAATCTTTTTCAACGGCTTTAAGCGGCCATTCGATTAATCACACACACACACTAACACACACAATTCAATGCGAACAAAAAAAATTTGGAAATTAAAATGCCATGAAAACACACTTTTCCCGCACATATCGGCCGAAAAACATAGATTAACTAATCACTACACATTTGATTATATTTTAATTATATTTTTGAATCGAAAAATCACGCACAATAAATTTAAATTAATTTTTGACTCTCGCGACAACTCGCAGCGAAACACTACTTTGCAGCACATCACAAAAACTGCTCTTAGCAATTCACAATAGGGATGGGATCCAATTGCGAATTGTTGCACATTTCAACTTGAGATTTAAATCGGAAAAAAAGGTTGTTGGATTTTAATTTTCTGTTTTATATCAGAAAATGTTGTTGCTGTTTTTGTAGAAATTGGATATTTGAGAGAAACTTTAACTATAACATTGATCTCTGAATTCTAAAGTGGCCATTTCAACACATCCTGCGATATTTCTGACAATTTTTTTTTACATTAACTCATTTTCATTGAAAATGTGCATTAGAGTGTTGAAGCGAAGAGTTATTTCCAACAAATTGTTCCCTTCAACTGTTGCAAGATCGTTAAAAATTTCCATGTAATGTGATTGTTTCATTTTCTCGGGTATATTAAGATGTAGCAGCCAATAACATTGCATGGTTGCAGGTTGAATTGCGTTCCAATTAAGGGGGGGCTAAAGTCCTTTTTTTATGTTTTTATTTTCTTATTTTTTTTTTATTGAATGCACAATATTTTAAGAATATTTTCTCAGAATTTCGATTGGATTCGATTGGAGCAAAATTGCGAAGTTACGGGTCTTTTTATACCTGCCGGATGAACGTTTTATACCAGATTTTTAAGTGTTCAAAACTTAAAAGCGTTTTCCCCACAACTTACGTTTTGTCGGTGTTCCTCATAACTTCAAAACTACTGCACCGATCCTCTAGACATTTTTTTGTTTAATTTAATAATATTTTTTTTTTAATAAAATAAAATTAGCCGATTTTTTCGCGTTTTGCTCTTCAAAGTGCTCAAAATAAGTGAAAATTAAAATTTTGAAAAACATTTGCATTTGATTTTCTGATTTCAGATAATCCAGCACCAAGTTATGAGGGTTACCGCAATTCTACTTTTTCCCGAAACACGTCCGAATAATTGCTGCCATTGTCGGGTTTTTACACAATATTCTTCAAATGTCATACTTTGATGCATTTTTGGTTTAAATAAAGAGATTTTAATTGTGTCGCCACAAAAAATTCACAAAAGCGTGCCTTTATCATCATATTTGCCTTCTATTTCATTCCGTAAGTACCGACACATTCTTTACATTTATAAAAATTAAATGGAAGTATGAATAAAGTGTAGAAATCAAATTATTTTATTTAACAAGGATAAATATACGTTAATAAATAGTGAAGATAACAATAAACGGAAGGCCAACAATAAACGTAGAAGTATTCCCTTAAGCTCCGGCATTTTTTTTTATTTTAATATATTTTTAAAAGAAAAATCGACCTATACATAATAAACATTGATTAAGAAGCTTTTTGGTTGGTTAAGGATTAAAATCATTACAAGAATGTCATCATCTTACTGTTGCACCCGTATTTTCATTGGCTGTGTATTTTACAGATGCAGTCCTAGATTTTATGGAATAGGACTACCGGTTGAAAATGTCGTTATTGCAGACAACTTCATAACTATTACTTTGAGGTGAATTTTGACGATGACAGCTGTCACATCAGAAACTTCATGTCATTGTCTAATTATTTCAGTCTAGGTTAATGGTTATTAGTGAAAACACA
Source organism: Orthonevra nobilis (assembly GCA_963555765.1). Classification (NCBI taxonomy): domain Eukaryota; kingdom Metazoa; phylum Arthropoda; class Insecta; order Diptera; family Syrphidae; genus Orthonevra; species Orthonevra nobilis. The sequence continues at coordinate 60,529,931 of OY743225.1, read as the reverse complement.
CACGTTTTTGTAAAGCCGTAAAATGTCTACATTCGTGCCATCAAAACAACATTTGCGGGAAGTTTTAATATGCTTCTTTCATTTAAAGAAAAAAACAACCGAAGGGCATCAATTGCTTACCGAAGCTTACCCGGGCTATACTATAGACGTCAGAATTTGTCAGCGGTGGTTTAAGCAGTTCAAAAATGGTGATTTCGACACCGAAGACAGAGAACGCCCCGGCCAGGTGAAAAAGTTTGAAGACCATGAATTGGAGGCATTGCTCGATCAAGATCCGTCACAAACGCAAGAAGAACTTGCCACTTGGCGTCGCTCAGAAAACCATTTCCGATCGTTTGAAAGCAATGGGAATGATCCGAAAGGTAGGACATTGGGTGCCGTATGAATTGAAGCCACGAGACGTCGAACGCCGATTTTGCATGTCCGAAATGCTGCTTGAACGCCACAACAAAAAAGTCTTTTTTGCATCGAATCGTCACTAGTGATGAAAAATGGGTACATAACGATAATCCAAAACGTCGGTCAACGTATTGATACCCCGGACATGCCTCAACATCGACGGCCATTCAGAATATTCATGGCCTGAAGGTTATGCTGTGCATTTGGTGGGACCAGAAGGGTGTTGTGTATTATGAGCTACTAAAACCGAATGAAACAATCACAGGCGAGGTCTACCGACGACAATTGATGCGTTTGAGCCGAGCACTGAAGGAAAAACCGCCGGAAGCGGTCGCAAGACACGACAAAGTTATTTTGCAACATGACAATGCTCGGCCACACCTTCCAAATGTCGTCAAAACTTACCTTGAATTGCTCAAATGGGATGTCCTACCCCACCCGCCGTATAGTCCAGACCTTGCGCCATCCGATTACTATCTCTCCCGATCGATGCAACATGGTCTGGTTGACCAGCACTTCCATCATTTCGATGATGTCAAAAAATGGATCGATTCGTGGATTGCGGCCAAACCGGTCGAATTTTTCAAAACGGGTATCCATGAATTGCCAGAAAAATGGGAAAAATGTATGGCTAGCGAGAATACTTTGAATATTGAATTTATATCTATTTTTCCTCAATAAAGCATTGATTTTTGAAAAAAAAAAAAAACATTTTCAACCGGTAGTCCTATTACGTTAACAGAGTTCGAAAATAACTCTAAACCTTGATTTTCATTTGGTTTATATATTTATATTTGTGTTCACATTTCGCTATTCGTTTGAGCTTTATTTTTTATTTTCAAATAAGTCTCGCTACTGATCACGTTTTTTTTTTTTTTAAATTAAAGGAAAATGGTATTGGTAAATAAATCAAAAGTGTTCAATACATCGGATTCAGTCGTCTTTTTTAAAAAATATTTTTTACTAGGTTTTATAGTTAGGTATAGCAAAACGTTTTGTCATGGATTGGCCAATATGGTAAAAATGTAACAAGAAATGTTTTAATATTTTAGGAATTAAGTTCCATTAAAAAAAAGGTCTTAAAGGTCTAAGAGCTTAAATTATACCCTTCTCGCTTAAAATTAAATGTAAAGAAGAAAATGCTCTTTCGAAACTTACTTGCAAGTTAAACACAACTAATGGCAGCTCAAAAGTTTAAGGAGACTTTTACTTGATTTTCTTGGAATTGCCTCTACTAAACTTTATTTGACGAGTGTTTACCCATAGTAGACTAACCAAATAACTAATCTGCAAGCAATGCTTTATAACTAAGACACAAAAATAAATGACATAAGTAGAAATGATATATATATATTTTCCCTCAATTATATCTTTTGGATTTTTCTAAAGCTTTTGACACTGTTACCCACAACTGTCTGAAAAGTAAGCTTTTGAATTTTTTTGGCTTCTCATATTCTGCAGCTGAGTTGATAACCTCATATCTTGTAAATAGATATCAGTTTGTATACAACAATGGTCAAATATCATCTGCATTATTACTGACTAGAGGAGTTCCACAAGGATCTATTCTTGGGCCGATATTGTTTTCAATGTACCTAAACGACATTCCAACTGTACGGCAAAACACATCGGTTATTAAGTGACCTTATTTCAAAATGTCAACAGCAGAGAGTAATTTAGAAACCTTTGTAAAGTTCAACAGTCATTTGCGAGCTGTAATCGGTTTTCACAGCTCCCGCCAAATAATGGCTTTAAAAGGCAAATTTTTGAGACCTTGGGTTACAATCATCGTTATATTTCAGCCAATTTATACAAAACTTTAATGAGTAATACACGGTGGCGCATAAGAAACATAAAGAAACATAAACACACACATAAAGATTTATTTCCGCTGCTATTCTTAGAATTTCAGTTCCTCACTTCTGCTCGGATTTGGCCTTAAGCTATCGGCTTATTCGTCTTACTTTTAAGGTTACTTTGTGTTGGCAACCCTGGAACTATATTCTCTATATACACATGTTCATTATAAGATTATACATACAAATGTAATAGTTGAAGTAACGTAACTTGAATTGTCAATTTTGGTTTAGAATAAAGTCAGTTGTAAAGGTACTTTGGCTGCGTTCACATTTATAATTAAGACAAGTACAACACTTTGGCTCCATCTTGTCTGAGCCACAATTCTCAATTGCCTGAAAAATTGTTCAATCACTACCGGGGTATTGAAAGCCATCCACATTAACCGCGACTTGTTTGCTGCTTTTGAAATAATAAGATCCAATGATTCTTTCTGAGGTTATTCCACCTCGGACGGTGCATGGTACCACGTTGACTGGTGGAAGTTTCAGGGTTTTCCTCAATTCTTGCTTGAGTCCGGGCAATGTTCACATCATTTCGAACTGTACAGCACGCGTAAGATAACAGACAGCCGCTGTTGCTAAAAACGTTGGACTAATCGGTCCTAGAGCACTGGGCGCATTTCGCACATAAAAGAAATTTCGTTATAATCTTTGTGTCTGAATAATTGACTTTCAATAAAATTGAACTACTTTGGTTTTTTGTTTCATGCTGATCTTTCCGCCATAAATTTCCCAAGTTTTTTAAAGTTGATTCTGAAAAAAAAATACGTAAACAAAAAAAGTTTTCAATAATCAAATCCTATGCGCCACATTGTGCAGCCAAACCTTCGTATCGAATCACTCTGTCCATTGGTGAAAACCTTATGAAAATCCATTTGCTAGTCTTTGAGTTTATCCCCCTCAGACAGACAGACTGGGGAACTTTGTTGAACTGAATTTGATTGAGTCTGTTCTTCTTGCTGTTACAATTGGAACACAATAATGTGTGGCCTGCTTACTCTAGCTATACAAAAAGTTTCAAATTGTAACGAATATTCCATTTCACCTGCCACCTTGTGGTGAATAGATCTATCACTGTAGCACAATTGCCTGCTATTACATTTCTCTTAACAGCTGTCTGCGGGCCCCAAACTGTCAAAAGCCGCAGCCCGTATCTTGCATTCGCGTCTATCTGCATGCCTCACCGACTGATGTTTCAGTAGCGGGTGCAGTAAGTGCAAAAGCTTACCTAAATTTTGCTAGGCAATAAATCACTGGACAGTGGAGCAGCATGAATGTTATCAAAGAAGACGAACTACAGAACGAGATTGAAAGTCTGCGCCTGCAAATGATTGTGAAGGAGAACGAGCTTGCTGAACTGAAACGCAGCGAAGTAAGAAACAAAAAAAAAAAATTCGCTATTCCATGGTGACCCACATTTTGGTGTCTTTCATTTCATAAAGCTTCAGAGTGCTCCGCCTCCTTCAAGGCCGCTGACTAATGACGAAATCGCCCGATACAGCCGTCAATTGATATTGCCCGACTTTGGCGGGGTACAAGGGCAACTAAAGCTAAAACAGTCGTCCTTCCTTATCGTTGGTGTCGGCGGCCTCGGTTGTCCAGCTGCACAGTATCTGGTGGCCGCTGGTGCAGGCATTGTCGGCCTAGTGGACTACGATGACGTCGAGAAGAACAATCTGCATCGACAGATCCTGCACTCGGAGCAGTACGTTGGAATACCGAAGGTGATTTCGGCAAAGTCGGCGTTGTTGAAATCGAATTCCAGTACGAACATCGTCACATACCATCGCCAACTGAACAGTGATAACACTCTGGAAATAGTTGAGCAATACGATGTTGTCTTGGATTGCAGCGACAACGTTGCAACGAGGTATCTGCTGAACGATGCTTGTGTTATCAAAGGAAAGCCATTGATATCGGGGAGTGCGCTGCAGGTAAGATTTGAAGTTTGTAATCAGTGATGTATGAATTCGATTGTTTGGTTTAAGCTGGATGGTCAGTTGACTGTATACAACTTCAATGGAGGTCCTTGCTACAGATGTTTGTTTCCGGTACCGCCTCCACCTGAGACAGTGACGAGTTGCGGTGATGGCGGAGTCTTGGGGGCAGGTGAGTCTTAATCTTAATTCTATATACGTGCTCGGAGTTCGGAGAGCACCACGTTGCAAAGCTCAACATAACCGACGTATCATGATCAATTTGACATAAACAAATATGGAAAAATAAGAATAAATTAAAAAACGCACCTGCTTAATGATTTTAGTAAAAATTCCAAGAAAATATGATATCCTCAGTAAAAGTTTGCTCCGTAGTCCTGATAAAAAGGATGGTGGAGGGAGCATTGTTCCTTAGTGTACCTGAGTCCACAACCAATTAATTTGTTGGAGTTTTATAACACTGCCAACATCGCAATCAGCTAATGTTCTTTTTCTAGTTGACAAATTGGGACAGTACGTTGGATCAACGTCCTGATCTTCGGAAGAAAAATCTCCGCTTGCACTCATAACTTTATCACTTCACCAGAATTTTAAACTGTGATGCTTCTCACTCAACAGACAGACAACCACAGCTTTTGTTTTTCTAAGCTTTTTCTTACCTAACCGAAAATAAAACACAAGATTTCCGCAAACAGTAACTTGGCCATTATATTTGGCAAAACAATCAACGATAGTTATAACAAAAATCTGCTTCTAAAGCGCATGCCCTCAGTTCATTTGCAGAAGAGTTAGCTGGCGTTACCAGGAATTATTTCAAATTTGTTTGATAAGTTTGAGTGTAGCGCTGCTGTTGTCGTTTTTTTTTTCAATTTTTCTTCCTTTTTTTTCATGCTGAACTGGAATTAATCGATTATCATTACTTTTAGAGCAGCCCTCGTAAATTCAGTTTTTGTTTTCTCGTCCGCCAGTTACTGGAGTTATTGGATCACTTCAAGCCTTAGAAGCAATTAAAGTCGTTCTAGACTTGGGTGACTCGTTGAGCGGACGTTTGTTGTTGTTCGATGGTATGAAGACAACGTTCCGAAATATCAAACTTCGTTCCAAGCGAAAAGACTGTGATGTCTGTTCAGAAAAGCCCTTCGTTACACGTCTTATAAACTACGAACACTTTTGTGGAATGCATGCCAACGACAAGGTAAATATAAGATGCATAGTCTATCGAGCTTGTTTACACAATAAAATACATTTATTATAAGGACTTTGCGCTGTCGATTCTTCACGAGAACCATCGAATGTCTGTCTTTGAGTATCAAGACCTCATGAAGGACCACCATGTGCTGATCGACGTTCGAAGTCCGGTTGAATTTGAAATGTGCAGCCTCGATAATTCGATAAACATTCCGTTGAAACACATTCTAGACAATAGCAAGCTCAGTGATATCCAACGGAAGGTTGAGGATGAAGGCGTTCCAGGTAATTCGAATCAATTATTCTTTACACATTTTATTTTTCTTATACCACCCTTGCTTTTCACAGTTGTGGTTCTCTGTCGACGTGGAAACGATTCACAAATTGCTGTCCAACATTTGCGCAACAAGCTGAACAACTGTTTGGTGAAGGACATCATTGGTGGACTGTACTCGTGGCACTACAAAATAGACCCTTCGTTCCCCATATATTAAGATTACAGTAAACTGCAAAGCGTTTTAAAGTTGCATAGCATTTTCTCCATCGAATGTTTATTTTTTATTGAAATATAAACCGCAATTGACCAAAAATTTAAGATAAAAAGTATCCTTTTTCGATTAGCGGGTGGTACGATTGAACTGGTCCCAGTATTCATCGGTTGCCTGGTTGCGATAGACAACCTTTTCGATATATTCCCTTCGGGCCTTTTGTTCTTGAGCTAGAGCCAAATTGGTTTTGTATTGTTCCTCCAACTGAGCTCTGAAAGAGAAAAAGTTTTTTGTGTTAAAGTTATATTCGAGATCCTAAATTCGTTTATTGTACTTTTCAAGTTTCTTGAGTTCTCGCTCCTTCAAGCTAAGCTCTCTAGACATATTGATAGCGTGCTGCTCCCAGATTTTCTCCTTCATTTTTTCTTCATCCTTACGTATCTAAAATTCAAAGAAGTCGACGAGTTATTTCAAATACACTACGGTAGTTCTTGAAAACGTACCTTATTCCTTTCCAATTGTTTATGTTGCTCCGCACGGAAGGCTAATATCTCCTCTGGAGTCATGCCTCCGTACATGAATGCGATTTTCTTGTTCAAGGACAATTTGCTCTGTGCCACATCGGGGTTTTCGGTCAGCATGTCGCTACTCAGCATGTTGCTGATTTCAGCCAAGTCATCTTCTTGCGTTTGTTGCTTCAGAAGTTTCTTATTTGCACGTTTTTCATATGCCTACGAAAAAAAAAACAGCAAGAAGAACGAACTTTGCGAATAAAGCCTTACTCTTATTGGGAGGACAAGAAAAGTATTTTCGAGACCAATAAGTCTCGTCATTTCTACACCGACGTGAGATTCATCGTGGGAAAGAGGCTAAAAGTGAAGCTCATCGGTTTAGTCGCCTGTCTGTGATCCGTATCAAAGACAAATTTTGTAACGTCACCTTCACACATGCTTCGTGCGAAGGTTTAGAAGGCAAGTGTCGACTCTGACCACTTTTAAGTAGCAGCTCGACTCAGAGCTGGACTGTTCTATTTGAGAAAGCTACAACAAAAACCAGGTTTAATATTGGACGCCTAGGTACACCATCGATAGATCGGCAGCCAGAGACTACAGAGAGTAACTGAGTGAAAAACTCTCCAATATGCCGCTGCCAACCACATACAGGAAGTGGCCAAGACCACCTTAGGCTTCCAACCAACCTCGACAAGAAATCCTTGGTAAGATGACGAAGGCACGCAGAAAAAGGCAACAGATGAGGCAACACTGCAACGAAAAACGATGGCAGAATGGGGGGAGTACAGAACCATAAGGAGAGAAGAAGAAAAATCGATTGCGAAAAATGAGAGCCCACGCAGCCTCCCATCTCAAGGAAAAAGAAGAGTCCCCAATGTAAGAACAACAACCGAATGATTTTCAGGAAAGCCAAGCAGTTTGGATGGCCTACCAACGGAGCTTTTCAAGCATGGAAGCGATACTTTGGATGAAGCCATGCCATCCTATGTCTTGTAAGAACTATCGAGGCATATCCCTGCTTAATGGCGCATCCTATACAGCGTGATAATAACAGTGGAGCTCCAGCCCGGCAGATCGACGATCGACCAAATATTAACACTACGCCAAATCCGGCAAAAGATCAATGAGTTTCAAGTCGATACCCATAATCTATTTATCGACTTTAAAGTCGCATATGATAGTTAACTTTGCTCCGAGTTTTACAACGCGATGGACGAATTCGGAATCCTGGGAAAACTGATCCAGTTGTGTCGTGCGACGTGCGAAAAGAATCAATGCACAATGTAGTTTGGACCCAAAACCTCCGAACTATGCTACCGGATTTCTGCAAGGAAATGCACTGTCATGGGACTTCTTACATCTAGTCTTGGAACAGATAGTACGATGGGCAGGTACTATCTTTACCAAGCTCCTAGAGTACGTAAACGGCATTCCTCGTTCACGTTGTGCCGTACTTGAAGCGTTCACGGCGATTAAAGAAGAGGAAAAACAGGTTGGTCTCAGATTCAATGCTGTCAACTAGTTATAGATCCGACGAACATCATCTCGATTTGAAAATTTAGCTCTGAGAACCTTTTATTAACAAAAATACAGAAACATGAAATCCGAGGCTTTTTTGCTTAATTCTGCTGGACTATAGCCCATCTTTTCAAAATGCACTTTTTTCTCAAATTCGCAGATTACGATTTCTATGACCTGGATAATGACAAGCACCACGAATAGAACACAAATTTGAAAATTTAGCTCTGAGATCCTTTTATTAACAAAAATACAGAAATGTGAAATCCGAGGCTTTTTTGCTTAATTCTGCTGGACTATAGCCCATGGTTTAAAAATGCTCTTTTTTCCGGAATTCGCAAATTACGATTTCTATTATATTGACAGTCACAAGCATCACGAAATGACCACAAATTTGGAAATTTAGCTATGAGAACCTTTTATTGACAAAAATACAGAAATGTGAAATCCGAGGCTTTTTTGCTTAATTCTGCTGGACTATAGCCCATGGTTTCAAAATGCACTTTTTTCTCAAATTCGCAAATAACGATTTCTATGATTTTGACTGTCACAAACATCACTAAATGAACACAAATTTGATAATTTAGCTCTGAGATCCTTTTATTAACAAAAATACAGAAATGTGAAATCCGAGGCTTTTTTGCTTAATTCTGCTGGACTATAGCCCATGGTTTAAAAATGCTCTTTTTTCCGGAATTCGCAAATTACGATTTCTATTATATTGACAGTCACAAGCATCACGAAATGACCACAAATTTGGAAATTTAGCTATGAGAACCTTTTATTGACAAAAATACAGAAATGTGAAATCCGAGGCTTTTTTGCTTAATTCTGCTGGACTATAGCCCATGGTTTCAAAATGCACTTTTTTCTCAAATTCGCAAATAACGATTTCTATGATTTTGACTGTCACAAACATCACTAAATGAACACAAATTTGATAATTTAGCTCTGAGATCCTTTTATTAACAAAAATACAGAAATGTGAAATCCGAGGCTTTTTTGCTTAATTCTGCTGGACTATAGCCCATCTTTTCAAAATGCACTTTTTTCTCAAATTCGCAGATTACGATTTCTATGACCTGGATAATGACAAGCACCACGAATAGAACACAAATTTGAAAATTTAGCTCTGAGATCCTTTTATTAACAAAAATACAGAAATGTGAAATCCGAGGCTTTTTTGCTTAATTCTGCTGGACTATAGCCCATGGTTTAAAAATGCTCTTTTTTCCGGAATTCGCAAATTACGATTTCTATTATATTGACAGTCACAAGCATCACGAAATGACCACAAATTTGGAAATTTAGCTATGAGAACCTTTTATTGACAAAAATACAGAAATGTGAAATCCGAGGCTTTTTTGCTTAATTCTGCTGGACTATAGCCCATGGTTTCAAAATGCACTTTTTTCTCAAATTCGCAAATAACGATTTCTATGATTTTGACTGTCACAAACATCACTAAATGAACACAAATTTGATAATTTAGCTCTGAGATCCTTTTATTAACAAAAATACAGAAATGTGAAATCCGAGGCTTTTTTGCTTAATTCTGCTGGACTATAGCCCATGGTTTAAAAATGCTCTTTTTTCCGGAATTCGCAAATTACGATTTCTATTATATTGACAGTCACAAGCATCACGAAATGACCACAAATTTGGAAATTTAGCTATGAGAACCTTTTATTGACAAAAATACAGAAATGTGAAATCCGAGGCTTTTTTGCTTAATTCTGCTGGACTATAGCCCATGGTTTCAAAATGCACTTTTTTCTCAAATTCGCAAATAACGATTTCTATGATTTTGACTGTCACAAACATCACTAAATGAACACAAATTTGATAATTTAGCTCTGAGATCCTTTTATTAACAAAAATACAGAAATGTGAAATCCGAGGCTTTTTTGCTTAATTCTGCTGGACTATAGCCCATGGTTTAAAAATGCTCTTTTTTCCGGAATTCGCAAATTACGATTTCTATTATATTGACAGTCACAAGCATCACGAAATGACCACAAATTTGGAAATTTAGCTCTGAGAACCTTTTATTAACAAAAATACAGAAATGTGAAATCCGAGGCTTTTTTGCTTAATTCTGCTGGACTATAGCCCATCTTTTCAAAATGCACTTTTTTCTCAAATTCGCAGATTACGATTTCTATGACCTGGATAATGACAAGCAACACGAATAGAACACAAATTTGAAAATTTAGCTCTGAGAACCTTTTATTAACAAAAATACAGAAATGTGAAATCCGAGGCTTTTTTGCTTAATTCTGCTGGACTATAGCCCATCTTTTCAAAATGCACTTTTTTCTCAAATTCGCAGATTACGATTTCTATGACCTGGATAATGACAAGCAACACGAATAGAACACAAATTTGAAAATTTAGCTCTGAGAACCTTTTATTAACAAAAATACAGAAATGTGAAATCCGAGGATTTTTTGCTTAATTCTGCTGGACTATAGCCCATCTTTTCAAAATGCACTTTTTTCTCAAATTCGCAGATTACGATTTCTATGATTTTGACTGTCACAAACATCACTAAATGAACACATATTTGAAAATTTAGCTCTGAGAACCTTTTATTAACAAAAATACAGAAATGTGAAATCCGAGGCTTTTTTGCTTAATTCTGCTGGACTATAGCCCATCTTTTCAAAATGCACTTTTTTCTCAAATTCGCAGATTACGATTTCTATGACCTGGATAATGACAAGCAACACGAATAGAACACAAATTTGAAAATTTAGCTCTGAGAACCTTTTATTAACAAAAATACAGAAATGTGAAATCCGAGGATTTTTTGCTTAATTCTGCTGGACTATAGCCCATCTTCTCAAAATGCACTTTTTTCTCAAATTCGCAGATCACGATTTCTATGACCTGGATAATGACAAGCAACACGAATAGAACACAAATTTGAAAATTTAGCTCTGAGAACCTTTTATTAACAAAAATACAGAAATGTGAAATCCGAGGCTTTTTTGCTTAATTCTGCTGGACTATAGCCCATCTTTTCAAAATGCACTTTTTTCTCAAATTCGCAGATCACGATTTCTATGACCTGGATAATGACAAGCAACACGAATAGAACACAAATTTGAAAATTTAGCTCTGAGAACCTTTTATTAACAAAAATACAGAAATGTGAAATCCGAGGCTTTTTTGCTTAATTCTGCTGGACTATAGCCCATCTTTTCAAAATGCACTTTTTTCTCAAATTCGCAGATTACGATTTCTATGACCTGGATAATGACAAGCAACACGAATAGAACACAAATTTGAAAATTTAGCTCTGAGAACCTTTTATTAACAAAAATACAGAAATGTGAAATCCGAGGCTTTTTTGCTTAATTCTGCTGGACTATAGCCCATCTTTTCAAAATGCACTTTTTTCTCAAATTCGCAGATCACGATTTCTATGACCTGGATAATGACAAGCAACACGAATAGAACACAAATTTGAAAATTTAGCTCTGAGAACCTTTTATTAACAAAAATACAGAAATGTGAAATCCGAGGCTTTTTTGCTTAATTCTGCTGGACTATAGCCCATCTTTTCAAAATGCACTTTTTTCTCAAATTCGCAGATCACGATTTCTATGACCTGGATAATGACAAGCAACACGAATAGAACACAAATTTGAAAATTTAGCTCTGAGAACCTTTTATTAACAAAAATACAGAAATGTGAAATCCGAGGATTTTTTGCTTAATTCTGCTGGACTATAGTCCATCTTTTCAAAATGCACTTTTTTCTCAAATTCGCAGATTACGATTTCTATGATTTTGACTGTCACAAACATCACTAAATGAACACATATTTGAAAATTTAGCTCTGAGAACCTTTTATTAACAAAAATACAGAAATGTGAAATCCGAGGCTTTTTTGCTTAATTCTGCTGGACTATAGCCCATCTTTTCAAAATGCACTTTTTTCTCAAATTCGCAGATTACGATTTCTATGATTTTGACTGTCACAAACATCACTAAATGAACACATATTTGAAAATTTAGCTCTGAGAACCTTTTATTAACAAAAATACAGAAATGTGAAATCCGAGGCTTTTTTGCTTAATTCTGCTGGACTATAGCCCATGGTTTCAAAATGCACTTTTTTCTCAAATTCGCAAATAACGATTTCTATGACCTGGATAATGGCAAGCATCACGAACAAAACACAATTTTGAAAATTTAGCTCTGAGAACCTTTTATTAACAAAAATACAGAAATGTGAAATCCGAGGCTTTTTTGCTTAATTCTGCTGGACTATAGCCCATCTTTTCAAAATGCACTTTTTTCTCAAATTCGCAGATTACGATTTCTATGATTTTGACTGTCACAAACATCACTAAATGAACACATATTTGAAAATTTAGCTCTGAGAACCTGTTATTAACAAAAATACAGAAATGTGAAATCCGAGGCTTTTTTGCTTAATTCTGCTGGACTATAGCCCATGGTTTAAAAATGCTCTTTTTTCTCAAATTCGCAAATTACGATTTCTATGATTTTGACTGTCACAAACATCACTAAATGAACACATATTTGAAAATTTAGCTCTGAGAACCTTTTATTAACAAAAATACAGAAATGTGAAATCCGAGGCTTTTTTGCTTAATTCTGCTGGACTATAGCCCATCTTTTCAAAATGCACTTTTTTCTCAAATTCGCAGATTACGATTTCTATGACCTGGATAATGACAAGCACCACGAATAGAACACAAATTTGAAAATTTAGCTCTGAGAACCTTTTATTAACAAAAATACAGAAATGTGAAATCCGAGGCTTTTTTGCTTAATTCTGCTGGACTATAGCCCATGGTTTCAAAATGCACTTTTTTCTCAAATTCGCAAATAACGATTTCTATGACCTGGATAATGGCAAGCATCACGAACAAAACACAATTTTGAAAATTTAGCTCTGAGAACCTTTTATTAACAAAAATACAGAAATGTGAAATCCGAGGCTTTTTTGCTTAATTCTGCTGGACTATAGCCCATGGTTTCAAAATGCACTTTTTTCTCAAATTCGCAAATAACGATTTCTATGACCTGGATAATGACAAGCACCACGAATAGAACACAAATTTGAAAATTTAGCTCTGAGAACCTTTTATTAACAAAAATACAGAAATGTGAAATCCGAGGCTTTTTTGCTTAATTCTGCTGGACTATAGCCCATGGTTTCAAAATGCACTTTTTTCTCAAATTCGCAAATTACGATTTCTATGATTTTGACTGTCACAAACATCACTAAATGAACACATATTTGAAAATTTAGCTCTGAGAACCTTTTATTAACAAAAATACAGAAATGTGAAATCCGAGGCTTTTTTGCTTAATTCTGCTGGACTATAGCCCATCTTTTCAAAATGCACTTTTTTCTCAAATTCGCAAATTACGATTTCTATGATTTTGACTGTCACAAACATCACTAAATGAACACATATTTGAAAATTTAGCTCTGAGAACCTTTTATTAACAAAAATACAGAAATGTGAAATCCGAGGCTTTTTTGCTTAATTCTGCTGGACTATAGCCCATGGTTTCAAAATGCACTTTTTTCTCAAATTCGCAAATAACGATTTCTATGACCTGGATAATGGCAAGCATCACGAACAAAACACAATTTTGAAAATTTAGCTCTGAGAACCTTTTATTAACAAAAATACAGAAATGTGAAATCCGAGGCTTTTTTGCTTAATTCTGCTGGACTATAGCCCATGGTTTCAAAATGCACTTTTTTCTCAAATTCGCAAATAACGATTTCTATGATTTTGACTGTCACAAACATCACTAAATGAACACAAATTTGATAATTTAGCTCTGAGATCCTTTTATTAACAAAAATACAGAAATGTGAAATCCGAGGCTTTTTTGCTTAATTCTGCTGGACTATAGCCCATCTTTTCAAAATGCACTTTTTTCTCAAATTCGCAGATTACGATTTCTATGACCTGGATAATGACAAGCACCACGAATAGAACACAAATTTGAAAATTTAGCTCTGAGAACCTTTTATTAACAAAAATACAGAAATGTGAAATCCGAGGCTTTTTTGCTTAATTCTGCTGGACTATAGCCCATGGTTTCAAAATGCACTTTTTTCTCAAATTCGCAAATAACGATTTCTATGATTTTGACTGTCACAAACATCACTAAATGAACACAAATTTGATAATTTAGCTCTGAGATCCTTTTATTAACAAAAATACAGAAATGTGAAATCCGAGGCTTTTTTGCTTAATTCTGCTGGACTATAGCCCATGGTTTAAAAATGCTCTTTTTTCTCAAATTCGCAAATTACGATTTCTATGATTTTGACTGTCACAAACATCACTAAATGAACACATATTTGAAAATTTAGCTCTGAGAACCTTTTATTAACAAAAATACAGAAATGTGAAATCCGAGGCTTTTTTGCTTAATTCTGCTGGACTATAGCCCATCTTTTCAAAATGCACTTTTTTCTCAAATTCGCAGATTACGATTTCTATGACCTGGATAATGACAAGCACCACGAATAGAACACAAATTTGAAAATTTAGCTCTGAGAACCTTTTATTAACAAAAATACAGAAATGTGAAATCCGAGGCTTTTTTGCTTAATTCTGCTGGACTATAGCCCATCTTTTCAAAATGCACTTTTTTCTCAAATTCGCAGATTACGATTTCTATGACCTGGATAATGACAAGCACCACGAATAGAACACAAATTTGAAAATTTAGCTCTGAGAACCTTTTATTAACAAAAATACAGAAATGTGAAATCCGAGGCTTTTTTGCTTAATTCTGCTGGACTATAGCCCATGGTTTCAAAATGCACTTTTTTCTCAAATTCGCAAATTACGATTTCTATGTATTTGACTGTCACAAACATCACTAAATGAACACATATTTGAAAATTTAGCTCTGAGAACCTTTTATTAACAAAAATACAGAAATGTGAAATCCGAGGCTTTTTTGCTTAATTCTGCTGGACTATAGCCCATCTTTTCAAAATGCACTTTTTTCTCAAATTCGCAGATTACGATTTCTATGACCTGGATAATGACAAGCACCACGAATAGAACACAAATTTGAAAATTTAGCTCTGAGAACCTTTTATTAACAAAAATACAGAAATGTGAAATCCGAGGCTTTTTTGCTTAATTCTGCTGGACTATAGCCCATGGTTTCAAAATGCACTTTTTTCTCAAATTCGCAGATTACGATTTCTATGACCTGGATAATGACAAGCACCACGAAAAGAACACAAATTTGAAAATTTAGCTCTGAGAACCTTTTATTAACAAAAATACAGAAATGTGAAATCCGAGGCTTTTTTGCTTAATCACGAACTAAACACAATTTTGAAAATTTAGCTCTAAGAACCTTTTATTAACAAAAATACAGAAATGTGAAATCCGAGGCTTTTTTGCTTAATTCTGCTGGACTATAGCCCATGGTTTCAAAATGCACTTTTTTCTCAAATTCGCAAATTCCGATTTCTATGACCTGGATAATGACAAGCACCACGAATAGAACACAAATTTGAAAATTTAGCTCTGAGAACCTTTTATTAACAAAAATACAGAAATGTGAAATCCGAGGCTTTTTTGCTTAATTCTGCTGGACTATAGCCCATCTTTTCAAAATGCACTTTTTTCTCAAATTCGCAGATTACGATTTCTATGACCTGGATAATGACAAGCACCACGAATAGAACACAAATTTGAAAATTTAGCTCTGAGAACCTTTTATTAACAAAAATACAGAAATGTGAAATCCGAGGCTTTTTTGCTTAATTCTGCTGGACTATAGCCCATCTTTTCAAAATGCACTTTTTTCTCAAATTCGCAGATTACGATTTCTATGACCTGGATAATGACAAGCACCACGAATAGAACACAAATTTGAAAATTTAGCTCTGAGAACCTTTTATTAACAAAAATACAGAAATGTGAAATCCGAGGCTTTTTTGCTTAATTCTGCTGGACTATAGCCCATGGTTTCAAAATGCACTTTTTTCTCAAATTCGCAAATTACGATTTCTATGTATTTGACTGTCACAAACATCACTAAATGAACACATATTTGAAAATTTAGCTCTGAGAACCTTTTATTAACAAAAATACAGAAATGTGAAATCCGAGGCTTTTTTGCTTAATTCTGCTGGACTATAGCCCATCTTTTCAAAATGCACTTTTTTCTCAAATTCGCAGATTACGATTTCTATGACCTGGATAATGATAAGCACCACGAATAGAACACAAATTTGAAAATTTAGCTCTGAGAACCTTTTATTAACAAAAATACAGAAATGTGAAATCCGAGGCTTTTTTGCTTAATTCTGCTGGACTATAGCCCATGGTTTAAAAATGCTCTTTTTTCCGGAATTCGCAAATTACGATTTCTATTATATTCACAGTCACAAGCATCACGAAATGACCACAAATTTGGAAATTTAGCTATGAGAACCTTTTATTGACAAAAATACAGAAACATGAAATCCGAGGCATTTTTGCTTAATTCTGCTGGACTATAGCCCATGGTTTAAAAATGCTCTTTTTTCCGGAATTCGCAAATTACGATTTCTATTATATTCACAGTCACAAGCATCACGAAATGACCACAAATTTGGAAATTTAGCTATGAGAACCTTTTATTGACAAAAATACAGAAACATGAAATCCGAGGCATTTTTGCTTAATTCTGCTGGACTATAGCCCATGGTTTCAAAATGCACTTTTTTCTCAAATTCGCAAATTACGATTTCTATGATTTTGACTGTCACAAACATCACTAAATGAACACATATTTGAAAATTTAGCTCTGAGAACCTTTTATTAACAAAAATACAGAAATGTGAAATCCGAGGCTTTTTTGCTTAATTCTGCTGGACTATAGCCCATGGTTTAAAAATGCTCTTTTTTCCGGAATTCGCAAATTACGATTTCTATTATATTCACAGTCACAAGCATCACGAAATGACCACAAATTTGGAAATTTAGCTATGAGAACCTTTTATTGACAAAAATACAGAAACATGAAATCCGAGGCATTTTTGCTTAATTCTGCTGGACTATAGCCCATGGTTTCAAAATGCACTTTTTTCTCAAATTCGCAAATTACGATTTCTATGATTTTGACTGTCACAAACATCACTAAATGAACACATATTTGAAAATTTAGCTCTGAGAACCTTTTATTAACAAAAATACAGAAATGTGAAGTCCGAGGCTTTTTTGCTTAATTCTGCTGGACTATAGCCCATCTTTTCAAAATGCACTTTTTTCTCAAATTCGCAAGTTACGATTTCTTTGACCTGGATAATGATAAGCACCACGAATAGAACACAAATTTGAAAATTTAGCTCTGAGAACCTTTTATTAACAAAAATACAGAAATGTGAAATCCGAGGCTTTTTTGCTTAATTCTGCTGGACTATAGCCCATGGTTTCAAAATGCACTTTTTTCTCAAATTCGCAAATAACGATTTCTATGAGCTGGATAATGGCAAGCATCACGAACAAAACACAATTTTGAAAATTTAGCTCTGAGAACCTTTTATTAACAAAAATACAGAAATGTGAAATCCGAGGCTTTTTTGCTTAATTCTGCTGGACTATAGCCCATGGTTTCAAAATGCACTTTTTTCTCAAATTCGCAAATTACGATTTCTATGATTTTGACTGTCACAAACATCACTAAGTGAACACATATTTGAAAATTTAGCTCTGAGAACCTTTTATTAACAAAAATACAGAAATGTGAAGTCCGAGGCTTTTTTGCTTAATTCTGCTGGACTATAGCCCATCTTTTCAAAATGCACTTTTTTCTCAAATTCGCAAGTTACGATTTCTATGACCTGGATAATGATAAGCACCACGAATAGAACACAAATTTGAAAATTTAGCTCTGAGAACCTTTTATTAACAAAAATACAGAAATGTGAAATCCGAGGCTTTTTTGCTTAATTCTGCTGGACTATAGCCCATGGTTTCAAAATGCACTTTTTTCTCAAATTCGCAAATTACGATTTCTATGATTTTGACTGTCACAAACATCACTAAATGAACACATATTTGAAAATTTAGCTCTGAGATCCTTTTATTAACAAAAATACAGAAATGTGAAATCCGAGGCTTTTTTGCTTAATTCTGCTGGACTATAGCCCATGGTTTAAAAATGCTCTTTTTTCCGGAATTCGCAAATTACGATTTCTATTATATTCACAGTCACAAGCATCACGAAATGACCACAAATTTGGAAATTTAGCTATGAGAACCTTTTATTGACAAAAATACAGAAACATGAAATCCGAGGCATTTTTGCTTAATTCTGCTGGACTATAGCCCATGGTTTCAAAATGCACTTTTTTCTCAAATTCGCAAATTACGATTTCTATGATTTTGACTGTCACAAACATCACTAAATGAACACATATTTGAAAATTTAGCTCTGAGAACCTTTTATTAACAAAAATACAGAAATGTGAAGTCCGAGGCTTTTTTGCTTAATTCTGCTGGACTATAGCCCATCTTTTCAAAATGCACTTTTTTCTCAAATTCGCAAGTTACGATTTCTATGACCTGGATAATGATAAGCACCACGAATAGAACACAAATTTGAAAATTTAGCTCTGAGAACCTTTTATTAACAAAAATACAGAAATGTGAAATCCGAGGCTTTTTTGCTTAATTCTGCTGGACTATAGCCCATCTTTTCAAAATGCACTTTTTTCTCAAATTCGCAAATTACGATTTCTATGATTTTGACTGTCACAAACATCACTAAATGAACACATATTTGAAAATTTAGCTCTGAGAACCTTTTATTAACAAAAATACAGAAATGTGAAATCCGAGGCTTTTTTGCTTAATTCTGCTGGACTATAGCCCATGGTTTCAAAATGCACTTTTTTCTCAAATTCGCAAATTACGATTTCTATGATTTTGACAGTCACAAACATCACTAAATGAACACATATTTGAAAATTTAGCTCTGAGAACCTTTTATTAACAAAAATACAGAAATGTGAAATCCGAGGCTTTTTTGCTTAATTCTGCTGGACTATAGCCCATGGTTTCAAAATGCACTTTTTTCTCAAATTCGCAAATTACGATTTCTATGATTTTGACTGTCACAAACATCACTAAATGAACACATATTTGAAAATTTAGCTCTGAGAACCTTTTATTAACAAAAATACAGAAATGTGAAATCCGAGGCTTTTTTGCTTAATTCTGCTGGACTATAGCCCATCTTTTCAAAATGCACTTTTTTCTCAAATTCGCAAATTACGATTTCTATGATTTTGACTGTCACAAACATCACTAAATGAACACATATTTCAAAATTTAGCTCTGAGAACCTTTTATTAACAAAAATACAGAAATGTGAAATCCGAGGCTTTTTTGCTTAATTCTGCTGGACTATAGCCCATCTTTTCAAAATGCACTTTTTTCTCAAATTCGCAAATTACGATTTCTATGATTTTGACTGTCACAAACATCACTAAATGAACACATATTTGAAAATTTAGCTCTGAGAACCTTTTATTAACAAAAATACAGAAATGTGAAATCCGAGGCTTTTTTGCTTAATTCTGCTGGACTATAGCCCATGGTTTCAAAATGCACTTTTTTCTCAAATTCGCAAATTACGATTTCTATGATTTTGACTGTCACAAACATCACTAAATGAACACATATTTGAAAATTTAGCTCTGAGAACCTTTTATTAACAAAAATACAGAAATGTGAAATCCGAGGCTTTTTTGCTTAATTCTGCTGGACTATAGCCCATCTTTTCAAAATGCACTTTTTTCTCAAATTCGCAAATTACGATTTCTATGATTTTGACTGTCACAAACATCACTAAATGAACACATATTTGAAAATTTAGCTCTGAGAACCTTTTATTAACAAAAATACAGAAATGTGAAATCCGAGGCTTTTTTGCTTAATTCTGCTGGACTATAGCCCATGGTTTCAAAATGCACTTTTTTCTCAAATTCGCAAATTACGATTTCTATGATTTTGACTGTCACAAACATCACTAAATGAACACATATTTGAAAATTTAGCTCTGAGAACCTTTTATTAACAAAAATACAGAAATGTGAAATCCGAGGCTTTTTTGCTTAATTCTGCTGGACTATAGCCCATGGTTTCAAAATGCACTTTTTTCTCAAATTCGCAAATTACGATTTCTATGATTTTGACTGTCACAAACATCACTAAATGAACACATATTTGAAAATTTAGCTCTGAGAACCTTTTATTAACAAAAATACAGAAATGTGAAATCCGAGGCTTTTTTGCTTAATTCTGCTGGACTATAGCCCATCTTTTCAAAATGCACTTTTTTCTCAAATTCGCAAATTACGATTTCTATGATTTTGACTGTCACAAACATCACTAAATGAACACATATTTGAAAATTTAGCTCTGAGAACCTTTTATTAACAAAAATACAGAAATGTGAAATCCGAGGCTTTTTTGCTTAATTCTGCTGGACTATAGCCCATGGTTTCAAAATGCACTTTTTTCTCAAATTCGCAAATTACGATTTCTATGATTTTGACTGTCACAAACATCACTAAATGAACACATATTTGAAAATTTAGCTCTGAGAACCTTTTATTAACAAAAATACAGAAATGTGAAATCCGAGGCTTTTTTGCTTAATTCTGCTGGACTATAGCCCATCTTTTCAAAATGCACTTTTTTCTCAAATTCGCAAATTACGATTTCTATGATTTTGACTGTCACAAACATCACTAAATGAACACATATTTGAAAATTTAGCTCTGAGAACCTTTTATTAACAAAAATACAGAAATGTGAAATCCGAGGCTTTTTTGCTTAATTCTGCTGGACTATAGCCCATGGTTTCAAAATGCACTTTTTTCTCAAATTCGCAAATTACGATTTCTATGATTTTGACTGTCACAAACATCACTAAATGAACACATATTTGAAAATTTAGCTCTGAGAACCTTTTATTAACAAAAATACAGAAATGTGAAATCCGAGGCTTTTTTGCTTAATTCTGCTGGACTATAGCCCATGGTTTCAAAATGCACTTTTTTCTCAAATTCGCAAATTACGATTTCTATGATTTTGACTGTCACAAACATCACTAAATGAACACATATTTGAAAATTTAGCTCTGAGAACCTTTTATTAACAAAAATACAGAAATGTGAAATCCGAGGCTTTTTTGCTTAATTCTGCTGGACTATAGCCCATGGTTTCAAAATGCACTTTTTTCTCAAATTCGCAAATTACGATTTCTATGATTTTGACTGTCACAAACATCACTAAATGAACACATATTTGAAAATTTAGCTCTGAGAACCTTTTATTAACAAAAATACAGAAATGTGAAATCCGAGGCTTTTTTGCTTAATTCTGCTGGACTATAGCCCATCTTTTCAAAATGCACTTTTTTCTCAAATTCGCAAATTACGATTTCTATGATTTTGACTGTCACAAACATCACTAAATGAACACATATTTGAAAATTTAGCTCTGAGAACCTTTTATTAACAAAAATACAGAAATGTGAAATCCGAGGCTTTTTTGCTTAATTCTGCTGGACTATAGCCCATCTTTTCAAAATGCACTTTTTTCTCAAATTCGCAAATTACGATTTCTATGATTTTGACTGTCACAAACATCACTAAATGAACACATATTTGAAAATTTAGCTCTGAGAACCTTTTATTAACAAAAATACAGAAATGTGAAATCCGAGGCTTTTTTGCTTAATTCTGCTGGACTATAGCCCATCTTTTCAAAATGCACTTTTTTCTCAAATTCGCAAATTACGATTTCTATGATTTTGACTGTCACAAACATCACTAAATGAACACATATTTGAAAATTTAGCTCTGAGAACCTTTTATTAACAAAAATACAGAAATGTGAAATCCGAGGCTTTTTTGCTTAATTCTGCTGGACTATAGCCCATGGTTTCAAAATGCACTTTTTTCTCAAATTCGCAAATTACGATTTCTATGATTTTGACTGTCACAAACATCACTAAATGAACACATATTTGAAAATTTAGCTCTGAGAACCTTTTATTAACAAAAATACAGAAATGTGAAATCCGAGGCTTTTTTGCTTAATTCTGCTGGACTATAGCCCATGGTTTCAAAATGCACTTTTTTCTCAAATTCGCAAATTACGATTTCTATGATTTTGACTGTCACAAACATCACTAAATGAACACATATTTGAAAATTTAGCTCTGAGAACCTTTTATTAACAAAAATACAGAAATGTGAAATCCGAGGCTTTTTTGCTTAATTCTGCTGGACTATAGCCCATCTTTTCAAAATGCACTTTTTTCTCAAATTCGCAAATTACGATTTCTATGATTTTGACTGTCACAAACATCACTAAATGAACACATATTTGAAAATTTAGCTCTGAGAACCTTTTATTAACAAAAATACAGAAATGTGAAATCCGAGGCTTTTTTGCTTAATTCTGCTGGACTATAGCCCATGGTTTCAAAATGCACTTTTTTCTCAAATTCGCAAATTACGATTTCTATGATTTTGACTGTCACAAACATCACTAAATGAACACATATTTGAAAATTTAGCTCTGAGAACCTTTTATTAACAAAAATACAGAAATGTGAAATCCGAGGCTTTTTTGCTTAATTCTGCTGGACTATAGCCCATGGTTTCAAAATGCACTTTTTTCTCAAATTCGCAAATTACGATTTCTATGATTTTGACTGTCACAAACATCACTAAATGAACACATATTTGAAAATTTAGCTCTGAGAACCTTTTATTAACAAAAATACAGAAATGTGAAATCCGAGGCTTTTTTGCTTAATTCTGCTGGACTATAGCCCATCTTTTCAAAATGCACTTTTTTCTCAAATTCGCAAATTACGATTTCTATGATTTTGACTGTCACAAACATCACTAAATGAACACATATTTGAAAATTTAGCTCTGAGAACCTTTTATTAACAAAAATACAGAAATGTGAAATCCGAGGCTTTTTTGCTTAATTCTGCTGGACTATAGCCCATGGTTTCAAAATGCACTTTTTTCTCAAATTCGCAAATTACGATTTCTATGATTTTGACTGTCACAAACATCACTAAATGAACACATATTTGAAAATTTAGCTCTGAGAACCTTTTATTAACAAAAATACAGAAATGTGAAATCCGAGGCTTTTTTGCTTAATTCTGCTGGACTATAGCCCATCTTTTCAAAATGCACTTTTTTCTCAAATTCGCAAATTACGATTTCTATGATTTTGACTGTCACAAACATCACTAAATGAACACATATTTGAAAATTTAGCTCTGAGAACCTTTTATTAACAAAAATACAGAAATGTGAAATCCGAGGCTTTTTTGCTTAATTCTGCTGGACTATAGCCCATGGTTTCAAAATGCACTTTTTTCTCAAATTCGCAAATTACGATTTCTATGATTTTGACTGTCACAAACATCACTAAATGAACACATATTTGAAAATTTAGCTCTGAGAACCTTTTATTAACAAAAATACAGAAATGTGAAATCCGAGGCTTTTTTGCTTAATTCTGCTGGACTATAGCCCATCTTTTCAAAATGCACTTTTTTCTCAAATTCGCAAATTACGATTTCTATGATTTTGACTGTCACAAACATCACTAAATGAACACATATTTGAAAATTTAGCTCTGAGAACCTTTTATTAACAAAAATACAGAAATGTGAAATCCGAGGCTTTTTTGCTTAATTCTGCTGGACTATAGCCCATGGTTTCAAAATGCACTTTTTTCTCAAATTCGCAAATTACGATTTCTATGATTTTGACTGTCACAAACATCACTAAATGAACACATATTTGAAAATTTAGCTCTGAGAACCTTTTATTAACAAAAATACAGAAATGTGAAATCCGAGGCTTTTTTGCTTAATTCTGCTGGACTATAGCCCATGGTTTCAAAATGCACTTTTTTCTCAAATTCGCAAATTACGATTTCTATGATTTTGACTGTCACAAACATCACTAAATGAACACATATTTGAAAATTTAGCTCTGAGAACCTTTTATTAACAAAAATACAGAAATGTGAAATCCGAGGCTTTTTTGCTTAATTCTGCTGGACTATAGCCCATCTTTTCAAAATGCACTTTTTTCTCAAATTCGCAAATTACGATTTCTATGATTTTGACTGTCACAAACATCACTAAATGAACACATATTTGAAAATTTAGCTCTGAGAACCTTTTATTAACAAAAATACAGAAATGTGAAATCCGAGGCTTTTTTGCTTAATTCTGCTGGACTATAGCCCATGGTTTCAAAATGCACTTTTTTCTCAAATTCGCAAATTACGATTTCTATGATTTTGACTGTCACAAACATCACTAAATGAACACATATTTGAAAATTTAGCTCTGAGAACCTTTTATTAACAAAAATACAGAAATGTGAAATCCGAGGCTTTTTTGCTTAATTCTGCTGGACTATAGCCCATCTTTTCAAAATGCACTTTTTTCTCAAATTCGCAAATTACGATTTCTATGATTTTGACTGTCACAAACATCACTAAATGAACACATATTTGAAAATTTAGCTCTGAGAACCTTTTATTAACAAAAATACAGAAATGTGAAATCCGAGGCTTTTTTGCTTAATTCTGCTGGACTATAGCCCATGGTTTCAAAATGCACTTTTTTCTCAAATTCGCAAATTACGATTTCTATGATTTTGACTGTCACAAACATCACTAAATGAACACATATTTGAAAATTTAGCTCTGAGAACCTTTTATTAACAAAAATACAGAAATGTGAAATCCGAGGCTTTTTTGCTTAATTCTGCTGGACTATAGCCCATCTTTTCAAAATGCACTTTTTTCTCAAATTCGCAAATTACGATTTCTATGATTTTGACTGTCACAAACATCACTAAATGAACACATATTTGAAAATTTAGCTCTGAGAACCTTTTATTAACAAAAATACAGAAATGTGAAATCCGAGGCTTTTTTGCTTAATTCTGCTGGACTATAGCCCATGGTTTCAAAATGCACTTTTTTCTCAAATTCGCAAATTACGATTTCTATGATTTTGACTGTCACAAACATCACTAAATGAACACATATTTGAAAATTTAGCTCTGAGAACCTTTTATTAACAAAAATACAGAAATGTGAAATCCGAGGCTTTTTTGCTTAATTCTGCTGGACTATAGCCCATCTTTTCAAAATGCACTTTTTTCTCAAATTCGCAAATTACGATTTCTATGATTTTGACTGTCACAAACATCACTAAATGAACACATATTTGAAAATTTAGCTCTGAGAACCTTTTATTAACAAAAATACAGAAATGTGAAATCCGAGGCTTTTTTGCTTAATTCTGCTGGACTATAGCCCATGGTTTCAAAATGCACTTTTTTCTCAAATTCGCAAATTACGATTTCTATGATTTTGACTGTCACAAACATCACTAAATGAACACATATTTGAAAATTTAGCTCTGAGAACCTTTTATTAACAAAAATACAGAAATGTGAAATCCGAGGCTTTTTGCTTAATTCTGCTGGACTATAGCCCATCTTTTCAAAATGCACTTTTTTCTCAAATTCGCAAATTACGATTTCTATGATTTTGACTGTCACAAACATCACTAAATGAACACATATTTGAAAATTTAGCTCTGAGAACCTTTTATTAACAAAAATACAGAAATGTGAAATCCGAGGCTTTTTTGCTTAATTCTGCTGGACTATAGCCCATGGTTTCAAAATGCACTTTTTTCTCAAATTCGCAAATTACGATTTCTATGATTTTGACTGTCACAAACATCACTAAATGAACACATATTTGAAAATTTAGCTCTGAGAACCTTTTATTAACAAAAATACAGAAATGTGAAATCCGAGGCTTTTTTGCTTAATTCTGCTGGACTATAGCCCATCTTTTCAAAATGCACTTTTTTCTCAAATTCGCAAATTACGATTTCTATGATTTTGACTGTCACAAACATCACTAAATGAACACATATTTGAAAATTTAGCTCTGAGAACCTTTTATTAACAAAAATACAGAAATGTGAAATCCGAGGCTTTTTTGCTTAATTCTGCTGGACTATAGCCCATGGTTTCAAAATGCACTTTTTTCTCAAATTCGCAAATTACGATTTCTATGATTTTGACTGTCACAAACATCACTAAATGAACACATATTTGAAAATTTAGCTCTGAGAACCTTTTATTAACAAAAATACAGAAATGTGAAATCCGAGGCTTTTTTGCTTAATTCTGCTGGACTATAGCCCATGGTTTCAAAATGCACTTTTTTCTCAAATTCGCAAATTACGATTTCTATGATTTTGACTGTCACAAACATCACTAATGAACACATATTTGAAAATTTAGCTCTGAGAACCTTTTATTAACAAAAATACAGAAATGTGAAATCCGAGGCTTTTTTGCTTAATTCTGCTGGACTATAGCCCATCTTTTCAAAATGCACTTTTTTCTCAAATTCGCAAATTACGATTTCTATGATTTTGACTGTCACAAACATCACTAAATGAACACATATTTGAAAATTTAGCTCTGAGAACCTTTTATTAACAAAAATACAGAAATGTGAAATCCGAGGCTTTTTTGCTTAATTCTGCTGGACTATAGCCCATGGTTTCAAAATGCACTTTTTTCTCAAATTCGCAAATTACGATTTCTATGATTTTTGACTGTCACAAACATCACTAAATGAACACATATTTGAAAATTTAGCTCTGAGAACCTTTTATTAACAAAAATACAGAAATGTGAAATCCGAGCTTTTTTGCTTAATTCTGCTGGACTATAGCCCATCTTTTCAAAATGCACTTTTTTCTCAAATTCGCAAATTACGATTTCTATGATTTTGACTGTCACAAACATCACTAAATGAAACACATATTTGAAAATTTAGCTCTGAGAACCTTTTATTAACAAAAATACAGAAATGTGAAATCCGAGGCTTTTTTGCTTAATTCTGCTGGACTATAGCCCATGGTTTCAAATGCACTTTTTCTCAAATTCGCAAATTACGATTTCTATGATTTTGACTGTCACAAACATCACTAAATGAACACATATTTGAAAATTTAGCTCTGAGAACCTTTTATTAACAAAAATACAGAAATGTGAAATCCGAGGCTTTTTTGCTTAATTCTGCTGGACTATAGCCCATGGTTTCAAAATGCACTTTTTTCTCAAATTCGCAAATTACGATTTCTATGATTTTGACTGTCACAAACATCACTAAATGAACACATATTTGAAAATTTAGCTCTGAGAACCTTTTATTAACAAAAATACAGAAATGTGAAATCCGAGGCTTTTTTGCTTAATTCTGCTGGACTATAGCCCATCTTTTCAAATGCACTTTTTTCTCAAATTCGCAAATTACGATTTCTATGATTTTGACTGTCACAAACATCACTAAATGAACACATATTTGAAAATTTAGCTCTGAGAACCTTTTATTAACAAAAATACAGAAATGTGAAATCCGAGGCTTTTTTGCTTAATTCTGCTGGACTATAGCCCATGGTTTCAAAATGCACTTTTTTCTCAAATTCGCAAATTACGATTTCTATGATTTTGACTGTCACAAACATCACTAAATGAACACATATTTGAAAATTTAGCTCTGAGAACCTTTTATTAACAAAAATACAGAAATGTGAAATCCGAGGCTTTTTTGCTTAATTCTGCTGGACTATAGCCCATGGTTTCAAAATGCACTTTTTTCTCAAATTCGCAAATTACGATTTCTATGATTTTGACTGTCACAAACATCACTAAATGAACACATATTTGAAAATTTAGCTCTGAGAACCTTTTATTAACAAAAATACAGAAATGTGAAATCCGAGGCTTTTTTGCTTAATTCTGCTGGACTATAGCCCATGGTTTCAAAATGCACTTTTTTCTCAAATTCGCAAATTACGATTTCTATGATTTTGACTGTCACAAACATCACTAAATGAACACATATTTGAAAATTTAGCTCTGAGAACCTTTTATTAACAAAAATACAGAAATGTGAAATCCGAGGCTTTTTTGCTTAATTCTGCTGGACTATAGCCCATGGTTTCAAATGCACTTTTTTCTCAAATTCGCAAATTACGATTTCTATGATTTTGACTGTCACAAACATCACTAAATGAACACATATTTGAAAATTTAGCTCTGAGAACCTTTTATTAACAAAAATACAGAAATGTGAAATCCGAGGCTTTTTTGCTTAATTCTGCTGGACTATAGCCCATGGTTTCAAAATGCACTTTTTTCTCAAATTCGCAAATTACGATTTCTATGATTTTGACTGTCACAAACATCACTAAATGAACACATATTTGAAAATTTAGCTCTGAGAACCTTTTATTAACAAAAATACAGAAATGTGAAATCCGAGGCTTTTTTGCTTAATTCTGCTGGACTATAGCCCATGGTTTCAAAATGCACTTTTTTCTCAAATTCGCAAATTACGATTTCTATGATTTTGACTGTCACAAACATCACTAAATGAACACATATTTGAAAATTAGCTCTGAGAACCTTTTATTAACAAAAATACAGAAATGTGAAATCCGAGGCTTTTTGCTTAATTCTGCTGGACTATAGCCCATGTTTCAAAATGCACTTTTTTCTCAAATTCGCAAATTACGATTTCTATGATTTTGACTGTCACAAACATCACTAAATGAACACATATTTGAAAATTAGCTCTGAGAACCTTTTAATAACAAAAATACAGAAATGTGAAATCCGAGCTTTTTTGCTTAATTCTGCTGGACTATAGCCCATGGTTTCAAAATGCACTTTTTTCTCAAATTCGCAATTACGATTTACTATGATTTTGACTGTCACAAACATCACTAAATGAACACATATTTGAAAATTTAGCTCTGAGAACCTTTTAATTAACAAAAATACAGAATGTGAAATCCGAGCTTTTTTGCTTAATTCTGCTGGACTATAGCCCATGGTTTCAAAATGCACCTTTTTTCTCAAATTCGCAATTACGATTTCTATGATCTTCTGACCTGTCACAAACATCACTAAATGAACACAAATTTGAACAATTTAGCTCTGAGAACCTTTTCTAACAAAAATACCGAAATGCCCCCCCCCCCCCCCCCCCCCCCCCCCTCAGAAATCCCGAGGCTTTTTTGCATAATTCTGCTGACTATAGCCCATGGTTTCAAAATGGCACTTTTTTCTCCAAATTCGCAAATTACGATT